>QLTV01004386.1:574854-619069 GCA_003457575.1 Thermophis baileyi
GGAGGGCGGGAAGGGAGGAAGGAAGGAAGGAAGGCAGGAAGGAAGGAAGGAAAAGATGCCCAGTTAAAGATTAGAGAAACCAGTGGTTCCTTGATCCTTCCAGAAACAGGCTATAAAGTTTCACTATTGAGCAATTATTTATTCAGTTCTCGGAAATATATTTATAATAAGTTTCTTATTGGGGGATTCAGCCTTCAATCCCTTGAAAATAAGTAAAACATTGAATTCTGGGTGCATTCTACTCTTTATTTATAATTCTTACTTTTTAAAATATTCTCTTCCAGAAAGATACAACTTTTTCACATGTCCATCACATATGGAAAAAACAAATCCTTTCTCTTGACAACTCATCCAAAATTATTATTATTATTATTGAATAATGTGTGATATTTGCGCCAAAATGTTAAATGCCAAAAATAGACAATATTCCTCTGCAACTCTTATATAAAGCTGATAAAACAACAGCCTGATTTCCAGAGTTATTGCCATTTCATCTTGTCCTTTTGTTTCCCTAAGTCTATGTCCCAAAATGAATTTATGTCCTTCTTATTCAAAAGATTTTAATGTAAATCAAGTGTCAACTTGCAAGCCAAAATAATTGACAACTAATTTATGATCCAGTCTCTTCCTTACTATATAGCATATTATTATAAAAATATTTTGTTCTGTAAAAGCTGTGATTTCCCCAAGACTTCAGCTGAACATTGCTATATTTAATTTAAAGTCCTAGATAGATCATTAAGGATGTTAGATGGGAGATAACCTCAGTATTGCATATCACAGTCTTCAAACCTGAAACATAGCTTTTGTGAATGTATTATTTATATTATTTACTTGTACAGGCTCTATAGGCAAGAAAAATGATTTTGATATTTAGATTTATCAAGTTGTTACATTGTTTCTATCTATATCCCTTGCCTTCTTGGATCTTTCCATATAAATGGAATAATATGGTCTCAAATGTGCTACTTGATTATACAATTTTAGACTTAGAACCCTGCATCCTTCTTGTTTCTCAGGCATTTAAAGAATCAGTTAACTCTTAATTTTCTAATATTGATGCAAATGGCTTTGCTTTTTTTCTTTGTCATAGCGTTAACAATTTATACGGGAAAAGTTGTAATAAAAAAATAATAATTTTGAAAGAGTTCACCATTTTAACTGCTGCAGTTCAATCAATTCAATATTTAAATACTTCTTATTCCAGATATTTTTCTTTCTTCTTTTTCCTCCAAACTGGAATAAAGTTGTTGTTAGTGTAATATTTATGCCTAGATATTAAAGGATTTCTATAATTGCAATATATTTAAAAAGTTATGTATCTCTCCCTATGTGTTAGGAAGAGTATAGAAGAACATCAATTGTGACTTTTGTTTAACTTGACATTTCTGCAAATTCTGTTAATGCCATCCTGACATATTACTGAATTGCTGGAATTTGAAAAAGGAAATGTATTGTCTGTGGTGTGTATTCTTAATAAATGCTAAGCAGCTAAAGAACTCTTCTTTTGTAGCTATGCAGCTCTGATGGTCCCATTACCTACTCACCTGTGAAATAATTTGGGTGATTTACACCAGTCACTGTCTCTTAGTGTTTATACCAAGTTGCTCAACATTGAGCGAGTTCAACAATTAATTGAAAATTTTCACTAATATGCCCATTGTCTATTTATCCCCCTGAGTTATATTGGATATGACAAGGACTGTATTCTTGTTCAAAAGAACCCCTAGTCAACTATTATAGAGCAAGAGTTGTAATATAATTAACAACATCAATACTTAGCTTTTTTATATTTGTAAGGTTAATCACCTCACGCAATTTGAAAATCTGAACTATCAAGGTTTCTACTGACTATAAAAGTTAGAATGAATCTGTAATTTTAAATAAACATACAATCTCACTGAATTTTATGAAATCTGCATAAGCAGTAAACCCTTCTGAAAGGACAATCTTGGCAAATTTCAGGTAAATTTACATGCAGGACAGGGCGTTCAAGGCTCCTTTCTTTATAACTATTTATTGTTATCTGTTAGAATTGGATAAAATTTGCAGACATAGTTGGTTGCTATAGAATAAAGATTGTAAATACTCTTCTACAAACAAGAGCTAGGTTTATAGTTTAGAGATGGCTAAAAAAAAGTTAACAAATCCCTCCCTCTAGTGTTTGAAGAATAATTTCTGTTAAAGCCCTGCACATTTTATTCGCCAAATTACAAGGGGAGTGCAGAGCTTTAGAGTTAGGCACGTAAGTTGATTTTGCGGCAGGAAGCCAAAAAAGGAATTAATGCTCACTCACATCACTTTGTTCTGTAATGGAGGGCATGCAGCCAGGTTGCGTGACAACGTGGAACTTGAGACAGTCAAATAAATACCAGCAGGAATAATTAAACTTCTAGAAAACGAATTAAGAAATGAATGAATGGACTAGAACAGAAAAGGAAGTTAGGGAAAGGATTGGTGCGAACTTCTAAAACAGGGTGGTAATAATTTAGGGCTTAGAGTTGTACTGTGTGCTCTGCAGCACTCCCAGAAGAAAATGGGCAGGCTCAGAACTAAACAACAGTTCGTTTGTAATGGATTAATTGATTACGTGCCATCAAGTTGTTGACAACTCTTAGCAACAACATACGATTTTCTCCATGAGAATCTATCCCTAATCTTTTCTGTTGAGTCTCTCAACGGTACACTCATCACCACTGCAACCGAGTCCATCCGTCTTGCTTCTGGTCATCCTCTTCTCTTTCCTTCCACCTTTCCCAGCATTGGAGCTATTCCCAATCTTTGCATACTGTGTCCAAAAGTGCCTGGATTGCAATGGATTAAATATCTGAATAACTATTTACATTGACCCTTAAAGTGACTACCCAGGAGCTTCCAAAAGATCCTGAAGGAGGACATAAAAGCCTTTGCAGACAGAATAGGTTACCGTCAGGCATGTATGTATGCAAGCATATGTATATATCTGTATACAAAATGCACAACATGGCCTATATTATCCAATAATTGAAGATGCACTGTTCAGAAATACCCATACTAGATTTTGGGAGGGGCATTTAAAAGGCAAAAATTATTATTATTATTATTATTATTATTATTATTATTATTATTATTATTATTATTATTATTAAATTTGTATGCCGCCCAACTCCCAAGGGACTCTGATTACAGAGATGTGATTATACCATGCATATCTCCTCACCCAATTAGATGATTATAAAAATATTGTTTTGTGCGACATGCATACGATGTTCAGAACATCAGCATGAAGATAAGTCCATACATTCCCTTCCTCTTTCTCCCACTGTTACAGGATCACTGAGAGAGGCAGAAGTGATCAGTGCCTTTCCATGTTGTAGTAGAGAGGCAGGTCATTGGCTGTTGCTGTTGCCGTGTGGGATCTTTCATAATCAGCACTGTCCTTCTTTGGGTTAGCCAATCTGGGTGGGAACCCGCTGCTAGTCTCAAAGGTGCTTTTTTTCCAAAACAGTTTTTGCTAGTGGCTGGTTCATCTGTGGCACTGGTGTTCAAGTACTACCGTTAAGATTTTTTAGCCAATAGATATGGATCATGTCCTTGCTAAGTGCTATCCAGATTTTCATGTTTTTGACCTGCTGGTCTGCTACAGATAGTCCTCACTTTACAACCAGTGATTTTACAACCATTTGAAGCTATGACGGCCTGGAAAGGGTATGAAGGCCTCCTGTCTAAGAATCTGCTTGATGGTTGTAACCCTCAGGAAGCCAAGATGAAGCCAATCATACCCAATATTGGGGTGCTACTTTACTTCAGGATTTGTAATCAACAGTCCTCCCACTATGACCATGGTGTTTCAATTCTTTTCCAGTGAGGTTGATTTTGTTCCCACTCAAATTTGCTTTATCAGAAATATGTAGAGCAGCAGTTCTCAACCTGTGGGTCGCGACCCCTTTGGGGGTCGAACGACCCTTTCACAGGGGTCGCCTAAGACCATCGGAAAACACATATTTCCAATGGTCTTAGGAACCCGAGACACCGCATTATCGCGCCAAAGGGTTGCGGCGTGATGACATCATCGCGCCAAAGGGTCGCAGCATTAGGAAGGTTGAGAACCACTGATGTAGAGGAAGAATATTAAAAAATGATGTCTTTTAGGTTTTCTGCCCAAACACAACAATATTTTGAGTTTGCCTGCCCATCAGCGATTGCTTCTTATTCCTTCCTTCCTTTTCTCAGCTGATAGAAAAGGCCATGGTTTGAAAGTTCTTATCCCCCTTGGGAAGAATACAGAAATACCTTGGTTTCCTCTAAATCATGTTGAAGGCCACATGATTTGAATTAATCTGCCCGGGAAGGCACATCCTAGTTGGACATGAAGTAAACAATGGGTCGAGGCCAAGGTTAAATGGATTGGGCCACCACATGGGGCCACAAGGCAGTCTTGAAATTAGTTGGGGTGGAAACCACCTAAAATCAGGCCATCCTGATTTTATATAACCTTACATGATTCATTCACTTCACAAATCAGCTATCCCATCATAGATTCAAGCCAAGAGTCCATAACTGCTTTTAATAAATAATTTAATCAGAGAAATACAGTGAAACAAGGTAGAGAGGCTTTCCAGTGTTGTCAAAAGCAGCCCATGGTTGTGGGTCAGGGCTGAATACTGATAGTCATCGAAAAGAGAAGCCTCTCCTGTCACAATCATATTCTGGGTACAAAGCTCATGAGATAACCTGGCCTTTGCAGCTATAGAGACTAGAAGGTGGCTCTAAGACAGACACAAAAGATGATCAGTGGCAACAAACCTGACTGTGAACTCCACCATTTCAGATTGCAACTAGAAATTGATTAACTGAATATTCCTACAAACAATCAAAACAAAGATCATTTTATCTTGTGAACTCCATGTGCATTCTAGAATAGTACATTCCAGGCCCAGGATTACCACTTCATGAGAAGCAAGTTTTGAAAAGAGCTGAACATGAGAGATACAGGAATATGAAGTTCAGACTGACTTGTAAAATTGCAAGTTGGAGAATTTCTCTGGTAGAAACTGAGAAAATGTTCTCCAAAAATTAAGTACGGCATTTTGAAGAAGCTATGGGAATCTGCAACCATCAGGAATTCTCAGCTCTGGCCTGCTGAAGGAGCAAAAACTCCAAAGTCAAATAGCGTTCACTGCAAACATAAAACATCTAAAATAGAACGATTAGACAGAATTGTCTACTGATACTGTGGCATGAGTGAGTTTGGCCATATATATAGTAGCACATAAACTGATCCAGAATGGATATTTTTGTGGATGCCTGTAAAGACTCTTAAGGTTTGTAAAGGAACTGTAGATTTTCTGGTAAAGAGATCTAACTTCTTTAAAGACTCCCAAATCATAGAATCTTTCCTTGTAAATAAAGGGTGTGGAGGGGGAGAGATAAGATTTCCACAATAGGGATCACTTAATGCTTTAGCAATTAAGTCAACCACCTCTGCATTTCTAGAAGAATTATTAGCTTTGAATGTTTTAAAAAAGTTTTTATGAACAAACCCAACTTGTTATGGGTACTTTAATACAAATTAAAGAATTTAAGATGATCCAGCATCCTCCAATTTTTAGATAAAGTATTTGTGAGGATATTGGTGTTCAAAAGATAAGTCTTTATCCACAAATTGTTACCTGATGCCTCCTTCCCCCTCTCCCCCGATTCTTTGTACAGGGAGGTGCCAGATAATTAATTCCTATTTCTTGATGATGGACAGAGTCCACATTGCATGACTAATCTTTGCATAAATTAAATATTCAATAGATACCAGGTTCCATTACAGAATAACCCATGGGGTTGGTTTGTGCCTCCATCCACATCCAAGTCATAAAAGCACTGAGACAAGGATGTGAACTCCAAGTCTCAGGTAGGCTTAATAAGCACCAGAACTGCTTTGCCCTGTTCACAAGGCAAGCTGCCCACCCATTCAAGCTTCCCTCGCAAGGATCTCCTCTTCTGCTACTGCCGAACAGGTCTCTGCTTCAGCACTCTAAGGGAGAGCATCTCTGCCCACAAGAGCAGTTCATTGATCCGGGCTAGGCCCAGCCCAGCAACCTTGGCACCGTTTACTTCAAGTATCTCATCCCCAACTTCTAGGAGTCCAGCATAGAGTTTAGCTGTACTGGTGTCTGCCATCTCCTGGACGTAGATACCTGTAAAGAAGAGAAAATAACATAAAATTGCATTTCGTGTTTTAGTAAGGTAGCCTTTTATTGAAATGACGCAACTATGGAATGAGGAAAATGTTCCTCCTGCAAAATCAAAAGAGTTTGAGGAAAAACTGAGAGACATATAACACTTCTTCACTGAACCTATGCTTATTAGACCTTCATTAATCATTTAGAACTTGTTATAGAAAGACACAGGTTTCCCTGCTTTGTATGAATCCGCTTTTATGCATTTGAGCATTTTCATTCAAGAATCTGTTGGATTTCTTTGCAACAAAATGCCCCAAAACTGCCACTATGTTTGTGTCAGCATAAACAACTTACACCAAAAATCTGGAAGCATGCCAAAACTTTTTGCCATCAAAACCACTTGAATGTTTTCCCATCGAAACCTTTTCTGCCTTCATGCATTTACCATTGTACTGTGCAATTACTATCACCATTTCTACTGTTTTGATGCATTTATAAATGACTTAGATGAGGGAATAGAAGAGGAACTCATCAAATTTGCAGATGATACTAAACTGGCAGGAACAGCCAACACCCCATAAGACAAACTCAGGATCCAAAAAGATCTTGACAAACTTGAACAAAGTACAGATTAGGCTGTACTTATACTAGCTATTTTATAGCTAGTTACAGGCAATTTATAAATCAGGACTCTAGAAAAAAGAAAAAAATCCACCCAGAAAAGCAGCACAATGACTAAGAAAAAAATCATCTAAATCCATTTGTTAAATCTAGTTATTAGTTATTCAAGGCTTCCTGGGAAGGGGTAGCTCAGAACAAGAAATTGTTTAATTGAGATGTATCCCAATTTATTTTGAATTTTTTTTAGGATGGAGGTGTAGTGGAAACAGTGTATTCCTGGAATCGGAGTGCTTAACGCCAGGACAAACATTTGTCAACTCTGTCACAAATGTTGCAACATTCCCAGGAGCTTGCCTGGGAAAAAAAACCCTAAGAACACATGTTCCAAATTATTCCTGTCATTTGACCTACCACTTTAGACAGTCCTTCTCTTAAGAAAAAAAAACAGAAAACATAAAAACATCACAGTGAGATTCTACCATTACCAAATATTTGGTTGTGTTTCAGAGCCTACTTTTAACTAGTGCTGTACAGCAGGATATCGAAGTAGATTTGTAGCCTAGTGGAGGAGCACATATGTGGCTGAATATTTCAAATGTATTTCTTCAGAAACGAAGAATAACAGGGAAATGATTGCAGTGAAGAAAGCAGTAATACACCTGCACCAAACAATATAACTCAGTGGTTCTTGACCTGTGGTCCACACACCCCTGGGGGGCCACGATGTCATTACAGGGGATCCACAAAGCCTTGAAGAAACGTTATGATTTAAATCTTGAGTTAAGCCTTGGAGGTCCATGGCCAAGGTCCATGACCACAAAAGGTATTTAAAGGGGGTCCAGGGTAAAGAAAAGGTTGAGACCAGGGGTGAAATTCAGCAGGTCCTGACAGGTTCTGGAGAACCGGTAGCGGAAATTTTGAGTAGTTCGGAAAACCGGCAAATACCACCTCTGGCTGACCCCAGAGTGGGGTGGGAATGGAGATTTTGCAGTATCCTTCCCCTGCCACGCCCAATAAGCCACTCCCACAGAACTGGTAGGGAAAAATTTAGAATTTCACCCCTGGTTGAGAACCACTGGTATAACTGAAACAGGCAAACCTGGTTTTGAACAACAGGGATGCTTTTACCTTCCATTTGTGTAGCATTCCTATTTTTTGGTATGGCTGCATGGTTTCCTGAGTATACATATGGTTTTTCAATTTCAGTACTACACCAAATCATAATTAGCAAGGAACGCATGGGGTCATGCAGCCATGTCAGTGCAGATGATGCCACTTTTAAAAAAATGATATGTTTTTGAGAGGATGCTTTTTGAAGTTCTGGAACTTTTTTTAAAAAATGAATCAGGTTTGCCGAGTGTTGTGGCACATCTGTTTTATTGGAAAGAGTAACATCTCTATATTTTGTTGCTGTAACTCAGATAAATTATCTAAGGATAAACTGGGCATTACAAAAACAGTACTTGGGTGCATATATCCTGTGGCTAGTTTGTGATTAGGAAGTTACCATCCTTGGCTTTCCGGGCAAAGCATTTGTAAAAGAAGCAACAATATCATAATTGGCATAAGACCTAGCTGCAGAAGTCCATGAGCAAAATAAAATAACTTCCAGGTCCAGAAGAAAGTTTTAAGACTAAATTAACTTAGAATGCACAGATCAATGAAGAGGCTAGATTGAAACTGGTTACTTAAGAATGCCTCTGAGGAATGTCCCTTATAATATAAAAATGAAGAAGGCAAGGCAGAAGGAAAGAAAATCTATCACAAGGAGGAGCATCTCTTTGCTGCTCAGAATCCTGAGCAAATCTTCCTCTGGAAGATGTTATAGGGAGCAGGGAATGATATATAGGACCTGCTTTAGCAAATGAGTTTCCAGAGACTATTGACAGTCCTTGTAGACTGGTTCTTTGGCTTGTAGTTGTGATGAGACATAGAATTCCTATTTCAAAGTCCTATATTCAGGAAGTGGTAGACATTCTGATAAAGAAAAACAGGCAGTTCTTACTCTGTGGGGTCATAGCGTGTTCACAAATGTTATGAGAATATGCCAGAGAAGAGGAATTAAAGTCATGCAGAAGAATTTCAGTAAGGTTATATAATTCCAAGAATGCACTTTCATAATATGCACACTGGCATTTATGATTTAGGAAGGACAGCATCTCTGAACCTGTCAGGGTATGTACAAAGAACATTTTGTGATGTTATTATACCCCTACAGTTTCAGTGTTGCATCCCATGCCCACCAAAGGCTTTCCATTCTCTCAAATCATGACTTTGTTTTGCATGGGTGCATGGGTGTAATGCCATTGGCTTTATCTTTTACAGCAAGGGTTCTATAATAGGAATAGATAATGCCTGATGAATCTACTTTATCTATTCCCAAAATTTCTTTTATCTCTTGTTCTACCTCCAAATGAACCTTTCCTGCATGGGTTGCATTTCCTATTTGTATAATTGGACAGAATCATGCACTAGTACTTTTGTGTACAACTTTAAAAATAAAAAGGGAAGAATGAGCTTTTAATACAGTAAATATACATAGCAGATCTACCAATATTGTGCTAATATGCTTTTAGGATACAATTAAGATACAATATGTTTACAGGAATAAATTATTTTATATATGACCTGCGATTATAATTTCATTCCTAATTGATTGTAGAAGATTGTCAAAATGTCGAGGACAATAAATACTAACGTGGAAGAATAAGAGTTAGCACTTAGCACTAGCACTTAGACTTATATACCGCTTTATAGTGCTTTACAGCGCTCTCTAAGCGGTTCACAGAGTCAGCATATTGCTCCCAACAATCTGGGTCCTCATTTTACCCACCTCGGAAGGATGGAAGGCTGAGTCAACCTTGAGCCGGTGAGATTTGAACCGCTGAACTGCAGCTAGCAGTCAGCTGAAGTAGCCTGCAGTACTGCACTCTAACCACTGCGCCACCTCGGCTCTAGTTCCCTTCTATCACCCAAACCAGCTGGCCAAATATAGATGAAGTATTATATATCTTGCTTCCTTTCCTTTATCTGGAAAGCTACACTGGATAAAGACAAAATATTTTGACTATTCCTACAGTTAAATACATGGATTCTTTATACTAAAAATATATAAAGCTAGATTTTAAGTTCGTAATGTTAAGTTTGTTTTTGTTTCTCAACTGAAAAATTAAGGATAGAAATTGTAAAATAAAACAAATGTAAGCCAGCATCCTTCCCCCCCCCACCAGCAAAGAAAAAAAAGTGTACAATTTAAAAAAAACCATAGAGATACTCCAACACCATAGTTTTAAAAACTAAGCCTGGGGTCCACTTGTTCAAGGTTTCAGGCCATTGGTTACCAAACTCATACCTGTATCAGGACGACCATTCCCTGAAGAAACACGAAACCCAAAGTTGCCTTGTTGGGACCGCTGCAATTCTAATTGACTAGTTCCATCTGGAAAAACTGCTACCACCCGCCCAACGGTTCTCGCCAAATTAGGGGACCCAATGTCCTCCACACTGAGGGATCTTCTATGCTGAGCCCTGGTTTTCCTAAGAATGGGGAAAATATTGTCATACTCAGAAAGATGTATAATCTGACGTCAAAGAAGAGGGTGGTGGTTGTTTTGCTTATCGTCTAATCAAACTTCTTTATAACATCTTGATTTTTAATGAACAGATTTGCAGCTCACATTTTGATGGGAACTCTGTGAAAAAGTGAATCTGACACTTACAGCATAAGGTAGTTTGGAGACTATCTTACTTGGCCTTGGAGACCAAGCCTATGCATTTCCCATGTGTACAAGGAAAATTTCTACAAAGGAAACATGCTAAGTTTACAGCATTACTCATTAGTAACTTTTCAACTCTGTAAATATACTTTTTGCCATCCTAGATTTAAAAATTCTGACCACATCATCCACCTACATCAGGGCATTTTTTTAAATTGTTTAAAGTCAATTTTAGAAGCATTTGATTGTAAAAAGCAAAATATGTAGTTCTAGCAATTGTGTGTTCTGCTTAGGGATCTCTGAGAGTCAATCTTTTTGAATTTCCAATATAATTTGATTTCAGTTGCATAACCAGGAACAGCAAGCAAATCAGACGTTAGCCACCAGGCTTTGCATTCTCAAATACTCTGATATATATTTCAAGTGTGAGAAAATATATATTAAAACACACCGTTTCAGACAAATCCACATATGGATTTGTTCAGACATATTGTATATTCACATTGAATTATGTAGCATTATAAGTTTTCTTCTTCCCAGGAAGGTATCATGAAGCAATCTTAATGTCTGATATGGTTGCTTTAATTATGACAGAGCAAAATAAAGCAATTTCACTCTGTTTATGAAAACTGATAATTTCCTATAAATCAAAATTAGTATTAATAATTCAAGGTTCACTTTGAATTCACAAAGTTACTATTAAATAGTACAATATTACTATTAAAATGTAAGATTTAGATGTAACTCTAAATGTGAACTTGAACTGGATAACTAAACAACAGCTTCCATAACCTATTTACATCTGCATCTTAAATTAAGTGCAGGACCCCACATTCTGTGCATAGAACACTAGGTTAGCATTATAGCTGAACCTGGAAAATACAAATGTCCATGTATGGATTAGTTCTGCACATTAAAATGAAAACAAGATGAAGCTGACTTTATGACAAATCACATACAATAGAAACATGGAGAGAAAACAGAATGATGCGACCGTAGCTATCTAACTACTGTATTTAAAAACTCTGCATTTCTCCTGAGAAACAGCAAGAGAACAGGATTGTTAGGGACAGGATTGGATCTGGATTCATGTCTCCTGCAGAAAAGCTAGCCACTCTTCAGGATACTGTGAATTGAATACACAAAGATCCGGCAGGATGCAGACAGAGGTGAGTTGCTGCAATCAGTGTTCTAAAAACAGATTAAGTGATTATCCACCATCCAACACATAAAAAGAACCATTTAGGATACGGTTACAATAGTCACCTAAAATATTCCAACTCTCACCTGTTAGAAGAAGCTTCCTCATCCTTAGGTTCCCCCACCAGGTAAACATTGGACCGATTATTCTTGCCCAAAAAGGAATGCAGATTTTGAACAGAAGAGGCTTTTCTTGGTTTGCAGAAAGGTGACACCTAGTGGGAAGAAATACTGAAAATCAGAAAGAATATTGAAGAATCAAACTGCAGATATATTGGACAAAGAGGAATCAAGTTTTCTGAATGCAAGCTTGAATTATCTTTATCCTTCTGGAAACCAAAAATAAGTAAAAACAAAACAAAAAAGAGGGGGGCAATGCTACTGGATTTGCTTTCATTAAGTTAATAAACATGTTTCAAAGATCTAAATTCTGATGCTTCAAGAGTACTGCATTGTCACAACATAATCACATTATTAAATATTATGTACATGCACTTATGAAATTTTTACTTTTGATAAATAGTAGATATTTAGTAGGGGTTCAGTGGTTTTTTCACATTTTATAATAATTTTATCAAAGATTATATTATGCGGATAAAACTAACACAAAGCATAAAAAATGAAAACTGCAAAGAAGAAAAAAAAAAGTCTAAAATGAGATAGAACGAAAAGTAACTTCCCCCTTTGCCCCAGCATGTACAAACGATTTTGACAACTTATCAACATGTCTTAAAATAGAACACTGTCTTCATCCCATATCTCATCTTATTCTTTATAAACAAATCTTTAAAACCTCATCACCCATCCTAATCAGCAAATGTCTATAAAGAGTTACCCAAAATAATACCCTATTTATTATAAACTTGATCAAATAAACCCCCTTGAATTTTCTTCCTTTTAAGGTATATCTAATTTTCTATAATAATTCAAATCCCCCAAACTCATCATTCAAATCTAGAATACACTAAAGATACCAGATAATATAACTGTTTTAATCTTAATCAGATAAATTTAAAATACATCCAATAACATTTTCCCCATATAACTTTTAACTATAAACAAAACCTTAAAACATCATTATCCGGTCCTAGTCAGAAAATAAAAATTCATTAAAATTTCCAGAAATAGCAACCGATCTATTTTAATCTTGGTCAAATAAACCAGTGCCACTTTTATATAAGTGCCACTAGAGCATCCTAACAAATTACATCAATGTCATCCAGCAAACAACCATATAGTTGTCTGTTCTTCCCTTCTCATTTGCCAACTGAAGAAAAGTATTTCCCCCCCTTGGAAATTCTGAGTATTATTATCATTGTTTTGATATACAAAACTTCAGCAGCACTTCCATAATCCTTAGAGATGATCTTGTTAAAACATTTCCTATTGGAGTGGATTCTTGCTGTGCCTTATATTTATTCATGGACAGCTAGGCTTGGATAATGGAATGAGCTCGTTTTCTGTAAAATTCCTTTGATTTGATAGAAAAAAATTATTGAATCCCAGTGTTTGAGATTTGAAAAGCAAGAACTACAGAAAAGCAGAGAATCAATATATGGAATGTTTGAATCAGTGAATAACTAGGACTGTTGGACTTCATCACTGTCTCAAAGAACTGGGAGCATTACAAACTAAGATGCTCTAAGTAAGATGGATTTCAATGGTGTCATTATATTGTAAAAAATGAAATGGATTTCTAGATGCAGACTGGGCTTACAGGTGGACTTCAGGGTTTAAAATGTTTAAACATTCATGATGCTGTTTAATGCAAAATGCATTGAATAACAAAAAAGTTTTATTGATAATATGTCATTACTGTAAGGCTAATATTTCTCTGGAAAATAGTTTTAAATTTGTACCATAAAAACTAAGCTAGTTTACTGCTGTTTTATCTCATAAAACAGGGGTGGGCAATTAATTTTCCCAGGGGGTCACATGAGAAACTGAGATTGTTGTGGATGACCATCTCCAGTGCCCTGCCTCCCACTGAAGCCACCCTTGCCCCCTCCAGTGATGCTGTCCAAAGCCCCAGCCCCTGCCACCAATGCACTGCCACTGATGCTGCCAATGCCATGGGCTGGATAGGGACCACCCATGGGTCAGATATGGCCCACAGGCTGTAAAATCCCAGGTCTACCATAAAATCTAATAAAAACACAATTTCAACACAGGCTATAAAATACCCAGGTCTGTCATAAAATTTAATAAAAACACAATTTCAACTCACCCTCTGCAAAGATTGTAAGGAAGGTACTTTCTTCATTTTCGGAGAACAAATGGTATCTGGACCAGTTTCCATATTGGGCTTGGCAGCTCCTGATTCTAGCATAGAAATCTGTTCCACGCTATAACATCGGGATCTGCCCAATCTTTGTTTGGTGCTCTGAGTCAGAGTGGTGAAGAATTTTTTTAAACCTGATGTAGAAGAGGCTTCTTTCTTGGTGGATTGCTGTTTCTTTGGCTGCGGGTAGACTTCTAAGTGTTTGCTGGAAGGCAAAACAACCAGCCAAGAGAATTACAAATTAAAAAGCAAGAGTCCCTTCAACTTTATTTACAATTTGGAGTGCCCCAATGAACCAGTTTGGTGTAGTGGTTAGTAGGCATCACACTAGAAACCAGGAGAGATTTTAATTTTCAGTTCTGCCTTAGGCGACTTTGGGCCAGTCACTCTCTCTCAGCCTTAGGAAAAAGGCAACGGCAAATCACGTCCAAAAATCTTGCCTGACTTGAAGGCACACAAAAAACCCCAAGGACAATAAATAAATAAACTGCCAAAGATTTGAGAAGAATCAAACGTGAAGCTACCAGGAACCCATTATCCTCCAGTGCTGTCATATTTCAGAACTGCAACCTATCTGGAGTGCTCAGAAGTACAAGGTGTTCAGTGCTCAGAGACATGGCCAAGGTAAGGAAGGCTGAAACCCAACCACCACTGAACAAGACACATAAGTTGAAACGGCAAGACTGGGCCAAGAAATATCTGAAGACAGATTTTTTCACAGGTTTTATGGACTGATGAGATGAGAGTGACTCTTGATGGACCAGATGGATGGACCTGTGGCTGGATCAGTAATGGGCACAGAGCTCCACTTCAACTCAGATGCCAGCAAGGTGGTGGTGATATACTGGTTTGTGCTGGTATTATTGAAGATGAACTAGTTGGACCTTTTTGGGTTGAAGATGGACTCAAAATCAACTCCCAAACCTACTGCCAGTTTTTAGAAGACACTTTCTTCAAGCAATGGTACAGGAAAAAGTCTGCATCTTTCAAGAAGACCATGATTTTTATGCAGGACAATGCTCCATCGCATGCATTGAAGTACTCCATTGTGTGGCTAGCCAGTAAAGGCCTTAAAGATGAAACAATAATGACATGGCCCCCTTCTCACCTGATCTAAACCCTATTGAGAACTTGTGGGCCCTTCTTAAACAGAATTGGCTATATTGGTCACTGCTTGTTATTTTGAAATGTCAGAAATGTTTATTTGTCAATTTTGAGTTGTTTGTTTATTATTCTCACTTTAACAGATGAAAATAAATGAGTGAGATGGGAAAATTTTCATTTTTCATTTAGTTGCATAATAATTCCACACACTAATAGTTGCCCAATAATTGTACACACATAGATATTCTCTTACGAAAGCCATAACTTCACTTTTACTTTCTTAAATATTCAGGTTTGAGGTTTATTAACATTTTGGATTGACCGAGAGTACAGTAGTTGTTCATAATAAAATTAATCCTCCAAAATACAGCTTGCCTAATAATTGTGCACACATTGTATGAGGTATTGAAGAGTGTAAGGGGATTGGTCTCTAATCTTATCATATTTTGACTAAGTAAAGAGAGCAGCTGTACTCTACTATGCTTCATAGACAGCTATGAACTGTATGGTTATTGTCGAAGAGGGTGCTGTCAAAAAGTGAATACTAGAAATATATTGCAGTAAATGGTCTTTTGATTAGAACATTGTTTAACAAAATCAGCCTTTTTGACTAGGAATTATGGGAAATGAAATACAACACTGTTGGTGAAGACTAGGTTGGGAAAGGCTGACGTATATCATGTAGTATCATAAATATGTAGGGAACCTCACATAGGTCAAGGATAGAGGTGTACCCCAAAGAGCTTACAGTATAAGCAGCTTGAAAATAGGAAGAAGCGAAAGGAAGAAAGAAAACAAGGTATTATCAATAAATTAATATGCCTCACTCAGAAATTTGAAGGTAGAGAGACAGAGAAAGGGATACAACATCAAGCAGGTATTTTGAAAGAGTTTAAGCTTTAACTGGGGCTCTTTTTTATATAAGTGATGTACCATTTATTCTGGTACATCACTGTGATCTTTTAAGTAGGAAGGAAAACCCACATGGCCCAGGAAAGATAGGCTTTGTGAACTTTAATGTACTGTTCTTTCTATTTGCTCCTATTATAGCAATCTTCCCCCTTTCTTACAATCCAATGTTGCGTTCAATCCAATGAGAGCTGAAAACTGAGTAGACCCAAATGATATCTGTAACTGTTACATGGTGCTGTTAGTTGCATGACAAATGACTTGCAAACCCAATAAATAAATGAATAAATAATAATAAATGTGTTTCTTTATATCACTCTGCTCCAGTTGTGTTTCTTTAACTCTTGAAAACTCAAACTTGATAATTCCCCTCTATATACATTTCTCAGATTTGTAAATCGGTCCTTACAAAAGATTTCATAAATAGCTACTTGTATAAAGGCAGGTGACACTATGTCATGGATGAACAGAGCAACACTGTCCCCAAGGGCAAGAGTTTATTCTCTTTGCCTTCTGTAAGAGCAAATTATAGACACTTAGCCGCCAGGATGACAACACTTAAAGAATCATCACTGGAGTAAGAGATGCTATTTATTGAGAATCAAACTTCACCCTTTCATCCCTAGTATTAAAGAAATAACAACTGTTCAACCAAATTGTACAAACACTGGCCAGAAAGAAATAAGTGCATTATATTAAATTATGCTTTTTAATTAAAAAATATAGAATGTCAGGCACAAAGCCATCTGGAATTTGTCAGGCAGTTGCCAGGAGTTAAACCTGACTTGAAGGCTCTCTTTCTTACACACACACACACACACACGCGCGCGCGCGAGAGAGAGAGAGAGAGAGAGAGAGAGAGAGAGAGAGAGAGAGAGAGAGAGAGAGAGAGAGAGAGAGAGAGAGAGAAATAAAGAAAAAAAGGGCTTTCAAAGTGAAGAGCTTTTCTTACTTCTCTTATTTGTACTTTCCAAATGTATCTCCTGCCTACTTTCTTCAGCCCCATTTCAAGTGGCTTCTGAGAATCATCTCAGCTTGAGCATCTCTATTCTCAACCTACTTTTCAGTAAATCTGCCAAGCTTGTGCTGGCTTAGATTAATTTGTTTCTGGCAACGCTGGACAGAATTTCATCAGACCAAATTATTTTATTTATCTGGTTAACTAATCAGACAGCAGTAGAATCCAAAGTAAACACATTGTTGACGTTGCTAAACAATGCAGCTACTAGAGTTATCAAAATGGATTTTAGATGTATTGAAGAAACCAATAATATGCCATTTTTGCATTTTAGATATAATTCCTGGATTAGAAAGAAGAGGCTTAATTTCTGTGAACTGAGGTATCCAGCCATAACAAGAACTTTCTGGGGATTTGGGCAGGAAGGGAGAAGTAGGTCAAAGCAGATTTCAGAGCTAAGAGGGAGGGGAAAACAGCAGGGAAGGCAACGGGGGGGGGGGGGCTCTAAGCCTGCTGGCAGCACCAGCAAGGCAGTACTTGCCTGCTGTGAGAGTGAAAAGCCAAGCCTGAAAACGCAGAAAGCACCCATGGGGAGAACTGCAGCAGACCTCAAGGGAGTTCAGCAGAGGAAAGACTGTATCACGGAGAGCTGAAAGTAGACACGCGGGAAGCATTTGTTGCTAACAAACTGAGAGAGATATTCAGTCTGTCCTGCTGCTTTCCCTGGGAGAAAAAGGGTTTTAAGAAGAGATTGGACAGCCATTTGTCCAGGATGGTATCAGGTCTCCTGCTTGTGCAGGGGTTGGACTAGAAGACCTCCAAGGTCCCTTCCAACTCTGTTATTCTATTCTGTTAAAACTAACACAATGGATTACGGGACAGAGCCCGGGAGCCTTACGAACATAGGAACTTGAGATTCACTCTTACTGACTGTATAAATAGATCTTCTCCAGGATGATGTGTCTCCAAATTAGTCCTTCAATGATGCACCCATCACCCCTGTAATCAACTCCATCCATCTTGATGCTGATCACTCTTCCCTTTCTTTCAACTTTTCAACCCTACCATAGACTTCGTAAGAGAGCCAGGTCTTTGCATAATGTGTTGAAAATATGATACATTGATCCTCGTCATTTTATTAATTTAAAATTTATTTATTTAACTGTTATGTCTGGGTACATAGATATCATTTTGGTTGTTTAAAGACTGTGTAGTAATTCAGAAATAATTAGACTGGAAGAAACTGACAAATCATTCTCCTGCTTCTTTCCCATTTCCTAGGCCATACAGTGCAACTACATTTTCCTCTTTACTATTCCCAACTAGTATTAACATTAGAACATTCTAATGTCCAACTTCAAGTAACAAAGCTTGCATAATATGTTGATTTCAGATTGAGCTTTTCCTGCATGACATCAGCATGTAGATATCAGAAAATCTTTAACATGACTGCACTGTAAACATTATTAACACTCTAAAACAGTGATGGCGAACCTTTTTTGGTTCGCGTGCCAAAAGGGGGTGTGTGCGCGCGCTAGCACGCTTGCATGTGCCCACACCCATTCCCTCCCCCCCACGCATGCGCACAACCCCCTCCCCCGCGCTGCCCCCTGCACATGCGCACAACCCCCCCGCCCCTCCGCGAATGCGCAAAGGCCTCACTGAAGCCTGGGACGGTGAAAAACGGCCCAACGGGCAAACCGGAAGTTTGGAAAAACGCACTTCTGGTTTGCCCATTGGGCCTTTTTTGCACTCCGGGGCTTCAGGAAGCTTCCCTGAAGCCTCCGGAGGGCAAAACCACCTTCCCCAAGGCCGAAAATCAGCTGGCCAGCGCGTGCATGCGCGCTGGAGCTGACATAGGGGAACGCCTCGCGTGCCCTCTGATATGGCTCCACGTGCCACCTGTGGCACGCGTGCCATAGGTTCGCCATCACTGCTCTAAAAGATCCTCAGTTCTTCTTCAAGAACAATCCAAAGGGCCACCATCTGGCACTATATTATCAGTCACTTTAAATTGTCTATCCATGTGGTTTTCTTGAAAAAAAATACAGGAGTTATTTACCATTGCCTTATCATGTGCAGTGTGAAACAATGCCTTTGCTATTGTAACTAAAGCTGTCATCTCCCTATTCATCTTCTTCCTATTTTGCTGCCGCCAATATAGATCCCAGTTTGCTTTAACCAGGAATCTGTAGTGGTTTAAAAGCCTTGGGTGACCCTGATGGGAGTAATTACTCTTGGCATACATTCCCAGCATTATTTGTTCATCCCTCCTAGGAGCAACTCCCACCATATGAGACAGCGGAGCAGGATAACCAATCCACTCTACCAATTAACTGAAAATGTCCAGGTTCCTTTTGAAGGCAAATGTGTATCCTGCATAGAAACTATATTTTTCACAAATAATGTTCAGATGCTATGTAGTCTTGGAGAAGTACCTCACATCCTAAACCTACATTGCAATTGTTCCAAAGATAAAAATGGGAAAATACAAATTAAAAAGCATTTGGTTAAGCTTGCTAGCCACACCAAATATTAGAATTACTTTCCTCCTGGCAACCTTTTCCACTTCCGACAAATTGGTACGCTGGAGGCCTTTCCTTTACAAAAAGGAGGGAGGGAGATATTATGAGGATGAGGTGAGGTGAGGAGCTGTAAATTAACTAGCTGCTGCTTATTTTCTTTAGTATATTTCTTATATATTTCCTCTGTTTAATTGTGTCTGATTCTCGAAGACTGACTGGAGAAATCCCTCCAGTTTTCTCAGCAAGGTTTTTCAGAAGTGGTTTGCCATTGCTTTCTTCCTAGGTCTGAGATTGATTCGCCATGATCACCCAGCCAACTTTGTGCCTAAGGCAGGACTAGAATTCACAACCCCCTGGTTTCTAGCCTGGTGCCTTAATCACTACAGCCATCTGGCTCTTTTTTAGTATATGTGATTGCAAAGAAAGAGATCATGGTAGAAACAAAGCAAAAACATTTTTGCTTAAACTGTGTCTTGGTCATCAAAAACCAGTTTTGGTTAACCTTCATCAGAAGAAAAGATTAAATGGCAGTAATAACTCCCTCACTTGCCAGACTGGTGGGGGATTATGGGAAATGAAGTTCAGGTAATTTAGAGAATATCAAGTTAGGAAGGCTGATGGACAAGATCTCTCAGTAGCAGATCATTTGGCCATGCTGGCTGAGAAGTTCTAACATGTACCTAAAGAGGGATTAATTTGGGAATTAATTAATTTGTTTTAGCTTTAGAAAAATGACATTTGATCTTATAAACAGCCCTGCTCTATGATATCCCCACCTCAACTTTCTAACAACATGATATATTTCTACTCACCATTGAATAATATTTGCTTGCCCGGGTTTTATCTTCTGCATATCTGCTACTGGAGCTTCTCTGCTGATTGACTGAGTGGAGATTGTGAAGTTGGTCTCTTCAGTTGTCAGAGAGAGGTTAATAGCAGTGGAACTGATGACATTGGGAGCAACAGGGGGAACACCACATGCTGAGGATGATGGACCTACTGCAACGATACAGATACGTCCAATTGCTGTTCTTAGAACACCTTTGGGGTGGACTTCCACCTTCAGCTAGTATGACAGGACATAACAAGTAATTGTGGCTTAGCACATAATGTCTGATATACATCCTTTTATCAAAGAAAATGTTCTTAACATATATCAGATGCCACCCTGTACAATGGCACAATCCAAATAGGAAAATCTTAGGAGAGATCTTATATTTACACATACTGTTCCTCTTTCCCCCAACACAAAATAATGCTACGAAACAGAAGTTCTTTGAAGATACTGAGAATTTCATTAGATCCTTCTGAATTCTCTACAATCTTTAGAAATGTAGTAATAATTCATCCAATTTGACAATAATATAGGCACAGCATTACATTGTCACAAAAACTTTCTGGCTTTTTGATTTCCAGATTGCTCTAGAAACAAGCTTAAAATGGACGTTATATAGAAGGCCAGAAGAAGTAAAAGAAGTCACAGTGGGCTAGTACTGATGATGTTACTTAATTTGATAATGACATCTGCAAGAAAACAGCCAAGGTCAGAGAGCACTAAGGACCCCACAGTTCAATCCTGGGCTATAACTATTCTCTTCTACTGGTAAAAGATGTCATTTTATTGTAACATATTCTTAATTTTCACCAACAGCTACCCAAATCAAGGTTTCTTTAAGATATAATGCTAGTTTTCATATCTGAAGTTAGCAGCTTACCTAGGGTATTACAATAGTTTAAGAACTCTCCTGCTTATAAAACCTATGCAAACTACATAACCAGCAGTATCATCACAATACACACAACAGTTGTGACTTTCAGGATGATAACATAAACAACCTACAGCTTGTAGAGAAATTCTTGACAGCTAATTCTAAGTATTCTCTTTCATGCAAAGGAGAGTAATAAGCCTGAAGAAAAAGTACTTGCCAAAAAAAAATCCCATTAAAATGTTTCCAGCTGAAGTTTCTTTTTAAAATTCTTTGAAAAAGTTGGGAAATAAGTAAGTCCATCCTGATTCAAGATTGCAGACCGAGGGATGCATAAATGCAAGAAATTTATGACTGAAGCAAATTGGACAATTAATTTTACAGTTTGGCAAGTGTAAAAAATTATATAGAAAATATTAGTATACAAAATTTCATTGATTTCTTAAAAAAATGAGATTATGTTTCGCATTTGTTTAGCCTAAGGAGAAGAATGGGGAAAGTCCCATTACCATTTGTGGGGCCTCATATAATATACTGGGGGCTGGAATTCTGTGGGAAGAAACCTGTTCTCTTGATTTAGAATTCAGATCATCCAATTTTGAAAATACTGTATGTACAATTCCTACACACTCAAGTAGAAAAGGTTTGTTTTGCAAAATTTCTACCCAAACAAATGGAATAAGCAGAAATAGGAGGATGATTTTTGCTATTGCTGTTTATTGATTGATTCAATTTGTACAGCCATCCATCTCAAACTAGTGACACTGGGCAGCAAACAATCATAAAACTGATAAATTAAACATGGATTGAACTGAAACATGATAACAGAATGTAAGCGAGGGAAGCAAATACAGGTAGTCTCAACTTATGACCCCAATTGGGCCTGGAATTTTGATTCTAATCATTGTAGTTGTTAAGCAAGATGCCCAGGTGAGAGCTTCACTCAACAATGACAATCCTGGCTCTCTCAGTTGCAGTCATTAAGTGGGTGGAGCAAAATGTGCAGGCAGCTTCCCTCCATGCACAGAAGGGAATTCCTGCACAGGGCTGTAGAAAAGAAGCTCAGATCTTCGAGATCTAAGTTTTGTTTCTCCAGTCCAGTCCCGAAGTTTCCCTCCCTTTTATGCACAGAAGGGAACTCCAGCAACTGGGCTGGAGAAAAGAAAGTTGGATCTTTTAGAGCCAAACTTTGTTTCTCCAACCCACTACAGGCCCTTCCCCTTTTCTCTGTGTGCGGAAAGGAACTGCTACACTGGGCTGGAGAAAGGAAGCTCAGATCTTCAGAATCCAAGCTTCCTTTCTCTGGCCTGCTCCAGGGGTCCCCCACTCCTCTGTGTGCTATGCTTTCTACCCTTCAAAAAAAAATCCCATTGGTTTGTTTTCTGGCTGGAAAGCTAGGGAAGGCAATGTTTCTGAAGAGTAGCCTTCACAAACATTGTGTTCATTAGCTGTTTGTTAGCAGCTGCACAAAAAGGCAAAGATATGTGGACCTGGGCATGGTGGGGCATGGAGAAGGCCAGGGCCTTCCAAATGTGGTGAGATAGAAATAGGTAGTGAGCAGGCTGAGACCTCCAGAGCAGCACTTTGCCTGTGCGGGGGGGGGGGGGCAAGTGGGCAGCTGAGATGTGGGGCAGAGATAGGTAGGGAAGAGTTGAAGCACCCCTAAGTATAAAGGGCCATCGTGCTGCCAAGCACCTAAATTTTGATCATGTGGCTGCAGGCGAATTGCAATGGCTGTAACTTCGGGCAGGGGTCGTAATTCTTTTTGTTCAGTGCTGTCATAATTTTGAATGGTCACTGAACGAATAGTCATAAATTGAGGACTACTTGTATTTGAATCTCTCTTATTATTTTTCATTTTGAGGAAAACATAACACTGATTGAATTATTGTATAACTGCAAATTAGGGTTATTGCTTTTTGGTGATGGTGATAGATAGATACCGTTCCCCTGAAAAATATTACCTATCCCGAAAATAAGCCCTAGCATGTTTTTTATGTGTGCGCCTAATATAAGCCCTACCCCCAAAATAAGCCCTACTTAAGAGCCTGTGCAGCCAGCCGCCCACCCATTCTGTCTGGTTACTCGCAGTGCCCTGGCCTGAGGCGAGGTGGGGGTGTGTGGAGCTGCCCCACGTCACACCGGTTTACCTCAGGGTCCCAGCAGGCCAGACCATCCACACCCCAATACCTGCCTTGCGGCGGCAGCACCGACAGCCATGTGCAGCAGGAGCCCATGTGGCTGGCGGCCCACTTCTGCTTGCTCACAGCCGCAATGGAGCAGTAGGCTGAGTGGTGTGGTGGTGCCATGGCCGCGAGGCAAGTGTCAGGGCGTGGTGGCCTGGCTGCGGGAGCCCTGAAGTAAGCCGGTGTGGGTGCGTGTGGTAGCTCTACCTTCTGCCTTGTGGCAGTGGCAGACTGCGCGGCCTCCTGCCCCACCAAAAGCAAGCAGAAAAAGTGGGCCTCCCATACGTAGAAAAAAAATAAAGACACCCCCCAAAAATAAGCTCTAGTGCTTATTTTGAGGCCCAAAAGAAAATAAGGCCTGGTCTTATTTTTGGGGAAACATGGATAGATAGCCTTCACTTTTATTTTTGCCTAAGATTATCAATTCTTTCCCTGCAGCAAATAATTTTGCTAACTTATTTCAATCATAGCATTGCGAAGATCTTTCCACTGGATTGGGACTGACTTAGTTTATCAGTGATTTGCAGTTTCTCAATGGTTCCAGTCTTACATTTTCCATCATACATTTTCATTTAAGTAGGAGAATCTTTGCTATCAATCCTTCCCTTCATTTGATGGTGTTCTTCATGGTTCAGTTCTAGGTACCCCTTTGTATAATTTGTCACTAGGTTTTCTGCTTTTTCCCCCATCAATAACTAAAAATAATTATCATATTTATTTCAATGATAACCAGGTGTATTCTTCTACTCCAGTCCAGGATGATGCATTATAGTTTTCCCTCTACAACTACTTTACTCAGATTTCCAGATGGACATGTTCCTCCAGTCTTAAATTAGATATTGAGAAAACCAAACTATTGTTTTCCTTCCCAATTGACATTCTTTTTCTTTTCCTCCTTTTTTAAAAATTTTCAGAATTCTCAACTGTAGGCACCTTCTTTGGGAAAATACTTGGAAGTTCTTGTTAATGCGAAACTTACTTAAAGTTGATAAAACTACAAAGGTTTTTTTTTTATGTACAGCTTCTGAATTCATTTATTTCTGACTATTGAAAAGGCTAAGAATACTGAAATAGTTTTTTGACAGCTGTTCATGGAAGTTGCTCCATACCCTCTGGTTGGGTCTAGAATGGTATGTGAAATTTATGGACCTCTCTTAAGTCACTCCTATTTTTTTTCTTCTCATCAGTCCTCTACACTGGCTAGGACCTTAGGAACATTATCACTTTAAATTGCTTGTGTTGACAAGAACATCCAATTCTTGAATAACTTAATATGAAATCATGATTCTGTGTGTTCAGTTCACACATGTAATCAGGGCTGCCTAGTTTTTCTCTGCCTTAGAATAACCATCTCATGTTTCTGAACTTTTTCCCATCTAGCTCCTCCTATTTGGAAGTTATTTCCCCTTGAACTACACTTAGGACCTAATCTTCCAGGGCTTAAAAATATTTCAAAATGCTTCTTTTTTCAGGACCTTTATGAAATTGAAAGAACTTTCCAATATTAGTAGATGATGTTAATTAAAGTATGATAGTGTTGGGATTCGATGTTTTAAATTGATTATGATATTATTTTATTATTTACATCAGTTAAGAAAGTATTGCAAATTATACCCTTCTTTGTATTGTGTTTAAGTGCATACTAAATAAAAATACCATTACTACTATTTGCATTTATAATCCATGAAAAGATAATCTTTTTATTAGATTAATAATCAGTTAATCTTTAAGGACCTACAATATTCTTATTTTTTGCTACATCAGACTGATGCTACTGATGCTACCCCTCTCAAAATTTAATTATCTTCCATGGTCTGAAGGATGTGCAATTTGTATATTAGCTCTTATTCTTCGATTAGTGACGAATGATTAGCTTTCTAATCATTTTGATTGTAATAGTAACATTGGCAAACTATCAAAATGCGCATTAAAACTGCATTGTTTCATGGACTTGCATAGTGCATGTAGTGCATAATTACGTAACGGTATGTTACGACAAGAATTAGCAGTTAGCAAATTGCACAAATTAATGGAGGAGACGACTATCGATGGCTATCATTGTAATATCATCTTCTCAGCATCTTGGAAATCAACAGAGGGAAAAAAAGTTACGGCCCTCGTTTATCTAGTTTGGAAAGTAGATGCTAATGATATATGGGGTTTACATTCTTTTAGAGGTTCTTCCAACTACTCTAAATATGTTCTATTCCCTTTGTTTTCTCACTGTTGCTTACCTCTTATACCCTCACTATTTCTTCCTTTTCAAATTTGTGCAAATATCCCAAATATTCACATTCAGACCAAATAGCTATCTTTCAATAAAACAATGTTAACTTAGCACGGGGGAGGGCCTTCTCTGTGGCTGCCCCGGCCCTCTGGAACCAGTTACCTCCTGAGATCCGGACTGCCCCCACCCTATTGGCCTTCCGGAAAGCGGTGAAGACCTGGCTGTTCTGGCAGGCTTGGGGCCGTTGATCTCGCTTCTGCAATTTGGTGAGATCCGGCCATGAAAAGTTGTGTATGGGTTTTTAATTGTTTTAAATGCTTTTTATTATGTATTTTTTTTAATAATGCTTTTTTATATTTTAATAAGTTTTATATTTGCTGTAAGCCGCCCAGAGTCCCTTGGGAGTTGGGCGGCATAGAAAAACAAAAAAAAAAAAAAAAAGTTAAAGCACACATTTTTAATGTCCTTGTTGGAGAGATTCCCTTTTTTACAGCCAACTCAACATTATCTCTTACCTTGATTTTTTCCCATCTTCTCACTCTCCTGAAGTTGCTCATCTCTGCCCGTTATTATGGTTTTGGGCTCTGGCTTGGTTGATACGTTATTGTGATTATTGGAGGACAAAGCCAAATGTTTGGAGAATATCCCTGGATTCTGCTGGCCATTATGCTCATTATCTTCTAGCCCACATACACCCACATCCTGGAAATCAGAATAGGCAGCTGAAACTGATAGTTCGTTGGTTTTATTTATATGCCCAGAATCCTGTTTGATCGATTTGTGGCTGCCTGTTAAAACAGCTCTCCTATAAGACATTGGGGAGGAGTGAACTTTTCCAGTAGCAGGGGGTGCTGGTATTAGATTCATTAAATTGTTAGTAATGGCCACCTGCTTTGTATGCTGCTTGGTTTGGCATAAATGATTGACTGGCCTGTTCATAGGAACTTTTATACCATCTTGGAAAACCAACTGCTGAGAATAGATGGGAGATACGGGTTCTCTCAATTGGGCACCAGGTACCTTTGTTGGTGCTTTCTCTTTGTCTTCCTTCTCCATTTGACATAGATTCATTAGCTGTTTGCTTCTTGGAATGGCTGCCTGAGTCTCCTGATCTTTTACCTCAGAGCCCCCCTGCAAGCTACAAATTTGTGCTTCGTCAGTACCTGACCCAGTTTCCAATCTGCTTACGTTAGGAATGTTACCCCAGATAATATCTTTACTAGTTTTGCAGCTGCCATTTCCCCATTGCCCGTCCCTGGTAACAGTGTTGGCTTTCTTCTCTGAAGAACACAATGGTCTAGGGACACCATGACAATTTTTGATTGCAAATTGCAGACTGTTGATGCCAGCTTCTTCACTGTCTGTCCTGTAGCTGTCTGATGTGTCAGTGGTGCTGCCTAAAGCTGAGTCCACATCTTCAGCGCTAGTGACTTCGCCAATATATGTCTCCCTGACGCATTCTGAAAAAACACGCTGCCGAGAAGGAAGGATCCACAATGGACTCCTTTTGGGGCCTAGAGGCTTGGTCCGTGAGTTCTCCTGGGAAGCACCAAGCTCTTTGTTTCCATTAGTGTGAACAGTATCACTGCCTCCAGGAAGGACATTGGCAATTTCATGTTTGCCATTCCCAGTTTGGTTGACTCTAGTGTCTGTTGAATTGTTGATATAAGACCCACAGGTACTACACTTGCTTTCTTTATTGACTTGAGGCGGCGTCCCTTTTTCAGAGCATCCTCCGTTGCTCTGGTGAGTATCCATTTTGGCTCCCTGTCCCATGCTTTGATGTTCCCAGCTAGGTTTGTTGATGCTACTCTCTTTACGCTGGAGGTCACCATTTATATAGCCAGCAAGATCTGGTTTGGAGAGCAGTGGGCCTTGGCCAAGAGATAACAGAACTGAATCTAAGGGCCGCTTCTGACGTTGCTGCAGGCGTTCCAAATAGCGAACTTCAGCGTCCCTTGCAGATTCATCCTCAAAACGCACCCGAGAAGATGGTCCTTGCTTCCTCTGCTGCCCATAGCTGGAGTCACCACTAGATGAATCACTCTGGTTTCCACTAGTGTGGATGTTTCCATCCTTCAAAACAAAGTCTTTTGCGTCTGCAACAGAGGATCTACAGGTGCCCCTAATGAACCAAAGAAAAGATTATTTCTTATTACTTGGTGAAACTATCCACTTTGCTACTCTTTTCATCTATCTACAAGCCTTTAGCAGGAGGGACTGTTTGTCTTAATGGCCACCTATTGCACCCTAATGAAGAACAAAGCCTTCTAATATTGCTCAGGTCTTCGCTACCTAAACTCATTTTGCCAGTGAGCAAAAATAAAAAGGTAATATGCATCTAGCTTCTTGTACAGTCATCAGATCAACAAGAGATCTAGCATTTTGTTACAGTCCTAGCGTGTAACAAATCAGCAAGATGAATGTATACTTCTAAATGAAGAATTAACATAGGACTGGAAAATGGCAGGGATATGCTGTGGAAAGTTGAAACTGCTTGGAGATAATATAAGATATAAGACAAGACATAATCAGGTAATATCTGAGGACAAAAAGTAGTCTCAAGTAGGGCTCTCATTCAGCTGCAAACCAAATTCAGATCTATTTACTTTTATAGGCAAAAGTAAACCATTATCAGACTCTGGTAGTATATATGTTACAACGGTGAAAGGGCAATGCTTGCGAATGCATTTAAAGAAGTGTATTTTACAGCTATATGTTGATTTATTTTTTACAATTAGCTGGGCTCCAAAATATTTTTTCCAGGAATTGAAGTGTTCTATTTTTAAAGAAGGGGAAAAGGGAAAAAAAAAATATAGAAACCATTTTTTTTACTAGCTGCCTTGTCACTGTATAATATACTATCTCCTGAAATCCATATAGCCTCCCCCTTCTATAGATGTTTTTAAGTATTAGCATTTGGAGTTGTTAAGATATGCAACAAGGATTATCTCTAGTATTTGTTTTTGCCAATTCCTTAACTTTATATTATTGCCGTAATTATGTCACAATGTTTATTTTATGAGTTTACTTGGATGATAGCTGCCCAGGGTCTCTGGAACTGAATGAGATATACGTATTAGCAAATAAATATTTATTTTGTTTGTGTTTATAATAATTTTGATGCATTTGGTGTATGAAAAAGTTTGTGCAGAAAGAAAATAGAAGCACTAAAGCATGTGGTTCACAATACAAATAGCAATTTTTATAAAGTTTAAACTGTCCACTATTTTTGAAAAACTGCATTTTATAAAACTACTGTGAGGTCGGAAAACATTTAAGTCTTATGCATCCTCATCATTGAATATTTTATTGCAAAGGACATCAAGCCATGACAAATAATTTCATTTGAATCTCACTCTAATACATAGCATTATTTGAATCAAATGTTTATGTTTACGGTACTTTCACTGTTTCCTTCAGGAACATAATTTTTGGGCTCTGAATCAACATACATATATTTCTTTAATCTATCTTTTTTATTCTTGTGCAGCATTTCATTTGTAAGATGAAAACTTTAAATGGTTACAGATGTGAAGAACAAAGAGGCTGGAAAGCAACTAGAACCGAATGGCATATACTGGAAAAATAACCCACGCACTCTTCTTGATTAGTTCCTCCCTTCTCATGCCAATCCAGTCCAGAACCTCAAGGCTACCAAATGGAAATGACCAAGCTTACCTCTTGTCTGGGGAGGCAGTAAGCAGGATGTTATGGCTAGCTCGAAGCGGGTTTGTCCTGGCCTTCATACGAGCTCTCTGTAGCAGCTGCTTGGCCTGTTCATGCCTGGGGCTCAGCTCCAGCTTTTGGCTAGGAACAAAGACCCTGCAGGCAAAGCAACAGGGAACAAACAATGCTGGATTAGTGGGGAGGGGGGGAAATACGGATTAAGAGTGGTTTAATGATGAGAGTGGCAGTATAGTGGAGACACACCATAGTTGTAGAGGTTGGATTGAAGCTTCCACCCTAGCCTGACTTAAAATAGATGGTATTTTTCGTGGCTAATATATTGTCAAGCAGACTAATGATCAGACAGCAGGCTAGCCAGAATATCAACAATAAGAAGGCAGTAGCAATGCTAAAGTGTTCAAAAAAGATATATGACTAACATTCATAAAATAAACTTAAAGGCAGGCATTTGTTCATGTAAGAGTAAAGGGATGCATGATAGTAAAAAGCTATTTATTCTATGTAAAAAAGTAGAGGTAAAGATGAGCCAAAGTTGCCTTTGATTCCTTGTGAAAGCATTGGTGCAGCTTTTCTGGCACTGTTTGCGGGCATGATCTGCCTTCTTCCCCATCCCCATCCCCACCCCCCACCTTTCTTTTTCAATCCCAGTTCTCCCACCCAAACAATAATCAGACTAACCTGCTTTTCCCCTGAGATCAGCCAGGAGCAAGAAGAGTAATCAGGCTGTACCAATTTTTAAACAATGAAGAGGGACTTCCAGGATTCATTCATTCATTCATTCATTCATTCATTCATTCATTCATTCATTCTCTCTCTCTCTCTCTTTCATTCTCTTTTTCATTCTTTCTTCCTCTCATTCACTCTCTCTCTCTCTCTCTCTCTCTCTCTCTCTCTCTCTCTCTCTCTCTCTCTCTCTCTCTCTGTCTCTCTGTCTCTGTCTCTCTCTCTCTCTCTCTTATATTTAACTACAGGTAGTCCTAGACTTACAACCAGTCATTTAGTGACTGTTTGTAGTTACCACAGACTCCAAAATGAGACTTATGACCCAGTTTCAAAGTTCCAATATTTGGCCTCCTTTTGAAGTCATGTGCACTTGGCCTGCATTTATATTTATGGCTGTGTGCAGCCCCCAATGTGATGTGACTGCAATTTACTGGAAACTGGCGTTTACTTCCAATTTCCTGCAAAAATTGTCACATAGCAAACAATAGATTAGATTAACAACTGTGCGGTTAAGGCCACAAAATCAGTCTGGTCATATGATAAGCCACTTTATGGCAGTCACGACTTACGACCATTATTGCATGCTCAATTATGCATAGAAATATTCTTTAGCAGGTATTTTGCAGTCAATACAAAGATGCCCAAAACAGCCAAACAACTGAACAGAATATGCACTTCTGAGATCTCTTAAGATAATAAATATAAAATAGTGGATAAAACTGAAAAACAAATGGTTTTCTCACAGATAAAATGTGAAAGAGAACTTCTGAATATTGACCGTTTATACATTTTGAAATGTATGGCTTGTCTAACCAGCAAAATATAAACAGTGTAGTACAGTATTTTCATTTAGACAAATTACAATGTCTTTTTACAATTATAAATTTATTATATTATTATCCTTCTTTCTTCAGGTAATTAATTCCTCCCCTATTAATTTCCCCTATTAATATTACGTCAGCTTTTCGTTATTCCTAAAACATATACCAGTAGAAGCTGATATTACTGCTACTTTAAACATTTGCCCTATTGTGGTTTGCCATCTTATCATGTGACCCATTTTCTCCCCTACAGAGCTTACCAACACACTCAGACATTTCCTATTTGTCTTGATCATAATCTTTACAATTACTTTAATCAGCTTAGTGAGTCACTTTGGCTGATCCAAGTTTAACTCTTGCAGCCTAGAATGTAATTGCACATGGAGGCTAGTAATATGCATACAGCTTGTTTTTGCAGGTCTCTTTCAGACATGAAGAGATAAAGCATGTCTCCAATGATGTTTGGCAACCTATTTGAAATATCATACTTTGTTTAAAATTCTTCAGACACTGAGCTTAAAGAAGCCCCTCCAATGAGATACATTATGCTTCCAGGAGCGCCTGCTTATCTATGTATATTTATTTAATATTTAGCCTTTCATTCAGCAGCTCAAGGTAGAATAGATACCTCTCCTAGGATGTAGGTCATGCTGAGAGAAAGAATGGCCCAAAGGCATGTAATGCTATCTTCCAGAAGGCTAACTAGGTGGGAGCCTTATCATCCCAAATAACACTATTCTGATAAAGGAAATTCTTTAGAAAATAAAACACATGACACATTTTTCCGCAAAACACTTTGTTTCAAGCACTTGTCTCTGTCTCTCTCTCTGTGTCTCTCTCTCTCCCTCTCTCTCTCTCACACACACACACACACAAAAGTATACAGTACAAGAGGCTCCAGATCATATTATGACTTGATTTCTAGCCTCATTTGTATTTTCCAGGCCTCCAACCTTCTTGAATGTATAGTTTCAGAAAGCTTCATTTTGTAAAGTTCATCTTTAGAATCACATATACAACCCACCTGCCTTTTTGTAATCTCGCAAACCATACAGAAGTCACATATGTCATGCCCTTGTTTTATGAGATTTTATGTGACTTCCCCTTTCCCTCTTGGGGAGAGGGGGAGGAATATCTCCATTTTTAAACATGGTGTACCCTATCAGGTGGTTTACTTATGCTGTTCACTAGGAGGCAGCACATGACAGCTGTTGTCCTTACTTGGGACTCCTGAGGCATACGTAGCCATGGATAGATCTATGGGGCTCAAATCCTCTGCCAGGAATTGAACTCATGGTGCACTGTAGATTACTTCCTTGTAGGGAGTCACTAAGAGAAAAAGAAAGAACCAAACGTCTCTTCAAAGAAACACCCAATCTCTGCAGCACTGCACTGCTGCTATGTATGCCCTATTAACCTTGAGTTAGGTGTTTGGTTTAAAGCAGGGGTCTCCAACCTTGGCAACTTTAAGACTTGTGGACTTCAACACCCAGAGTTCCTCAGCCAGTTGGAGACCCCTGGTTTAGAGATAAGAGGAGGAACAAGCAATTTGATCAAATGTTGGGAATTGTTTTCTCTATGAAATGAATCTCCAGGCCTCTTTTTCCCTCTCCTTTTTCTTTTAAAAATATATTTAGATACTATTTTATTAGCTCTGCTTAGCTCTCTTTATTTGGTTTGGCACAATAAAATACTTGTAAAAGTTTGTATCTATTAAGCATCTTGGGCATGCCTTTCAGTCAGTGTTGACTCCTAGCAACTGCCTGAACTAATCCTTGCAGTTTACTGGGTTATTTTTTTTTTTCAGAAGTGGTTTGCCATTGTCTGTTTCCTAGGGCTGAGAGAAAATGACGGGCTTAAGGTCACTCAGTTCACTTCATACTTAAGCAGGAACAGAACTCAGTTTCCCAATTTCTAACCCGTTGCCTTAACCAGGACACCAAACTAGTCCTGATTAAACATTTAGGATGAACTTTATATAAAATCAAATTTCAGGAATATTTTCGAACTGACCTTTCTGCCTTTTAAGTTGGACATTTTCATTTTTTTCAAATGCCCTATTTGATGACAAATACAAAGTTTGATTTGTAGTTTGAATATATATTGCAGCTTCAATTATGTGTAATACTTGAACATACATTAATACATGGAAACATGCTGACCTCTGTACTAAGAATTTTATGCATTTTTCTGGATGATTTGGGAGCATCAAAAATAAATAAATAAATGTTTACGTTTATTACATATTAATTTCTAACTTGTACTCTTTGCTTTACCGTTTTTCCCTTCTAGCCCAGCTCTGCCCTGGTGATTTTTGAATAGGGCCTATGGCATACTATGCAAAATAGAACACAACCAGTGACTAGCGATCACAGAATGTGACTACTACTACTAGCATTACAGGAATGGGGCAAGTGATTAAATCTATTTTGCAATGTCACAACACAAGTGCAAAAGAGCGAAGCTTGCACTGTAATAACACGACAAAGATCTTGTTATTCCTGCATGATTCTGTTTACGAATGGACAACTATGCATGACTCTTCACACAAAAAGTTTGCTTCGTTCAGGCCTACCAAATGATTTATCATTAGAGTTGATGGAGCATAATAATTCAAGAAGTCTTGATTGAAATTTTGCTTTGGCCATACACCAGCTATTGTGGCATTTGGCAAGCCATTGCTTCTAGCCTCAGCTCTCCACAGCAATAGTTTTTGGATAATGCTGACCTAGAGTGATATACAATATTACATACTGAAAAGATCTAGACCTGCAAACTTACATGATTATCAGAGGCAATTTAAAGACTAAATGGGCCTCTCAAATGAAGTCATTTATGCATTTTCAAAACTGGTCCCCAGAGCTGGCAAAGGGCCTACTCTGTCTTCAAGGTCCTCCCTGGACAATAGGAGTAATCTAGCATATGGATTGTGTAAATGTCATTCCAACTAGATTTATTTATTCTGAATGTAGTTATCCTGAGTGACCACTCTGGCCAATTCTCATCCTACTCAGATGATAAATTGTCAGCTGCAGATTACAATATAATTTCTTATAGTGCGGTCTACAAGTCTATCCATCCATAAATTTTAGCCAGGACTGAGAGTGATCATTTACCTTTAGTAACAAAATGTAGTTACCAAATGGTACCACATGAATCTCTCTGAGATACCATCCTAATGGAATCATTGTAATCTAGATCTGTGAGGTTAACATGGAATGGGCAAACTAGACAAAAGAAAGTTAACAGGTATAATTCAAGATTACTGATTCCTTATTGCTATTTTACGGAAAGCTGTGAGACCTCAACCTTGAGGGAAGATAGTGGTATCACAAATCAAATTAGTGTTTATTACAGTCATAGATCATTATAATTGATATGACAAGTTAGTATAGAGTCTATAGGCATATGTCATTAAAAAATCCCAGTGCAGCCAGTAGAAGAGGTCGTTTGACTGAATATGCATAATGGCCCAAAAAGACCTGATCAATGCATTCATCAGTGATTTTTAAAAAATCCTTCAAAGAGCTCTAGCATAACTATACTGGAAACCTAAAAGAAATATTTCTTTTGAAGAAGACAAAAAAGGTTGGCAGCAACAGCAGGATGACATCACCTAATATAGACTATAAAGCTGAAAGACTTTTCAATTTTCTGACAATTCATCTTGAAACACCCAGTCACAATTCTACCTAAATTGGCCTGTTGGGAACCAGTGAGAGTATGGGAATGACTTTTCCAAATCCTTATATGATACACCAGATTTATTTAATTCATATGACTAGCCATTTGCCAATCACCACTAATGAGGGCTAAGAAAAGAAAAGAAAGTGGTAAAATAATAAAACATAATATGGTACAACTGTGCCAGGGACCAGATCATATCATATATCAGACTCATTTGATATTCTGGTGCAGGGCCTTCTTAAAGACCTTGATCTATATCCAGAAACAGAGTAGCAGCTCATAAAATAGAGGTGTAACATGGTGAGAAAGAATGTTGACCTGTCCTTGGAAATGGGGACAGAATTAACAAATTATAAAGGGAAGACTTTCAGAGAAATGACTAAGGAATGAGTGATGGAAAGAAAAAACCCTAATTCAGGAATGGATAGAATTGGTACACAAAATAGATTTGTGCAAAGGTCCTCCTAGCTACAACTGCCAATTGGTCTTCCAGCAGGATCCAGAAATTTAGGAAAACTTCCAAATTGTGCACAAGTTTTCTCTGGGTTAGTTAGCCTATACAGAATTAATTGGGGAAATCTTTGGAACTGGGCAGCTCCCAAAACAATAGCACTTGACCTTCTTAGAATTGAACCTAAGCCAGTTCATCCCCATTTAGACCCTAGTATAAGATGATGGCATCACTTGATCAGCCCAGAGTTGAGATGAAAATTGGGTATCATCAACATACTGATAATACCTAACTCTGTCATTAGATGATCTTGCCCAACAGCTTCATATAGATGTTAATAGAACTGGAGAGAGGGTTAAACCCCGAGGATCTCTACACTGCAAGGACTTAGGGATGGATAGCAATAGCAATAGCAGTTAGACTTATATACCGCTTCATAGTGCTTTACAGCCCTCTCTAAGCCGTTTACAGAGTTAGCATATTGCCCCCAACAATCTGGGTCCTCATTTTACCCACCTCAGAAGGATGGAAGGCTGAGTCAACCTTGAGCCGGTGAGATTTGAACCACTGAACTGCAGCTAGCAGTCAGCTGAAGTAGCCTGCAGTGCTGCACTCTAACCACTGCGCCACCTCCCTTCACCAATATCAGGCTGAAGAGGGAGAAGAATCACCTCAACAATTGTGCCTCTTCCCTCGAAATTCCTTGAGCTGGTCCAGAAGGACACCATGATCAATAGTTATTGAAAGCTACCAAAAGATAAAGAAGGCCCATAGTGGCATCTACTTGGATCACAAATGGCTCATCGGGGTTGGGGTGCTTTAGGACTGGCTCAGCCGCAAACAGTCTCTTTAGTTCCATCTTGAACTTGCCAAAAATTATATACCTGTGTGATCAATACCACCTCAGTACCATAACCAAAGCCTGAAGCCTAATTAAAAGGGGTCCACATAAATCATTTACTTCAGGGTCCTCTGAAGCTGTAGCCCAATCCCATTCCCACCAAAGGGACTACTGCCTCTTTAAGAGACAGTGGAAGGACCCCTTCACTCAAGGCTGAATTCATAACCACTTGAAATCAAACAATTACCTGATGCTTTGACCAACCAGGAGAGACATGGAGCTAATAAATAGATAGCCATCCTCACAGCCTCAAGGACTCAGGGAGGATGGTGTTCCACAGGAAAGGTGTTGCCACAGAGAAGGCATGATTCCTGGGTCCAACAAGGTAACATTGTTTGCTAGAGAGGATTCCACTGAGCTGTTTACGCACAAGGGACAATTATATACCTAAATGGTGGGTGAACTGTATTCTTTTAGGCTTGTCACCTGTTTTTCCTAATATTTGAGCTGGATAAGGCCGAAGAAATAATTAAGCAATGGATCAACACTACTGGCTTCAAAGTGAGTTAAGCCAACTATTAATGGAGCCTTCTTGCAAGCTCTTTAACACTTTCCCCTCAACAATCTTGGAATGTGGATTCAGAAAAAAAAATATTACACTGGGATTATGCCATTTGACTCAAGCAAAACTGAATTAGGAGCATTTTTTATGCTGCATATTGTATTCTAATCAAAAGAAATATTACTTCAGTAACTTTTAAAAAAATTCCCAAGATATTTTACAGTGTACATTTTACTTTATACAAGACAAAACCCAAAAGCTACCTATCAAGTTGCCAAATTCTGCTGCCTATTCATAAGGATATCCCATTAAACCTTGGATTTTAATGATTTGACTTTATGATGATAGAAGTACTGTCTGTTATATAACATGTTATACAATACACACTACGATTTTGTTTTTTCTCTATCCCTCCCTCTTTCTAATTCTTTTTTCTTTGTTTTGTTGCATTTTATACCTTTCTGAAATTTAATACAATTTTAAAAAAAGATAAGGACATGCTGTCAGAAGGTCACCATTTTATGACAGGATGACTAATCTGGATATATTGGTAACTATTTGGGTAACATTGAATACTAATATTTCTCTTTATCTACTATTTGGGTAAAATTGGATATTAATATTATCTGTAATTTTACTGAGTCTAGTCTATCAACACAATACAATTTTCTTTTTGTTGGATTATCACATGACGTCATTACTAAAATTGCATTTAAAGCACTTTATAAAATCTTAAGTAAAATGTTCAAAGACCAAGTATTGCTTAGTCTAATCAATGTAACACTTTAGATTTAAAAGGGAAATGATGCACAGGTATATATTTTGTTGGAAGCTTAGCTAGTTCTCAAGTATAAAAATTGCAGATATTTATAAATTCAAGAGGGAAGGGTGCATGGATAGACAACAGCTATATATGTATATATTATATAATTTTAGAGCTATATTTGATTTGACATTTGATTATATATTAGAAAACATATTTCAATTCAAATATTCTACACACATTTCCTAGAAATGAATGCTAAGTATTTGCAGCATTGCATGTCCTCTATTTTTAGAATACTATCCTTTGCTCGTTTTGAAATTGTTTATATTCCATACAAACCTCTTATCATATTCACAAATTTGATATGAAAGTCAGTTACAGAAGTGCCATTAAACTCAAATAAACACAGATCTACACCAATGTTCCCCTGTCTCCCAACTTTAGTTGCCAAATTCAAAAAATGATCCCATAAACACCTTTTCCTAAAACTCCCTCTTTATCTTGATTTTTATTGTTGCTGTTTCTTAGTTCAAAAATATTAAATGGGAAATGTTACAAAGCAAAATATCAACCACTAGGACAAGATCTTCATTTATAGAATGGCTGTGAGTTCCACCTAGGTTCCTTAAACATTGCTAAAATGCATAAAAACTGGATGGCTGCAATTCAGTGCTTAGTTTGGAAATGATGCTATCTGTCCAGAATAAAAAGACTGAAATAATCTGGAATGGCAGATGACATCCCAGGGAGTTAGATGCCACTCATGAAAAGGCAACTTAACAGTTCATAGTGATGCTAGTATTTTGGGCCTGCCAATCTTATGAGGAGGCCAATCTGCAAGCAAATCCATAACATGCTTTCAAAATTCTAAACATGCATTCTAGTATCAAAGCTTTGCTTATAGCTGTTCAATGGTGCTACTTTGCAAACATTTTCTCTCATTTCTCAATTATTTCAGTTCAGTCAACTTATTACAGTCTGAAAGAGGTACAATGTACCCATGAGCATTTTGTGAGTACTTATAAATTTATCTTAGGAGACAATGTATAAATTTTAAGACAAAATTAAAATACATCTATAAAACAACCTACTAGAATCCATGTGTGAAGTCCAAAAGGAGCAATTTATGTTTAGGTTTTAAGGAAGTTACCATATAAAATGTGGTAACGTCCAGGGGTGGGTTCTGGATCCTTTTGCTGCCGGTTCGCTCAGGGTCATGCAGTGTGCGTGTGTAGCAATCAAAAAATAGCTTCTGCGCAGAAGCAAAAACTAGGTTCTGCGCATGCGCAGAAGCAAAATCCAAGATAGCAGCGCCCATGGAGACACCGACAGAACCGGCTCCGTGACATCATCGCCAAGTTACTAACGGTTCTAAAGAACTGGATAGAACCGGTAGGAACCCACCTCTGGTAACGTCTAAAATTAGAAAAATATGATGGTATCTAAACTCCATGTAAAATTACATAAAACATGATAAAATCTAAGACCATAAAATGCATCTGTGTTGAAGGAACTTGGCACAGCAGGTTCCAGCAGATGTTATATGCTGCTATACAAAACTAGCCACATGCTCTGTAATAAAAGAGTTCTATCAGCAGCATCTGGACATAGGTCAAGTCTGAATGACCAGGATATCTGCTGATCAGAGGGAGGATAAATCTGGTACACATATCTCTGTAAAAGGAGCAATGAGGAAGGACATGTTAAGTGGTTTCCAGCCCTCCAGAATCACAGGAACAAAGCCTTTCAGCTCTGAATTAAAATACAGAGTTCTGATATTTTTTCCCCCTAGGATTAGGTCGGGGTGGGATTCAGCCAGTTCGGACTGGTTCGGGCGAACCAGATGTTAATTTTAATCTGGTTCGCTGAACCGGTTGTTCCAAGGACTGCCTGACCCCGCCCACCCTGCCCTGCCTCTCCCCTCCCAGGAGTCTCCACGCGGCCCATTTTGGATGCCAGGTAAGTGCAGGGCGCACGCGGAGGTTCTGGGAGGGTGAAAAACGGGCCTACCAGAAATCTGGAAATGGGCCTGTTTCCGGCCTCTGGAGGGCCTCAGGAGCCCGGGGGAGGCCGTTTTCGCCCTCCTGGAGGCTCGAGGAAAGCCTCCGGAGCCTGGGGAGGGCGAAAAACAGGCCTACCGGAAGTACCGGAAACGGGCCCATTTCCAGCCTCCGGAGGGCCTCCCGTGCCCAGGGGAGGCCATTTTCACCCTCCTGGAGGCTCAAGGAAAGCCTCCAGAGCCTGGGGAGGGCGAAAACGCCCCCCCGCCCCCGTGGTGCAGGAGGCCGAGTAGGCCACACCCCCATGGCCACACCCACCCAGCAACCGGGCAGCGAACCGGTTGCTAAAAATTTTCAATCCCACCCCTGGATTAGGTAAACCATCAAAAGCAACAAGGAGGAATGGAACATTAGAAAACAACTAAATTGTGCCCTTTGGACCAACAATCATTCTCTCTTTTTTCAGAATCCCTAATGTGACCTGAAAGAAATTAGACATTTTTTTTCTGCATGTATTTTGATAAATGTATATTTAGAGCAAATGCCAAACTGAAAAAGTGTTAAGATATTGCAGGATCCAATCTGGGTCAGTCACCTGAACCAGAGGTTTAGTCTTCTGAGCTTTCAGACTCCTGGTGACCACACATCCTGGTGAGAGAGAAGTTCCGAGGATTTGGATTGGATCCTGCAACATTATCCTGGGATACGTATATTTGCCTTTACTCATGAGTTTTAAGATATATTGTAGTAATGGCCATTGTCATTTAGAAAAAAAACAAATCAATGAATCATTGAACAAATCAATCCAGATTTCTCACTCAAGACATAAATGACCACGATCAAATTATCCTATTCTGGATACATTATGCAAAGACTGGAAAAGGCTCTAATGTTGGGGAAGATGGAAGAAACAAAACGAAAAGGGTAAGCAGTAGGATGGATAGACTTAATTACAAAGACAATAGATGCACTATTGCACAGGTGTCAAACTCGTGGGGTCACGTTACCATCACGTGATGTTTCGTGATTTTTTGCCCCTTCGTGGAGCTGGGGTGGGCGTGGCCTGCATGTGATGCATCCGGCCTGCGGGCTGCCATTTTTACACTCCTGCTTATTGGAAGACCTGAAAGACCATGTTAGATACAGCTCTTCATAGAGAAAATCTACATGGTGACTAGGAGTCAAAAATGACTTGATGGCGTATAATCAAACAAACAACCTTAGTTTAGTAGCTCTGTAATCTTACCGATAGCCTTCAGAATCCTGTAAGGAGACATTAGAATCCCAGGCTCCATCATTTGGCACAATCTCTGTAATCATGTGATAAAAGAAGTACTTAATTTTGTTCATTTTAGTCCCAAGAAACATAGCATGACATTAAAAAGATACCTTTTGTTTCAGTATTCTTCAATGCTGATTTTATTCATTTTTTCATGTGAATGTGGACCTAGTGATCTTTTTGGTCATCCGCACTCAATAATTTCCCTACAAAGGAGGTATCTGCCACCAGCAATAATTATTTAAATTATTTACTTATTTACATTAAGATTTTTTAAGATAAGGAGAAAGGGGGAGGGGAGAAAAATAAAGTACAAAGTAGATAAACAGGGAATGTCTAAGTTTCCTAGGATTAGGTTACCCATGTCCATATTTCATTAATTAAAGTTGTTAAAATGAGGTACTATAGGAATACCAATAGTATAGTCAATACAATATAAATACAAAATGCAACAGTAATTTTTTTTCTGAGATAAAGATTTTAGGGTAAAGAAAACTTAAATTTCATATGGTACAAACTGATGTATAACATTATAACCCAAAAATATGTCCAACTTTAGTTAAAGTCTGTATCAGATTTACTTCTGAAATACAAAGTTACTTTAAATATTGAAGCATACTCTCACAGCTTAATTAGTCATTCTTCTGCAGTAGGAATTTAGCATACTTTCCAATAGTAAGAGTACACTTATAGCACTTACCATATACAGAGCTAATTTAGTATACTTTGTGGGAATGTCAGATTTAGTAATATGTAATAGAAAAATAGGTTTGAAATTCAGCTGTGTGTCAATCTATTATAATTTTCCAAAGATTGTTCATACTGTGTCTAAGTTGCCCTTCTTTTCCCTACCTATTGAGTTTAAAACTAATCATTTTTCATTTTTTGTCTCTTTTTTAAATGGAGGGATTGATCAGAACTACAATTAAAATGTAATTAGTTTCACATTTTCTTCTTTGTTACAATCCCACACAAAATCAATGACCATTATTAATAGATGTAAGGAATGAGTATAAAACACACGAGAAAAAGTCAAATCCAAGGTAAAATGGATTTTGGTTTTATCATCAGATTTTACTTCTCTTGGAGAGCCAGAGAAAGGGGTTAAAAAAACCCAAAGTTTAGATCAAAGCCCAACAGTGGGATAACCTAAAAGATGAACTGTGCAAAATAAATGGAGAAGGAGCTGTAGAAATCTGGTTATGTTACAGATTCTTTACTGTAATAATTTCTGAGGCATTTTATCATCTATCCAAATTACAAAGATATTTCAATTTTTATCACCCCATTTTCATCACATCAACCTACCATTATTAGGCCCAAGGTCTTGGGTTTCCTTCCGGTAAGTATCCAAAGTATGAGGTTCCTGCGAATAACTTCTGTTCAACTGTGATGTGCTCAGCATCTCCTGCAACTTAGTCCGGTTTCTTTCCACTCTCTCTGCTAAAGACAAAGTACTGACATTGCTGCTGCTACTGCCAAGACTGTCCCAGCTCTCCGTTCTCCAAATCCTCCCAACTGATGCCACCTCAGAGCTGTCATTCTTTTTCATAGAATTGCTGTCAAACTCCTTAGGCCGAATTAGATGGTCTTCTCTACTATTTGTTTCTTCAAAAGATGTTGGGATAAAGGAAAGGTCCTTTAAAGAGCCAGTTCCAGAGATGGCACTTAAGGGTACCTTTTTCGTGGAGCTTCCTAAAGAACTCTTTTTATCTGGTATGTTTCTTCCTGGGAGCCTCCTGAATTCCTTTGGTGGGCTCATGCCTGTGGGCTCTCCCGTTGCCATAGATTGTGTTTCAAAATCATTGATGTATGGATCTGGAAGACTTGTTCCCTGAAATTCCTCCTGCATCTGATGTGGATACTCAGTGCTGTCCAGCAGCACATCTGTCAAGTAAGTGCGGATTTGAGCTTGTGGCTCCACTACTGCGTTCTGAAGAACAGGGTCGGTTGGTGGCTTTCCCTTCCATGCTTTAAGCTTCCTTAGAGAAGCCTCTTCCTGCGATGTTGCTTCAGTTCGCTTGTTTATGAGGTTCCTTTTCTCTTTAAGAGCTTTAACCTTGCACTGCAAAACAGAGGTGGACTTACTTACAGACCCTTTCTGTCCCACTGGAATCCAAGTTGGCCCACTAAGAGAAAAATTATTTACATGTTCAGAGCACTTGTCAGGCTGTTTGGGTCTAGAAGTATTTTTAGCACACTGCTTTATGCTGCCTATTCTTTTTTCAGTAGAGAAATTTTCCTCCATGGTCTCGTGTCCAGCTGGTAACAAACCTTCTGGGGGGAAAACAAAAATTGTTTGTGAGCAAATCTGCTTGCTTTGCTTGGGAACATTTTCCATGGTTAATATCTTTTAGAATGGGCTGACACCTTCTATCTGGGGAAAGACCTTTGTACAGAGCTGTATACTAAAAATACTAGTACTCCACAAAGTATGCAAAATTCTGTACAATATAATCTGACCTCCAGCAAATTCACATTCCATTAATTATGTAGACTATATTCTAATTTCCTTACAGGGAAAAACTCTGGTGCACTAAAGCCCTTTCTCATTACTGCTGACAACAAAGCTTCTATTACATGCTAAAATATTTAATTAACTACATTAACATTACACTATATTTTTGCCAAGAAAATCTGAACTGTACAACCTGTACAGCTTATACAAATTAAAAATTTCCAATTTTGTATGTTTATTTTGTATACTAACATTTTACTTAGTCTGCTCTGGTTCTGCTAATCATTTGGAAGACCAAGAGAGCCCTATTATTTTTCAGGGCCCTAAACTTTTCCCTTATTCAGTTCCTACACTCCACATCCCAGCAGGCAGGCATGGTTCTAAGTATATATCTATACTTATTGAAACAAGTATGTATCTGAAGTTATTACATCACAAAAGCTTGCTTCTGGCCATTGGACACAATGCCCTGGGCCACTATATTATAAGGTTATAAGGTTACTTACTATAAGGTAATTAAAATAGATTCCTTCAAAGGTAGAGTGGCTTGGAAGACATTTGAGATTCCCTGGAATGAAACATATTTACCAGCTTAACAAGGGATGTTACTGGAAAAAAAAGTTAAAGGAAGTGTGCTCTCAAGCATATTTCAGGAGCAAGACGTGAAAGTGTGGAATTGACGCTGAGGAGCAATGCAAAAGAGAGGACCATTCTACTTCATGAGTAGAATTAAGGGCTGAACTCTTGTAAATATTGGACATGGCCCAGTAATAATTTCAGCAATTCTGTCTCTGGGGCCAGGCTGCCTTCCAAAGAAGTTATAGAGGAAATTTGCCTACACCCAAAAGAAAGATGTCAACTCCCTCACACTAGAAAGACTCCCTTTTCTATAGACTGCAAAATTATTGATTTAACACTCAATACCTTTTGATTAGGGACATCACTGAGCTCAAATCCTTAAATTTATAAAAATTTATGGGGCATTCTCCTTCCAATCCTTGCCCAGATTGTAACTAGGGGAAACTTTTTGTTATGTTCTAACTGTTATAACTGTGTTGCATGGTTCCAACCAGGTCCAGCGTTTGAGCGGGAAAAAGCTCAAACGCTATTGGCTGGTCTGTTTGACAGCTCCCTATAAAAGGGCAAGCTGTCAGACTGCTTTTTGCTGGTTGCTGATACAAGAGCTGAAATAAAGAGCTGCTTGGAAGTCTGTCTCCTGTCATCTCTACCCACTATCTAACAGTGGCGACGAGGGCTTGGGTTCAGGAGAACCGTGACTGCTTCTTCAGCGATTCCAACCAGCCAGGCAGCTGCTTTTCTGCCTTCTCTCTGCCGCGATGTCCAACTTC
>QLTV01004386.1:622893-641965 GCA_003457575.1 Thermophis baileyi
CTTCGGCCATGGAGGCCACACCCAGTAACTTCCAGGAGCTTCCATGCTCGGGCCCAGGAGCGACAGCAGACCTGTCCGCACAGGCCGCTGCCTCGCCACCAACTGAATTGCGCAGGTCTAGTAGGGCTCCTAAACGCCCCGCCTACCTGCGTGATTACGTATGCTGGACTGCTCCATCCAGTAGGGGAGGGGTGTTATGTTCTAACTGTTATAACTGTGTTGCATGGTTCCAACCAGGTCCAGCGTTTGAGCGGGAAAAAGCTCAAACGCTATTGGCTGGTCTGTCTGACAGCTCCCTATAAAAGGGCAAGCTGTCAGACTGCTTTTTGCTGGTTGCTGATACAAGAGCTGAAATAAAGAGCTGCTTGGAAGTCTGTCTCCTGTCATCTCTACCCACTATCTAACACTTTTTCCATGCACTTAGCAAGAAAAGAGCAGCAGTTGAAAAGTTTCCGCGGAAGAGCAACAATAGCAATAGCAATAGCAATAGCACTTAGACTTATATACCGCTTTACAGTGCTTTACAGCACTCTCTAAGCGGTTCACAGAGTCAGCATATTGCCCCCAACAATCTGGGTCCTCATTTTACCCACCTTGGAAGGATGGAAGGCTGAGTCAACCTTGAGCCGGTGAGATTTGAACCGCTGAACTGCTGAACAGTCAGCTGAAGTAGCCTGCAGTACTGCACTCTAACCACTGCGCCACCTCGGCTCTTTTTAACAACGTTACCATCTCCTAAGGAGACCAACAGAGATACTCACCCAGCTTTGGGAAGTTCCTTCTTGGGAAAGGAAGGGGAAGGGGAAGGGAGGGCATCAGTGCCTCTTCCTAAAACTCACCTTCTTGGGAAGACATTGCTCCTAAGTCCATCCAAGCCATAAAGGTTTGTGAGAATGGCAGCCCATTTCTCAGAGAACGGCTGCCGAAGAAAGGAGGCACTAAATTAACTCTTCAAAAAAAGAGAGAGAGAGGACTTTCTTCTAGCTTGTTCCTTCCGGCTTTCCGAGGTGGGGATCATCTTTTCAAATGAACATTGCCGATATTTTCACCGGCTTTCTGACGGTCCCGCTATGATCGCTCAGGCTGTTCATTAGGAAAAAAAAGTGCTTATTATGATCCTGGCAAGAGGCCTCAGAGCGGCAATTTGGAGCTGAGAACAAGCGAGAGAGCAGAGCAGCTTAAGCCTCCAATCCTCCTCGGGGATGGACGGGGGGGGGGTGAGATCTATGGCTCTGCCAAAGTTCAGCTGAAGTGAACCAGGAGAGTCCCCTTAGGCCTCAGCCCGTCTGGAGGAGCAGAAACGCCGCTTCCGGCGGGGGCTTTCGGCGTCTCACCTCCCTCAAAGCAAGCGAGATGCGAAGACAGGCGAAGGAGGGGGGGACGGACCGCCTCCACGGCTGGAGTTAGAGTAACTCTTCTCTCAACAGCGCTCTGACCTCTCCTCCCACTTTCTCCCCCCTCCCCCTCCGCTTCTTCCAGCCAGCCAGCTGTGTACGAGGAAAGCCTTCGCCTTGGGAGCCAGGACGGGCTTTTTTGGCTGCTGGAAGCTGCATACCAGGGAATCCAACCAACAATCCTTCCCGCTAACCGCAAGAACGGGCTGCTCCCAAAGCCTTGCCTGTTTAGCAGGGCTCTTGAGTTGCCATGGAGACGGCTCAGTGGAGCCGTCCAGCGGGAGGAGGGCCGGCGGGGTGGGAGAAAGGTGCCCAATGTGGCCCAGGGAATTTCATTCAAATATTATTCCCCTTGACGGGCCCAAGATTGTTCTTAACAAATTTACAGTCTGTAACTCTACACTTCAAGGCCAGATCTTTTTCTTGCCGTAGTCTACTGAAGAGCATTTTGAGACAGCAGACGTGAGGAGGGGTGAGGGGAAGTTAGGCAATCTCTGGGTGCTATTCAGGAATGCCTTTTAGTTTAGCTTCCCTTTTTCTTTTTTTTACACCTGGCTAGAATTTTAAGAGCCTAATACTGGGAACGATTGAGGGCAAAAGAAGAAGGGGGCGGCAGAGAATGAGGTGGCTGGATGGAGTCACTGAAGCAGTCAGCGTGAGCTTAAATGGACTCCAGGGGATGGTAGAGGACAGGGAGGCCTGGAGGAACGTTGTCCATGGAGTCGCAATGGGTTGGGCACGACTTCGTGACTAACAACAACAACAAAGCAGGAAGGGTCGCGATGGGTCAGACATGACTTCGCAAGTAACAAGAAGAATTTTAAATTTTTCAAAATTCAAAGATTTAGAAAAACAACAAGATGTAGAGGCAGTTTTGCAGGGAGGAAAGTGAATCTAATAGATGTAAGTCACCTAATACATGTGTTTAATTAATATGCATTATATATCATGAGACATGGTATACGAGAAGTAGAAGAAATTGAAATCAAAATTGCTGAGAGAAATCCACATATGCCCATGCCACTTAAAGAACCTTTTCTGGAAGGTAAAAGAGTAGAGGCAAAAGACAGTCTGTTGATCAACATAAATAAATCTCTAAGGCTGTGATGGCAAACCTATGGCACGCATGTTAGAGGTGGCATGCAGAGCCCACTCTGTGGGCAAGCACACCGTCGCCCCAGCTCAGCCAGCTGGTTGTTAGGTTTCCAACGCACGCATGCGCACCGGCCAGCTGGTTGTTGGGTTTCCAGTGCTCTGCCGCACACACCTTCCGGTTGGATACTCTGTGCCTAAAAGGTTCGCCATCACTGCTCTAAGGCAATGTCAATAGGCAATGCCAATCCAGTGTAAATAGAAGTAGTTGAAGTGGTAACACATTTATTTTTTGAGGCTCAAAAATTCAAAGATTCACAGGGATAGTAACTGTAGTCAGAAAATGAACAAATGTCTATTATTTCTGAACATGGCTATGGCAGATCTAGACAAAAAACATCTACATGGAGGGAAGTATGCACTGGGGTAGGCTCTGTCTTAGCCCCAGTACTCTTCAATATCTTCCTCAATGATTTAGATGAAGGGATAGAAGAGGAACTTATCAAATTTGCAGATGACACTAAGTTGGCAGGAATAGCCAACACTCCAGAATATAGGCTCAAGATATAGAAGGATCTTGACAGACTTGAACACTGGGCACTATCTAAAAAAATGAAAATCAATGGTGAAAAAAGTAAGGTTCTACATTTAGGCAAGAAAAACCAAACGCACAGGTATAGTATAGATCCGTGATGGCGAACCTATGGCACGCGTGCCAGAGGTGGCACACAGCACCCTTTCTGTGGGCACGCGAGCCATTGCCCCAGTTCAGCTCCGCTGTGCATGCGCGCGCACCTCCCACCGGCTAGCTGGTCTTCGGGTCTCTGCTGCACATGCACGGGGGGGTGTGGGGGGGTGCACGCATGCAGGGGGAGCATGGCATGTGTGGGTGCATGCACGGGGGCGCATGCACGGGGGGGTGCACGCGCATTGCATTTTGGGGGTTCGGGTGCGCACACGGGCATTCGCACACGCACACACGCGCTTTGGGCACTCAGTCCGGAAAAGGTTAGCCATCACTGGTATAGATGGTACCTGGCTCAATAGTAGTAATTTTGAGAGGGATCTTGGGAGTCCTAGTGGACAATCACTTAAATAGGAGTGTGCTGCAGCTGCTGAAAAAGCCAACACAATCCTAGGCTCCATTAACAGAGGGATAGAATCAAGATCATGTGAAGTATTAATACCATTTTATAATGCCTTAATAAGGCCACACTTGGAATATTGCATCCAGTTTTGGTCAATACTAAATAAAAAAGTTGTTGAGACTAAAAAAAGTGTACAGAAGAGCAACAAATATGATTAGGGGACTGGAGGCTAAAACATACGAAGAATGGTTGCAGGAATTGGATGTGTCTAGTTTAATGAAAATAAGGTCTAGAAGTGGCTTGATAGCAGTGTTCCAATATTTGAGGGGCTGCCACAAAGAAAGGGGGGGTCAACCTATTCTCCAAAACACCTGGAGGCAGGGCAAGAAGCAATGGATGGAAACTAATCAAGGAGAAAGCAACCTAGAACTAAGGAGAAATTTCCTGACAGAACAGTCAGTGGAATGACTTGCCTCCAGAGGTTGTGGGTGCTCCAATACTGGAGGTTTTTAAGAAGAGACTGGACAATTTATCTGAAATGGTAAAGGGTTTCCTGCTTGAACATAGGGTTGCACTAGAAGACGTCCAATGTCCCTTTCAACTCTGCTATTCTATTATTCTGTTAAATATTAAAGTGCAGCGATATCACAGCAACAAAGATACATAAGATAGTCCTTGACTTACAATGAATCGCTTAGTGACCATTCAAACGTATGACAGATCCCCCCCAAAAGCTACTTACGACCTGGTTTCAAAGATATGGCCACTTTCTCATAGTCTTGGTTGGAGTGATTTGGGTCTGTTGGGGGAGGGGGGATGGTGGTGGCTTCTCCCCACAGTGCACTGCTTTTACTCCCCACCTTGGGCTAGAAAGCAAGCCTTCAAATTGTGGTTGCTCTGAAATGGCACTCACTTGCAGAACGAAGCAATGCAGCCAAGTGATGGAGCAGCTTACTCTCCTTTTCCAACATGGGCTCTGGAGCTTCCAAGTGAGATTGGTGACGGATGGGGAAGAGGGTGTGGTACCTCAGGATACCCACAAGAAAAGGTCCTTGTGGGAATCCTGAGGGGAGGGAACTGGAGCACCCTGGTCCCTCGGGGTGAGAGAGTCCTTGGAAGGCAAGGATTGCGCTAGACATCCCAGGGCCTTCCCCACTCTGAGGCACCGTATGCCGTTTAATGACCGCATTGGGGAGAAGAGGAATGTAGGAATCATTAAGCCAGGCGATCATGTGGGAACTTCGTTTAACAGCCATCACACTTGTGACCATAATGGGCAGGCTCCATTATGGTTGTCGGTCAAGGATTACTTGTACTGGGAAGACTATGGTTTTCCCAGTTGTAGCATAAGACAAAGCTGGATAGACTTAAAGAGAAGAAATTGTGAACTAAAGTTGGTGATAGAATGAAGAACTGCCAAATAGATTGGCTCTTTGAAATACCTTTCTGGACAAGAGAGGACTTGGGATTGCCCACAAGTGCTCCAGACAGTTGTTTCTTGTGAGGGGACTGCAAGACAGTGGTCTTCAGTGGGTTTAGAGCTCTGGGAAATGAAGGAACACCGTTTCTGCCCAAACCATGGTTGGAACCTTTATGGACACAGAGTTTGCATATTTCCTTTGATAATCACTTTTAGAAATTGCTTGCTAATTGCTTTTCAGATATTAGGAATCTTCAGAAAGATAACTTTCTTAAAATAGGTGAGTTTCCTTTCATCCTAAGTGAAAGAAGTTTTAAAGACAAATTTAAGGACTAAAAAAAATCATATTTAGAATAAACAGCAAATGGTGATAAGAACTTTGATTTTGAAAAAGATTTTGGTTGTTTTGATTTCTTAAAAAAGTGATAGAATGGGACTTTGAAGGTTGGATACTAGCAGGAACCAGAAGGAACTAAATATCACATCTAAAGGAGAAGTACACTTATATTTGACTTACTAATACAGAATGGAGCAAAACACTTTCATGTTGGAGGATATTTGTAAACAATGGACTTACTTGTTAGTTTTAAGAATCTCTGCCATTGTAGGTAGACTGTTTTAAAAATGATATGGAAGAAAAGCAAGTTTTACCAGTCAAGACTGAGACTGATTTAAATGTGGATTTAAAAATAATAGCCTACAAGAATGATAAGGAAAAAATGCTACATAGGATATGCAAATGAAACCGGCTGTTGTTTTCATAAGGGATATACAAATAACAAACCAAAAGAGTGACCTGAATAACATTCCCATACTGGATTTACAGGGGTGTGAAGTTGGTTCGCCTGCTCGTGGTGCACCCTGGATAGCGTGACAGCCGGAATTGAACAAACTAGCAACTGCTGGCAGCCAGATTACTCTATAGACTTTCCCTGGCTTTCAAAATACATGGCAACAAAAGCCATACACTAAATAAATAACTTGGATTTACAAGATTTGTTTTTAAAAAAGTTTTGAAGAATTTTGTGAGAAGGAACAAAAAAAAAATGAAAATAAATCAAGTTCTAGGAAATTATTGGAAGGGATTTGTCAGCATAAAGAATCAGGACCATCCATGTAGATCACAGCATAAGCAATTTATTGAAGCCTATACATAAAAATCTGGTCAACTAATGGTCATCACTAAATTGTGCTAGAAAAGGGTCAATGGAATTCAAGGGGGGACTGGACTTGGATCTCTTTTGGTAGCACAAGAACTCTAAACTGATGAGTTTTACTCTGGCCCCCAGCTCTGCCTGCTCTTCTCCTACAGGATTAAAGATAAAGATTGTTAAAAGTAAAAGGAAGGGATATACAATAAATTTGTAGGGTTATTCAAGGTTAAAATTGAGATGTTATTTTTGCTAAGCCTTATTGGACTTTTGCTGACTAGGATTAAATAATGAGGCTTTATAGTTTATAGATCAGTGGTTCTCAACCTTACTAATGCCGCGACCCCCTCCCCACCCCCTCCCCACGCGTGCACATTGCCAGGCGAGAAGCGATGAGGTAACAAAGGGGGCATGGCACCAAGATGGCGGGCTAGCGCGCGTGGCCCTTCCGTCGGCGCCTGTGCATTCGAGGGCCGCCCGTGCGTCGCACTGTCCCCGGGTACTCATATGTGGACGGATAGAGGAGTGTTGTCTCGGTTCCTAAGACCATTGGAAATATGTGTTTTCTGATGGTCTTAGGCGACCCCTGTGAAAGGGTCGTTCGATCCCCAAAGGGGTCGCGACCCACAGGTTGAGAACCACTGTTCTAATGTCTCACTGAATATGAGAATGTCGTACAAGTAGACAAGGACCCCCTTATAGGGCTAGCCCGCGCGGCCCTTCCATCGGCACCTGCGCATTCGAGGGCCGCCCGTGCGTCACACCATCCCCAGGTACTTGTATGTGGACGGATAAGAGGAGCGGTGTCTCGGTTCCTAAGACCATCGGAAATATGTGTTTTCCGATGGTCTTAGGCGACCCCTGTGAAAGGGTTGTTCGACCCCCAAAGGGGTCGCGACCCACAGGTTGAGAACCTCTGTTATAGATAAAATATGAGATAGGGGAAGAGGTCATTTTTTTATATTTTAAAAGAAGGTGATAAGTTACCAAAACTGTTTACACTTGTGATAAAGGAGTAATTTCTTTATATATATATATATCTTTTTTTTACCATGTTCTTTTTTTTTAAGTTTCTTTTACTTTTTGCATTTCCTATTTTTTTTATTCTTTTAGTTTTTTTCATTGTAGTAGTTTTAATCTTTTAAATCATAATCTTTAATGCAAATTACTATAAAAAAGACAAAGATGAAGAAAAAATGGTACTTAAAGAAAATTGTTGAGAAGATCCTGATCTGGGGAAAATAAAAGGCAATTGAAAGAGTGTCTGACAGAAGGTTTCTAGATCCTACATTTGATGACATAAGCATAAACTTAGAAAATTTCAGAAAGCGTTACTAACAGAAAATTCTGATGAAATTATTTCCATATTGGATCCTGAAGAATCGGAAGAAACTAAATGACAACAATACACACAACTCTGAGACTTTGTTTCAAATAAAAATGTAGTACTCTGAAACAACTAAGGTTTGTTTATATAATACAAAACCTTAAGTAACTGTATTTTTCTAAAATAAAGGAGCAGGCATTTATCTGTAACATTTTAATTTGGTTTCTCTTAGCAAAGAAAACCTGTTAAGAATTGTTTATTTTGAGAGCAATATCAGGCATGTAAATGGAAAAGAAAATGGAAAAGAAAGTTATATTTGTGTGCATGGATCTCTTAAGAGTATACGTTGGTGTGTCTTGGACTTGTCCTGAGGAATTTAAAATAAAAAATGAATGATAAATGAAATCACTGAGAAAGGGAAGCAGGAGCAAGAGTATTCAGGAAGGAATTAATGCATTTGCTTCAGTAGCACATACTTAAGCTAGGCATTATTCAGACATGAGTTTCAGGGGTTGTTACGCAAATGACTTCTAGTCAAACCACAGCAGAGATAAGATTCAGACCAGGTCTTCATGATTGATACTGAGCTTCTTCTCCATGTCTAGATATATAAAATACAGAGGTTTACAAAATATTAGTCTGAATTGGTGTGTGTGTGCTCCAGAAAGAGTAAGGTAAATTTGGGAGCGCTCCTTGAGCATCCACTATCTGTGGATGGGAAGGTAGCAGTTTCAGCAAGGGATGCATTTGCTAACAGTAACCCTTCTTCAGTCAGTCAGACTCAGCAACAGACATCCATGCCTTGGTTGCAAACCTACCTTGATACTGCAATATGGTCTTAAAATACTTTGGTCTATCCTTGAAGAGTCTAGAAATTGTATTTGGTACAAACTGCAGTAAAAGGCGCAGAGCTAACAGATGCCTGCACTGAAAGATCTGTGCTGGCTATTGCTTGCTTATAGGGTACATGTTAAGATGCTTGTGTTAATTTTCAAAATCCAAATAATTTAGGGCTTAATTATCTACAGGTTCCCCTCTCCCTTTATGAATCTTTTTGATTCCTTGGTTCAGCAGGGGAGGCTGCTGCCAGAAATGAGTTATTTAAAGTATGTGAGAGATGGTATTTTCCAGAGGGGTTCCCAAGCAGTGGAAGATGGATCCTGCCCTCCTAGTATTAAAACAAAAACAAAAAAACCCAGCAACAACCCAACTTTTTTGTTAGATTTTTACCTGTTGATTTAATGCTGCTGATTTTAACTGCATTGGTTTTACTGTATGGTTTTTAAAAAACATTCTTAGAAGCCACTTTGCTTATAGAAAAAAGGTGGGCTATAAATCAATCCCTTAATGTACATAATGTCTAAATATCCTTCCTCCTAACAGAGCCCTAATAAGAGGTTTCAGTGCTGCAAGTGACTCTGATGAGGACATATCCTACAAGAGCTAAGTTTTAAGGGCAGATGCAGCTCAATAGGCAGTAGTCATATTCACACTAGGCAAAAGGGTACAAATAATGCTCAAATTTAATTTTTGTTTTGTTTAAGTGGTAATGACCAGCTGAGGTTACTTTGCATTTATCCTCTCTAACTCAATTTGGCATTTTCATCTTCTTAATGTACAGTATTTTTCTCCTGTAGGAAAGTACACTACCAGCAAGAGTAAGGTTTTTTAAAAATAGGAGGATGAGGCATTTATGTAAGACAACATTTCATACGGTTATCTATAAAAATATGTGTATGTGTCAGTGATCAATTAACATGATGTAATGTGGAAGCCATATTTTGAGCTTTAATGTCTAGATTATTCCTAACAAGTATATTAACATAACCCCAATAATTAGATAAACTACTTATTCTTTAGACTTGGTATATAAATATTTTGCTTCTATCGGTGGGTTCTTAAGCTTTGCCATAACGGATAACCTGACATCAAAAAAATCACTCTTTGTGGAATGGTTTAGGAGATTTCCTAAATCCTAAATGCAAAACAATTCTGCAAGCAACATTCATTCTTTGCTTTGGCTTTGCTGTAAGCAGAACAATGTAATAATATAAAGAAGTGTCTTACCTGGATATCATCAGCTACCTCAATTAAATCCAGAAACCCTCAAACTGTTATGAATTCAAAAGAAGAATCTCACTAAATAAAATGGAGAATAGCTTTTCATTCTTGCCCTACTGGTTGCTTTGTCTCCTGCACCCATCACTATAAAGCATATGTCCCAAGGGGCTGGTTTAAGCTGTGGCTTTTGATATTCATGATTGGTTTCATAATCCTGATAAAAAAGAAAATCACTAGAATTATGAAATTGTTTTAATCCACTCCTGACCCTTCCATGACTGTTGACTTCAGTGTGTAGGGAATGCTACAATAAATGCTGCCAATCAGCTTTGCTTTCTAAAAACATGCCCGCCTGATAACCTGTTAAATTGTGCTAAATGTGAGGTCTTTTCTCCCATTCATTAATTCTAAAAAATGCTTCAATTTCCAGTATTATCCCCATTTCCAAATATCATCAAATCTAAGTGGGGATAAAATAGCATCAATTGCAGAGTTTTGTCCGCATGCTTATAATGTTGGAGGATGTGTGACAGACTAGTAGGAGAAATAATATTGTTTTGAGTTTCTAATATATAAAGATGGCAGAAGAAATACATACTCTGTCATCCAGTATGTACTTGTTTGTAAGTTAAAATACTCATTTCTGACTGCAAAGTTTTTAATATGAATTTTTGCAACCTTCAGGTTTACTGAAGGAAAAGAAGTTTCACCACAGTCTGTACCCTTTCAAGTTCTTGAAACTTCTGCCTTTAGAAAGAAACCCCAATATAGGTAGTCTTCGACTTACAACCACCACTGGAATCAGAATTTCCATTGCTAAGCAAGGCAGTTGTTAAATGAGTCAAATCCAATGTTGCCATGGTAGTTAAGCAAACCACTGCATGTTAACTGAATCATGCAGTCATTAAACAAATCTGGCTTCCCCCACTGACTCTGTTGTTGGAAGCTGGCAGAAAAGGTTGCAAATGGTGATCACATGACCCCGGGACACAACAACTGTAGTAAATATATACCGGTTGCCAAGGGCTCAAATTTGATCATGTGATACCATGGAGATGCTGTAATGTTCATAAGTGTGAGGACTGGTTGTAAGTTACTTTTTTCAGTGCCATTATAACTTCAAATGTCACTGAATGAATGGTTGTAAATTGAGGACTATCTGTACAAATAATCAGTTTAAACAATTTAGATTCTGGCCAAAGAGATTGTTTAACAGACTGAACAAAGGTTTTTAAAGAGGGAGATGCAAAGATAATGGTTAAAACGACGAGGTTGATGGCAGAAGCCAATTTAGTCTCTTGCCTCTTTTATAGTTGGCATGAAACTACAGATTACCTCCAAGGAATGCAAATTTCAAGGAAAAAAGGCTGTCCAGCCTTACATGTACAGCTATATATGTTTTTCATTGTGTACCGTATCCAAGTGCTAAATGATTATTTTAGTATTTTTATACCTTAAAACAAATGAGTGACTACATTTCTCCTCTATGCATTAAGTTGATCAGAACATGTTTTACTCTGCTGCTCCCATCCCAGTTGATGGTGCCAGAAACAGTACTACAATAGAACAACAAAAACAATAATAATCAACATTACAGGGACAGTATAGGATACAAGTGGAGCTCAGTTAAGATGCTGGGCTTGTTGACTTGAAGGTTGGCAGTTCAAGGCTCAAGTACTGCATGATGGGGTGAGCTCCCGTTCTTGCACTGCCCCCTAGAGTCGGACACGACTGAACAGGGGAAACCTTTATCTTTTTATAGGAGACAATCCTGAGCCATCGGACCTTGATTACTGTTATTTCAATTGAGATTTTGAAACAAAATGGCCATATTGTTCTATTTGGGAGTGAACTGTGTTCACTGCCCACTCCACCCGACGGATAGATTAAAAATGTAATGAACTCCATTATGACTACTGAAATGGATGAGAATGACCTATATCAGTGATGGTTAACCTTTTCGGCACCAAGTGCCGAAACTGGAGTGCATGCGCACACGCCAGAGTGCCAGAACCCGGAAGAGAGCAGCTAGCCAGTGCGCATGCCATAGGTTCACCATCACAGACCTATATGGTAAGACTTTTTGAATTAGATATGGCATATGCACTCTCTAGTGTGAATATGTTGCTGATCTGTCCCTTTATGCTAATCATAAAATTTTACATATTTAACACTGTATAGATGCATGTGTTTTGTTCTTAATGTTGATACTATTTACTCTTGGTCTATATGTCAGTATATTAGCAATTAAAAAGTGAGGAAGCCTAATTCCCTTAATTTGAAAAACAAGCATTATATCCTAGCATAGGAACCATTGGATTTAACTATTCTTCCACTTCCTGACTTGCTTTCATTGTCCAAACAGTGCTAAATGCTTTTCATAAATAAAAGCTGTTGTATCTGAAAACAACATTTCTTCCCTAGCTTTTGGAAAGGCTGTTTTAGCACCATGTTACACATTAGGTTTGTAAAGCACTTTGGAATTGATTCAAAAAACGTACTTTGGAGTGTGTGAGAATACAAACACAACATTATATATCTTTAAGGTAACCCAGGATTTTTTCTTCTTGTTTTTGCTTCAAAAGAATAACATGGCTGCTATCCTTTGGGAAAGTTGAATTTAATGGATGATATACTTGGACAACACTAATATGGGATTCTTTTCTGCAATAGCTCAGGTTCAAATGATATGAGAATTACACAAATGACCTACTGGGGAGCATCAATTATGTTGCTCAGGTAGTGAAAAAACAATATTTGCTGTCTAAAGTTCGACCTCCCCAGCTTTTTTTTTTTGTTTAAAAAGGAAACAAACATGGTCAGCATTGATAGAAATGTAATCACAATTATTTACAATTCTGTCCTAAAGGCAGAATAGAAATCTAATCTGTAAGTAATAAATGTGTAAAATAGTCTTGTGGATGCCCTAGTCAGTTACATAAGGCTTGCACAGGTGTGATCTGTGTGCCTGATGTGTTCAACATCAATGTGTAAGAATAAAATCAACCATTAAGACACATATAGCGTACAAAACCAAACAGGCAAGTAGTCATTGGAAAACAAAGCTTGTAATAATGAAAAAGACAGATTAATAAATCAATCACTTATTCCTTTTAAAGCACAAACCACATTAACTCTTTTTATACAACCATCTAAGAACTATGAAACAGTACCACATTGTGCATTTTTTAAACCTACTTATCAAGAAAGTTAATTCCACACTTCAGAAAAGTCTTATATCCATGGGGGGAGAGTAGGGGAGGGAGAAGGAGACAGCTAAAAGCGCAATCACAGAAAACATCATTATGAGTCCAAGCAAGCGGCAAGTCTTTTCTTCACCTTTTCCACTGAACCAAAAGAGGAGTGGATAAGGGGATAGAGAAAGGAAGAAAGTAAAGAGAAAAGCACCCACAAGAGGACTATATCACATTCCATAGTTACTTTTGACACCTACAGCTCGGGGTTTTGTAATATATAATCATTATTTAGACCAACACACCAATAAGGTGAAAAATGGGAATGAGATATATCTCAATATAGCAGCAGGGCAAAGTTGGATCTCAAAAGGCAAGTTTGTTGCCATCTCCAATCATTTTTTGAAGAATTCTTAACAGTATAAGGCCGAAGACTTAAACATGGTGGAGATAATTCAGAGTTTAGCATGGTAAATGGACTAATTTATTGGCATATTCAGATACCAAGACTGCAGTTCATAGCCTAGTTATCAACCTATAGCTCCTTTACTCTACCTATTACAGCAGCGTAAAGAAAGGAAAAATGTGATTTTTTGACATCGAGTTAATAAAGATTTGGAAGCAGGATATATCCAAATGCACACCTTCCAATCAGAACTAACATAAATATTTTGGCAACATTGTTAGTGTCTTGTGTTAAGTTACTCATATTCATATAAGGAGCAGAAAAAAATATAGGGGAAGGTATTAAAAGCATAAAAATGGCTCCCCCTCAAATAAATCTTTCTTCCTTTTTAATAACCAGTGTTAAAAAAAACCAAACCTTACTAAGTCAGTACAATTTCTTCTAACACAACTGGTTTACACAAAGATTTAACAAAAATGATATAGGGGACTAATGTAATTGCCCAACTCAGCATGGTGGTTAGAAAAGGAAATAGTTTTGTCTTACCTGACAACTGTACCAGTCCAATTGCATGAGTCTGGATCTAACTATAGTAGTAGGTTCTAAAATCTAGAATTTCAATTTATGCCTTCTGGCTTTTTTATGACCCTTAGAGAAAAGTGGGATAATCAAGAGATCAAATTTGTTATATATCAACAGGAAATCTTCCTAGCCAAGTTACATTTTTCTTCCCAGCTCTTTGCAAATTTATGATACTATAAGATTAGAACCCTTATCAATAATGCTTCCTTGAAAAGGAAAATATGAGAACACAATCATGGGTTAAAAATGTTCATGTGCATCTCTTGAAGAAGCTTAGAAATATCTAGATACTGAAGACATTGCTTAATTTAGACACAGCACTTCTCCACAGAAAATAAATACACTGGACACATTTTTGTCCAATGAAGGGGTATTTTTTGTGGGGAGGGGGAAAGATGGACTTCCTTAATGATGAAATTGTCTGATGTTTTTAAAATATTTTAAAAGGAAATGATCTATACAAAGCTTCTTCTACTACTACTTCCCTATAGGCTTGTGATCAATTTCAAGCCAAAGTCCAGAATAACACAATGGAATTTCCTCCTTAGACACCAGAATTATTATATACTTTTTCCTGAACACATGCTTTAACTTCCAATATGCGAGCTTTTGTTTATTTTCCTACAAAGCACACTTGCTTGTGTCAATCAAAAAGATAAAGAAATCAGGTAATAAAAAGCAAAGCATGAAAACAAAGGAGGGTTTTTTAATGCTCAGAATAAAGCCTGAATCCATTGCAAGATTCCTACTCTCCACAACTCCGTAACCTTTACCATTCTTTATAGAGAATGGACAAAGAGCAAGGGAGATATTTTAATTCAAATATAACAAATTCATCTTCTCTGACAAAACAAGGAAAAACTCCTTTGAAAGAGGAAACCAAAAAGTAGCAAAGTGCTTCTGCATATCCTCACAAAGATGCTTCTACAGTCTTCTTGGCAGAGTGTCAATTCCATTCCATTTCCAAAACAGGTAACCACTTAAGAAAGCCATTAATTCCCATGAGGTTCATATAGCTTTCTCTTATCCCCCTGTCATTTAGGTCAAAGAAAATCTAACCATTATGTAATGCTACATTAAATCTATTTGCCAGACATGGAAAAGGCCAAGTGTAAAAGCCAAAAGCATCAACCCTTCTTTCAGGTCTGTGAGGAAAAAAAATTCTTCTGAATATTTTTTTGCGAGTTACATGGCATTTTTCTACACTCCAGGAAAATGGAAACGATATCCTAGCTATCTCAATATTCCATTTTAGTGATTCTAAAAGCTTTCTACATAAGAATTTCAGATAGACCGGTTTTAATGAACAATTCTGCACTAACCACCCGCAGGAAAATACAGTGGAGATGAACGTATACATTAGGAAGAGAGGCAGGTCTCAATTTCTTAAATTAGGCTACCAAGCATGAATTCTTTAGGACACATGTTTTTTTTCCCAAATATGCAATTCAATTCAATTTAGGGCTTTTTGATGACAGCACTCTGGGGGGGGGGCGCTTAGTTAATGAACTTGGCTAATAATTACAGATTCAAAAAACAAAAAAACCCAACATACAATTTATGAAAGTTAGTCAAGTTCTCTAAATATAAATTTAAATCTGGAACTTCACTTAATACTTCCATGTAAAATGTTGTGTTGTGCACAAGGCAGTGATCTTTTTCAGTCAGATGATGTGGTATGAAAAAAATTGTTGATTGTGGCATATATAATCTTCCTAATCTGATAGGCAAATTATTTCAGATTGCTGGTACTTCTAAATTTCCACCATCAGGTTACTCCTTCTGCTTAATCCTCAAATGTCAGAATTCTTCGGTATATCCTGAATAAATCTTTCCCTGTTGTATGTCTTTGGCTGGAGGAATTTAGGGGACACATGATTTATTCAGATTAACATTCCTTAGGTAGAATGACCTCTCATATTTGTTTAACTGAATGTATAAGTAGTTGCCATTATTCACATAAAGTTTGGTAGTCGTCTATTATTATAATATGTAAAAAAACCCACCTCTCATTGAATTGCAGACTCATCTTGTTACAAAACAGCTTAGTGGGACTCCAAAATCCAACTTTTCTACTAGAACAGCCTGGTACTAGAATACCAAGCAATAACTGCTACACTGCAGAAGCACAAATAATGTACAACTCCAAGATCTACTTGCATTACGACCACAATGTCCTAAATCTTCTACCAAGTTAAAGCACAATAAAAAATAACTGTGATTTAAAGTTTCATTCTACAGCTCTCTTGCCTGTCAAGGAGTCCTGATTTGTAGTTAATTTGTTTTGCCAGAAATTTGTTTTCTAGTTCCTTATGGCTACAGGCACATTATGCATACTATTTTTAAGTCACAGTTGCTTTACAAAGTAAGTCTTATGAATGGCTTGAAAGATAAAATAAGGAAATAAATTATTATAGACAAGATTATTAACTTGGAAAGGAAAGGAAAGGAAAAAAAGGATAAAAGAGGAATCCTCTTTGCTTAAAATGCTTGTGATTTGCAAACCAAAGGAGATTGTACAGGAGAAAGGAACTAACACCATCTAAAAACCTAAACAAGAACAACACAGTCCTTGCTGTGAAATCCTATATCAGTATCAGACTTAAGAAAATCTGAAATAGCTTCTCCCATAATAGGGTGGTGATCTCACAAATGCACACATTGTGTAACAGTACAATAAGCTTTCATTTGCTAATATGAAGTACAAATGCTTGGCATACACAACACAGGCTTTCTACTACAAGGAGAGGGAGTGGTCATCTTATGCATTCATGCTGCTCTATCCTATGGATGCTGGAGGCCAATATGGAATTTAAAAAAATAATCAACTGATAACTTTTTTTTTAAAGAATTTACTAAAGTGTATGACCATCTACCATAAGTCCAATTAGCAGTGCCACTCATAATGCTTGTAAAAGTCGGGCCTAGCACCACACTGGAAATCTAGGACTTGGGGCAGGTAGGTTTAAAAAATGAAACAAAAGTTAACCTGAGGATGTTCTTGGACAGTGATTGTCAGACAAGTTTTTGCCAAAGTACGGCAAAATATTTTATTTATTGAAAAAAATTAAAGAGCCCTTTCTGTAGCAATACCAACTTTCTCAATATTTAGAGACTATGCAGCCTCTGGATGACATAAATGACAAGCTGTTGAGTGTCTGCCTGAACCCAGTATATACTGCTGAATGAGTAATCCTATATTCACTACAAGACAGACCTTTGTCTTGATCAGTTTTATTTTTCTCTATTTTTTAGCTGAAGTGAATGAACCATACATACAGGAACTCCCTATTTAAAAATGGGATGATGTCCTGGAGACTCAGCTCACTAAAATGAAAACCATTCTTAAATGTACAAACTAAGGCTTTCTTGCATGGATATCTGACGGACTACATCGGATTAGCTCTAGATTCTTTTTTCCAACAGAAATCTGGAGATCATGTTACTATTTCTGTGGAGGCACACGTACAAAGAAGATCCAGCTAAGGAAGGTGACAAGATTTCTACGGGACCAGCAGTAGCAAGTAAAACTCAACAGAGCGACTTTGGCTTAAAATCAATCAATCAATAAGAAGAAAAATAAAAATAAAAAAATAATCAGGTTAAGCTGGTGCAAGTTCTCTCAAAGAGGTATTTTAAAGGACTTAACCTTGCAGCAAGAGAGATCCAGGATCTACATCCCCTTCTCCCCAACCACTTGCCTTTCTTTTTTTCTTTTTTAAAGAGTTACCACCTTCATTGCACAGGACTCAGAAACCATTCTCATAAGGTTAACTATCATAAATAATATGAAAACTATGTGCAACAAATACATCATATTTAAAAAAAAAATAAGAAAGTTACACCAAATTAAAAAGTAGCTTCGTGAATGAAGGTACTGCTCTAAGTGCACTTTCCCGGCAAGTGCAGCTAGTGCCTTGGCGCTGGATATGAAAGAAAACACCAAAAACCAGAGTGCGAGCCAGAGTTAAAAACGCCGGTCCAGTTTCAACCAGTCAAAACTGGACTGAGCAGAGACCGAATGATTTCTCAGTAAAGTCCCATTAGGGAGTCCAAATGATGCTTCTTCATCCAGATTGTATGTCCTTGAAGAGATTGTAAACAATCTTTAAGACAGCTCCTTCCTTAAATGTCCCTCTGATTGGCAAAACAAAGTTAGATTTATATTTTAAAAACAAGAAATCAAATTAAAACCAGAAGAAAAGAAAGGAAAACACAGTGAGCTTATTGGAGTCCATAGGAACCGGTCCGGAAGAGCTCAGAAAATGTGTTCAGATTTTTCTCCTGTTTTTTAGCTGGAACTATACCAGAGGATAGAATGGGTGGCAGTTGGGGTTGGGAAGGTAATAAAGCAAGAGAACATGAGGGATGTGGAACTTGACTCTGTGGGCATTTCATGTGTTTGCTTCATCATCTGTATCTTCTATTAATACTTTGGTGTCATGAATCTTTGACCTGAGAAAACAGCAAATTAAACTTTGATTAACAATTTGTCATTCATTCAATCAATTAATCAATCTTTATTTGGTCATAGATCAGCAGTTAAAACACAAAAGTCACAATTAATTAGGATAAAGGAGGAAAAACATAATAGCTCTAAAATATCTAAAAAGGATTAATCTAATTTTGTTTCTTTGACCACAGCTAAGTACTGTTGTGTAATTTGTACAGTATGCCATAGTATTTCCATTAAACCCTTTTAGGTATTTTAGAACAATTAAATTTTAATTATTTATTTATCCTAGCAACATAAACTGTTAACCCCACTGACTATTATTATTAGCAGACTTCATCTACCCCCTGACCCAAACATCTGGGGAAATAGCTTTCTATGCATTCAAAACACAATCTAAGCAGAAGAATTTTGGCCAGGCATATTAATGTTTATTGAACTGAATAAATATTATATATCAACAGCTCCCTCTGCTGAGTACTTGCTAGTATGAAAAGAACCCAGAAGAAAAAGCATTTCTACTAAAATGGTCATTCATTGTAATCATTGTTGGTACAGAATAAGCAGTGATGCTCTATGATCAGAATATATTTTGCCCCTGTTGCAAGCTCCTTGCCATGAATAGCTTTATTTTCTAAACAATTCAAATCAAAGAAGGCTTGCATGAGTCGAGCTGCGCATGTGTGTGTGCCGCCCTGCCACTCAGGTGGCCCAGTTGAGAATAGGCCACAGTCTGGTAGTGGACGACGGCCCAGAGGTTGGGGACCCCTGTGCTAGATAGAATCAAAATGGCAGGCTTCTAAAGTTCATCTTTCCCTATCATCATGAAGAAAATATAGCTATATCTATCTATCATCTATCTATCTATCATCTATCTATCTATCATCTATCTATCTATCTATCT
>QLTV01004386.1:642150-664749 GCA_003457575.1 Thermophis baileyi
AAAATAAGACTCTGTCTTATATTTTTTTGAACCCTGAAATAAGCGCTTGGCCTTATTGCCATGCACTCAAAAGCCCGATTGGGCTTATTATCAGGGGATGTCTTATTTTGGGGGAAAAGGGTATCTATCTATCATCTATCTATCTACCTACCTACCTATCTCTCTCTCTATATATATATACATACATACATACATACATACATACATACGAAACTTTCCAGCCAAAAAGAGTGTGTGTGTGTGTGTGTGTGTGTGTGTGTGTGTGTGTGTGTGTGTGTGTGTAAATTTTAGAAAATAAAATAAAAATGGCATTTTTCTTTTGTTGTGTGCATAAGTTCATGTGAGAGCATTTAAATCTATGTATTAATCGGGATCCAAAATCAAGAAATGAAGGGGATTTTAAATGTAGCCTCCAAACTCCCCCCCCCCGATCAGTATCCTTAATGTTCAAGCTCATATGAGCATTTGCTAGCACACCGAGCATACCTTCTAGTTGTGATATGCATTAAATAGAATGTTGCCCTGGAAAGTAGTCTTTTAGATTCTAGAATCTGATTAGATTCTAGTTTGTATACAAAAGCAGTAGGGTTCAGGTTCATTCTAATCTGGAAGAAAAACTGTGCTAGAAAGAGAAAAAAATCTGTTACATGCTATGAACACATGAGCTTGAACAAGGTGCGAGAGAACTGAAAAAGTGATAAGCCTTTAGAAACCCAAGAAAGAATGAGATTGCTGACTTGAGAATAGCTGCTTAGAAAGAGCTCTGTTATTAATGTTTTATACCAATGGCACGAATATAAATATAAAACCAAGACTGTTTATGGTGAAAGATTGACAGGAAACAATTAGTGAAGGGTACAAGAGTGATGAGAAGTTTTGAATGTGAGACAGACCATTTTTTGAAACTATCAAAAATGGATTGGGGGAAAATGGATTGGGGGGAAATGGACAAGGAAGAAGAGGGAAAAAGTGAAACGAGAATGACTTCAGGAAGATACAAGTACTTCATGAAAAAATAATTAAAAATGTATTAATAGAAGGAATTAAAGAGGATGTGGAAGCTTCCTGGAAGAGAGTAAAAACAATTATGTTATAAATTGCTATATAAATATGAAGGCAAATAGGGAGTACAAAAAAGTATGTCTGTTGAAATAATAAAGTGAAAGAGTATGAGAAAATGTATATAAAAATGATTGCTGTGAAAAATGAGAATACCCAAACCCAGAGACAAACATATAAAATCAGTAAATAAAAATAATTTCAAAGAATAAAAATTAAAAGTGGCAGAGAAAATGAGCAATGTTTTGATGGAAATAAAAAAGTTCTGGAAGTAGGAGAAGAGGGCTAGTCAAGTAACAGAGCCCTTAAACATACCAAGCTCAGGCCCAGGTACACAGGCAAGTTTTTAAAGCCTTGGAAAAGGCCAATAGGGTTGGGGCCATTCCAATCTCTGAGGGGAGGATATTTCATAAGGCAGGGGCTGCAGCAGAGAAAGCTTATCTTCTAGTTCCTGCCAGTCGACACTCTTTGGCTGATGGGATCTGCAGCAGGCCCAATCCGTTGGATCAATTTTGATGGGTAGAAACTCTTGCAAAAAGCCGATCCCTCTCAAGTAACCTGGTCCCAAGTCATGTAGGTGACATAAAGGTGACAACCAGCACCTTGAATTGGACCCAGAAACATACTGGCAGCCAGTGCAGCTCACAGAGTAATGATGTTACATTGTAGTGTAGCCAGCACCATTTATTAGCCGTGCAGCTCAATTTTACACCAACTGAAGTTTCTGAATGCTCTTCAATGACAGCCCAATGTAGAGCATATTGCAGTAATCTAAGTGAGAGGTCACAAGGGCATGGGTGTAGGGTAAAAATAATCAAACAATATAAGTAGTCCTTGATTTATGACCACAATTCAGACCAGAACTTACATTGCTTAATATGCAATTGTTAAGTGAGTCATCACATAATCACACCTGAATTTATGACCTTTTCTGCCACAGTCATTAAGCAAATCATAGAGTGGTTAAGTGAATCGTCTATTGACTTTGCTTGTTGGAAACTGAGTGGGAAGTCCATAATTAGCAATCACGTGATCCTGGGATGCTGCAACTGTTGTAATTATATGCCGGTTGCCAAATATCAGAATTGCAATCACGTGATTGTGGAGCTGCTGTGACCATTGTAAATTACTTTTTTCAGTTTTGTGGTAACTTTGGTTGATAAATGAATGATCATAAGTCAAGGATTACCTGTACAACTTAAAAAAAAAACATAGCCAAGCACTGGAACTAAAACCAACATTAAAAGATAATAAAACATGCTGGACTCACACACCCATGCAGGCCTGGGGAAAGAGCCAGACTTTCAGAACCCTCTGAATATAGTCAGACTGGGGCCCAGATCTATCTTGGTAGGGGAACAGTGTTCCATAGGACAGGAACTGTCCTGCTTCCTAGGTCCCATCAGACAACACTGAAGGAGCTGTGACTCCAAAAGAGTCTTAAAGAGCAATTCATTCAGGACTGTTAATAAGCCTGTTCCTTCTCAGTGTTGTCTGGTATGTCTCATATATAATTTTGTATCATCTGGATACTGATGATGCTTGAATTCAAATTTATTCAGCAAGCTCATGAAGATGTTGAAGAAAAGAGGTGGTAGCCTATACACCAGCAACCTCAGGTCTGACTGTTCCTCTACTGAATCCAACCACAGAGAAAGGAGGGAAAGCATTGCAACATTGTACCTTCCACTCCAAATTCTCACAAGCAGGCTAGAAGGATACTCAGGTTGATGGGATTGAAAGCTATTGAAAGATCAAGAAACCCAGGACAGTTGCTCTACCACCATCCCAAATTCACAACAAGTCAACCACAAATGCTACCAATGCTGTCTCCATACTATCTCTGCGCCTGAAATCTGACTGAAAGGAGTCCAGATAATCAGTTTTTTCCCTTTTTCATCTTCCATGAAAAGAAAAGATTGGAAACGTGATTAAAATTGTCCAGGATGCCTAGGTGCTTTTTGAGGAAAACGTGCACCACTGCCTCCTTCGATTATAGCATGGATCTAGCTACGTGTCACCTCCTAAGAAGCCTTCACCAACTGGGAGTGTTCCTGCATAGTAGCATGAAGATGAAAAATTTGAACAATAAATGATAGCAAGCTAAAGAGCAAGAAAAAATCAAAGAGGAACCAATGGATGTATTTTGAATTTCAGATGAGCTTTAAACAACTTAGACAAGAGGATTTGCTGCAGCATAATTATATGGCAAGTGCACTGTACTCCATTACATTTCATAAATTATGCTGTGCTAGATTGGGAGGTTAAGAGATCTTATAATTTGAGGACAGAGGAAAAATTGGATACTGGCTGGAATTTAAAGCCAAAAATTGTTCATTACTTTCTCAAATAATTATTTCAATCAACAACCAATTAAAAGCTGCTAATAACAAAACAAATGAATTCAAAATTCTCCTTGAGAAATATGTGATAAAATTACAAGAAAGGGGTATCAAAAGCTAAATCTCCAGAGGGTAGAGGATAGAATAACAAGCATTATACTAAAATGATTAAGACAGGACCACAGCAAATGCAGCACTAATGGAAGCTGAGAAGGGAAAACAGACAATAAGGAAGGATGGCAAAATTCTTCATGACTGTATGTCACAGTTTCACAAAGAAAGTGGGAAATGATACTGCATTATCTTCCTTGCCTAAGCACACGATTAAAAAGAGTGGCAACTTCCATATTTTCTAACAGGATAATGTTGTTGTGAATGAAATGCATAATAGGAAAACAATTATGCATTCTCTTACCCAACTGCTGTAATTCAAGTAATCTGAGAGATATTATGTGGCTCCCAAGTTACCATGGCTGTAACAAAAATTATATTAAATTTAATCTGTAAACTGCTTTTGATGTATTAGAATAAAAATATTTTTTATTGAGGTGATTTCAAATTATTCCTGGTTGGGTTTTAAAAGATGACTGCATTTGATCTTTATTAAAATGTAGAAATCAATTTATGGCTGTAGGAATACAAGGTCATAACACTGATAATCATCTGGACATAAAACATGGCCATTCAATTACTCTCAAGGTGAAATTATGTTGTATACAACTTCTCTGAACAGAGAACGGGGAGGCAGAAATGATTAAGAACTGCAACTTAACGCAACAAAAATATGATGTAGTCCTTTATAATTTCCCCCCAAATCATATTGTGTTGATACTGGTGCTATTGAAGAATATACTTGTAAGAGCTGTTTCTGCTACAAAATAATTTAAATTTTTTAGCATCACCATCTTTTCTTTCTATCTGCACTATTGTTTTTAGTTATTCTTTGATTTCTATTTTTTTTAATTTTCACTCCATATAATTTCATGTTTACTTTTTACTTATGTGAAAATCTTTAATAGAAATTGTGTGTGTGTGTGTGTGTAAACTTTAACATCACCATAAAGAGAAGAGCAACAAAAACACCAAATAGAACAGCAATGGATCAGTATGGGGACAGATCAAGGCCCCTATAGATAAAAAGGAGCTATCATAATCCAGCACAAAATGGTGGAAGAAGGGAAAACACAACAATGAACATGACACGAGGATAGCTTGCCTAGAGTTAAACACACATTTACTTAGAGGAGGAACTGTCTCTAGCTCTTATAAATCTGATAGCACATCCCATTGATATCTGTGTATAAATGATAACAATCCTGTAACTAAAACCAAAGAATATGCTTCATCCACAAGACAGCAAGCTATTGGAGGATATGACTGAAGATCATTTGGGGAATATCTTTTAGCTAGCTTGGTATCTAGTCAGTATGCCCAGGTTACCAGTGATGGCAGTAGGAACAATGGAAGATGGTAGCTTCAATAGATTATCAGAAGACCGAGTTACACTTTGAATCTATGCAATAGGTTATGACCTCAGCCAAAAGAATTATGCAAGAAACCAATGAAGATGCTTTGTTATAAGAGTTATAGCCCTGAGAGAGCTGGAATAACAGCAACTGCTTAATACTTCCCCTGGGTATTACTGTAGCTAGATTCATTACTTATTAGTAGTGAGTCACACCAACTGTTATGCATGTAAAATTATGCAGATTTGGTGTACAGGCTTCAGCTCAATATACTTGAAATATTAAAACAATCTTAATTTAATGCTCTATATACGTGCTATATGTATATGTAGAAAATCTGTATTCAACAGATTTTACGATATACTGAGCAGGGCAATAGATTTAAACTAGAATTGGGTTTGGACAAAATTTGGATAAATACTGCATATAACTTGATAAATTATATTAACCTCTTTGTACTAGGCATCTTAATAGTTGAATCTAATTAGATACTGAATGATCACAAGAATATAAGAATACAAGAACTATGTCACATCCTTATCATAAATTCTAACCTTGCCGCAGTTAAGAAAGTTAGGTACATTCTGCTTTTGCCAATAGGCAGTGAATTATCAGTATCTAACATAATGTCAACTTCACTAAGTATCTTAATGTAACTCTAAGTATCTTTATACCAACCACAGATTTCTTCTCCTTGAAAGCCTTCTGCCCTGAATGAAAAAAAGCTGCCCATGAATAAAGTTCAATCTACCAAAAATTCTCCATTTCTTGGAACTTGTAGGACTCCAAGAAAAACGTGGCCTTCCCAGGGGTGGGTTCTGGCTTACCTCGCTGCCGGTTCGCTTCCTCACATGCCACGTAGGCGCACCACGTGGGCGTGCGCATGCTTCGTGCACGCGTGCATGCACAGTGCTAAAAACCCAGCTTCTGCGCATGCGCAGAAGCAAAAAACAAGATGAGCCGGTTCAGGTCATCTTGTTTTTTGTCCAGCCGGCCATCGCTGCCGGTTCGGTGAGCGGGGGGAAATTCCCGCTACCGGTTCTATAGAGCCGGTCCGAACCAGCAGGAACCCACCTCTGGGCCTTCCTATGTCTGTAATCTAGGACACAATTACTTCAAAGAACAGATAGCACCTTGACATACTACATTCTCAAGATTAATGTTCCCCATCTTCCAAAATGCTGACTTTCTCCTGGCAAATACTGCAGAGGGTGAGAATGATCCATCCCAACAAAAGAATACCATCTTATGAGGAGAGGAAAGATCGATAAGCACAACACAAGATTTAGAGAAAAAGATTTAGGACTCTCTGAAACACCAACATCTAATGCCAACAACCCTGTGGGTAATGGGTATGCGTACATGAGAGAAAATCCAATTTATCAATTTTATTTCCACTGATATTTAACTTCTGGCTACATGAAGAGTGTATGCATTAATTAAATTACATTAAAGATTACGTATATTAATAAAAATGCATTAAGAATTCTTAACCTTAGGAAAGTTGGGTATCAGAAAGCAATGTAAACTGACTTCTTGTGCGGTGGAATGCAATAGAAAAAAATGGCCAGCTTTCTTTTACTTCTCCCATGGTTAGATTTATTTATTAAATCTAATTTAGCCTCTTCCAATTTTATGCCCTTCAGAAAATTCAGCACTCTTTTTGGTCATTCCAGCTAGGAATTCTAGAAATTGCAGTCCCAAGAATATCGAAGGGAAATACATGGAGAAAAGCTCTTCTAATAAAATAAGAAACTCATTGGGCTATTGTGTAACACATACTGTGAAGCAAGATGTGGTCTGTTCAAGGACACACTCTGGCTACGCTTCCAAGCTCTATATTTCTGGCGGTTTCGGACACCATCCTCCTGGTCCATCATCTGTTCAAGCAGGGTCTGATCATCTGCATTCAGTGGTGCCACTGAAATATCCCGGACAGCTCGGAACTCACCACAGTTATTCAGATGCTCATTCTCTAATCGGAAGAAATTCCACACAAACCGCCTGAAAAGTGGAAGATAATAAGTAACTAAAACAAAGATTTGAAGATATTAACATAGACTAAGACTAATGCATAAATGTATTTTATAAGGAAAATCAATTTTCCACTTCTCCCCAAAGGAATGACAAAGAAAAAAACTAAAGCCAGAGAACATTTGCATTAATTTTCCAACTGACTAATCAATGCATGTAAATTGAATGACAGTCTTTTTAAAAATTATTATTATTATTAAATTTATTTGCTACCTAGCTCACCATGGGGCTACTCTAGGTGGCTCACAACCATAAAAAACAAAGAAATAAAAAGGAAGTGTAAACAAGGTGAAAGTAAAATAATAGAATAAAATAAACAAGGAAAAAAACCCAAGAAAATACGTCGATATGACTAGCAAAAAAGTAAATAATGTAAATGTAACAGGTCAAATACTGGAGAGAAAAAAGATCAAAATTTCAATGTAATGAGTTGATGCGAGCATATGCTAAACTTGGATACTGAAGCCTAGTCCCCTTATTCAAATATTAAATCTAGGTTTGATCCCCAACAGATAAACCCAAATTCTCAAACAGTGGTAAAATGCAAATTACACTTTCATAGATATTTTATAACCCCTCCTAAAAATAATATGGAATTATATTAATTAGCTTCTGGGGTATTTCTAATAGTTATAAATGTAGAAGTTTCAAATCCTGAATGCTAGAGACCATATCCAAGGTCTCTTTTGATTTGCAGTTTCTGTCTGCATTTTTAAATGCTACATAATACTTTTTTTGAATGCCGCAAGCATTGTTCATCTGAGTGGGCTGATTTAGAGCTGTAGAGAGAGAATAAAATATTTGTAATTATAGGGGATAAATGCAGTCATAATTATTTGCAAATAGGCCGTGCAGTGCATCTTACCGGAAAACCTCTAGTGGTGCAAATACAGTAGCAATGATGTCACCAGCAAAAGGATGAATTTCCATGGTAGTCAGAGAAATCTGGATAGTCCAAGCAAAACGTAGAATCACATCCTCTACAATGGCACAGTAGTAATAGGCCTGTTAAACAGACAAAATAGGCAGCTGTAGTATCAAGGAATAATATCCACCAAATCAACCTCCAAATAAATATATACAAATAGAGCAGGGGTGGGTTCCTCCCGGTTTGGACTGGATCGCCCAAACCATTAGCAACCCACTGGTGACGTCATGGATCCGGTTTGGTCGGTGCCAGTCCGTGGGCGCCGCCATCTTTTTTTGGGAATTTTTAGTGAATTTTGTTACTGTTTGGAAGGTTTTTCCTGTTCTGCTGCTTGAAAAAGGGCCCTCCCGCCCGCCCCTGCGTTTAAACTGACCTTTATTCCTTCGCCGAAGCACAGCTGATCAGCTCCTCAGCTGTGTTTCGGGCTGATTGAAGCTACTGAGCATGTGTGGAAGCCAAATTGCCCAAGGGAACGCGCACACGCGCACGAGCGGAGGGAGCGCGCGCGCGCAAAACATCGCGATGCGAACCGGTGGGGAAGGTAAGTGGAACCCACCCCTGAAATAGAGATATCCAGTTCTTCATTTGCAGACTCTACCTTTGCAGTCATTTTTATGGATATAAGTACAGTATCATTGGAGATGAGCTGAATTTCTAGCTGTCAACTGGTTGAAGGACAAACATTACACTAACTAAAAGGGCAGCAACAGTTTCATTTCTGATAGTTTGCCAGTAAATGAATTTGATATTCTTTTCTAAACATAGGTAGTCTTTGACTTACAACCATAACTAAGCCCAAAATTTCCATTGCTAAGCAAGACAGTGGTTAAGTGAGTTTTGCCCCATTTTATGACTTTTCTTGCCACAGTTGTTAAGCTTCTCACTGCCGTTGTTAAGCTAGTAACATGGCCGTTAAGTGAATCTGGCTTCCCCAATGACTTTGCTCGTCAAAAGGTTGCAAAAGGTAATCACATGACCCCGGGTCACTGAAAACATCGTAAGAGTCTGTTGCCAAGTGTCCGAATTTTGATTAGGTGACTGTGGGGATGCTGCAAATGGTTGTAAGTGTGAAAAACAGTCGTAAGTCACTTTTTAAAGTACTGTTGTAACTTCAAACGGTCACTAAATGAATGGTTGTAAGTCAAGGACTATCTGTATCCTGTTAAGGAACTATAGATCTTTCAAACCATAACATACCATACCTTACTTGTATTTTACAATCTATTACTATGGTACTTGCAATAAAAATCTATTAACCAAAGACAACAATCATTTTAGTTTTTTAGTTCTATTGTGCATTCTTCTGCTGGACAGTAATATAACTGCAAGAAATACAGTATACTTTCATTTTATGTTGGTGCCAAACATAAACACCTTGATGCCTTGAAAGACTTGCTCTCTCTTGCATATAAGAGCTTCTGCACAGTATATATCCCTTTTTTTTTTTTTTTGGCCAAACTACAACTTAACCAATTATTAGGTTCCAGACATGCTCCCATCAGTTCAAACAAACCTAGGATCATCTCTAGAGCACCTGGTTATTGCTTTATGCCACTAAGATGTAGGGATGGGAGGAGATGACCAGTGAAAATGTGTGCATGCTTGAGAAACAGAAACAGAGAAAATGAAAGAGAAAATAATTAGCTGCTAAGGTGATGGAAGAAAAATTGAAATTAATCTTTTTGCTCTTTCAGAACTAATTCTTCATGTGGGTATCTACTTATTTTTGATCCTCCAACTATGTTTCAGCTTAATCAGCTCTCTCTTTCAAAACACATTTTTAAAGATAGTGTCTATCTATAATCTAGATAATGCTCAGTTTAAACAGAAATTATTAGCAGAAGCCCTCTTCAGCATGCACACTTAACAGTTGCAGTCTCTCATAAACATTTCCAAATAAACACTGTCCATATACACACTTTTTGTGGGTATACAATCTCTTCCCGGAGGAAAGTATTTTCACCGGCGTTCTTGTCAAAAAGACCCCAGTCCATCTTCAAGTCCCAGATAAGAGTATAGCAGGAACTAATGAAGTAGAAGACAATCCACAAATAGAAGAATACTTGGTAGTCATTGTGTTTTTGAACTATAAGAAAGAAAAACAGTAATGTTAAATAAGACTATATAGTACACACTTCACTCCATAAAATGGAATTCAGTTAATCATGTCTCAGATTCCTTTTGGCAGTGGATGGTATTTTATACAAGTAGGAACCCCTATAACACTGCATTTAAAGAAATACTAATATCTGCTTTTCACATCTATAAAAAGCCTTGATTATTCACATCTGAATAACCACTTAGAATCTTATGAAAGTATAGTTGGTTAAAAGGAAGTTACCTTTATGTGCTACAAGGAAGGATAACCAATGACATTCTGCACCCTACCCCACAAAGGTCATAAACACTCATCTTTGTACAGTGTGAGGATGTATGTTTATTTTTCTTTAAAGGATTGAGGTTACTAAGAGTTTGAGTATAGCTCTGCAATTCAGTGTTGTGTTCAAATATTTTAAATAGCTTACTCCTCCTAAAAATACATATTATTTGACTGTCTCAACCTTGTGTTCAACAGGCTGCAATATGTGTGTGTGTATGTTTAATGATAACAAGATGGTGGGGCTATATACAGTATGTGAGTATCTGATTACAACTGTGGAGCATAAGCAAGCTTGTATAGTAATGAATAAGTACAGAATAGCAATGAGTACATAATAACCAATTAAAAGAGTTTAAAATTACATGCAGATCATATTTTTAAGGTGACACTACTCTCCAAAAAGGAACTTTATTGCCTATCTACACATTGAGAAAGATCATGTGAATAAGCCAAAAGGTTATTGGAAGAGTGTTCTGTGGATGGCTGAGACTAAAATAGCACTTTTGAGCTTGAATAAACAACCAAAAAAGTTACGTTTGGGGAAAGGCATTCCAGTAAAAGAACCTCATTCCATCTGTGAAATGTGGTGATGGCAGAATTGTGATTTGGACTTGCTTTACTATCTCTGGACCAGGATAGGTTGCCATCATTAATGGAACTATGTATTCTGAATTTTGCTAGCAAATTCTATAAGAAAATTTTAGCGTATTTGCTTGTAAATTGAAGCTAAAGAGAAAGTAGGTCACAACTCAAAAAACACAAGTCCTATGACCAAAGTACAGTTAAAACAGAAGAAAATTAATGTTTTAAAACAGCCAAGTCAAAATCCTGATATACATTTTAAGAAATGTTGTGAAAGGACGAAATGGGTAATTCAAGGAAGCTCACCAACCTCCCTCAGTTGATGCTGATTTTTAAGGAGGAATGGGCTAAAATTCCCCCAAGCTGATGTGTAGGAGTGATCAACAGATACCAGAAACATTTAATTACAGTCATTATACTGCTCAAAAGGGAAGACCAGTTAATGAAAGCAAAGGTTCACATACTTTTGCCGTATGCAAATATTTAGCTTTGGATTATTTTCCTCAATAAATAAAGGAACAAGTATAATGTTTTTGACTCATTAATTTAATTAGGTTCTCTTTAACTACTTTTAGAACTTGTGTGGAAAACAGACCACATTTTAGGTCATTATGTTACAGAAATATTAATAAAGTGTTCAAAAACGTTTTAAGTACTACTGTAACTACACATCAATTCTGGTTTGTGTTTTTTTCCCCTGTACTCTAAGAAAAATATATAGTATAGTGAAAGATCTGGGATTAGGATCAGAGAGCTCCAGATTTTAGTCCAGCCTCAGTACTCTAAATTACTTCGTATCTGATACTATCCCTTAGGGCAGTGATGGCAAACCTTTTAGACACCGGGTGCCCAAACTGCGCATGCGCTCATGCCCAAATTGAAAGGTGCTTGCATGAACGTGCGCATGCACGAACGTGTGCACGACCATGCGCACATGTGCAGCAGAAACCCAAAGACCAGCGGGAGGTGGGGCATCCCAACACCGGCAGCGCGGCAAGAGGTAAGATCTTTTTCTTTCGTGAGCTTCTGTTTTGTTGTTTGCAGGGAAACAGAAGCTCATGAAAGAAACGCCACGGAGATCTGACCTGGGGCGACGGCATGCGTGTCAGCAAAGAGGGCTCTGCGTGCCACCTCTGGCACGCGTGCCATAGGTTCGCCATCACGGCCTTAGGGAATCCACTTCAGGGGTTGTTGCTATACAGGAAAAAAAAAAACAAAGAGGGAGTTTTATGTGTGCTGCTTTAAACTCTAGTGAAAAGATGAGTAATCTAATAAAATATGCAAATAAATAGCCATGGCTTACAGTTCTAGCTGGCTAGGAATGAAACAAAGCTCCTTGTTTGTGCATAATACTACCGGTAAGCAAATGACAAGCACCATCTGGGTTTGTTCAGCAATTTCTACTGGTAGGAAATACTAACTGGAATAGTTCAGCAGTACACATGACACCCAACTCATCCACATATAAGCCAGAATTCCAGAAAATTATGTCTTATTATAATGTGCTAATACAATGAATGCTTTTATCTTTAATGTTTAATCAAGGAAGCTTTTTTTGTCTAAATTAAGAACATTTTTCAACTAAGTACGGTATATTTGATAAATATCAAACTGTCCCATTCTGTCAAGAAATAATAGTATTTTTTAAAGCTTTCACTTATAGTCATTAAATAATTAGTAATAATTAAAAAGACCTTGAGGTGGTTGGATTGCTGATCAAATCTGTGTGCTTTTTATAAACACATTTTTAAAATATGAATGTGTTTGACATGTTTATTTTTTAATAATTTTTTGCTGCACGCTGCCCAGACTCACTTCTTATTGGGCAGCTACATACATTTGATAAAATAAATAAATAAATAATTTTTCTTTTGTTCTTTCATTTTATGGAGTAAGGTTGGGCCAAGGAAAAAATAACCCCAAAAGAGCTACATTGGAAACAACAAAAGGAAAACAAAACATAGATAATCTCATAAATTATTTTGTAAAGATATTCCATAAGGATATTTTAAAAAGGAAAGTATGTAAGATTTCACATGCAATATAGAGATGCAAGCTCTGATTTTTAGAATGAAGCATTTAGGTAAACTCTATTTAACATGGCTTTTGACTGTTTAGTAAACCTATGAAACAATGTTGGACTACTCTAAGTGGCTTACAATAATAAAAAGGAAGAAAATGAAAGGCATGTAAACTGTACACAATGAGAATACATCAATATGATATCCAAAAAGATGGACAGGTGGAGAGCAGAGCAAGGGGGGGGGGAGTCTGCCATCAATCCAACAGTCACCTGCAGTATGGACCTCCCACATTTGGTCCCTAGGCCAACGAGCAGAACTTGAGGCTCTTGCAGGATAGGAGGCTTGTGGTAGATCTTATCTTAGAGGGTAAAATGTATGGGAAAACTGATTTAAATAATCATACCCTTAGTATGAAATAATTTATCTGACAACAAAGTATTTATCTGAGACAGCCAGATACTTTCCAAGAATAGCTTGATAATAAGAAATTGTGTATGTGAAATACGTTGCTCTTAGAGAAACTATTGCATAAATGCAGATTGCTTTTGTTATTGTAACCAATAAGGATGCCATTCAAATTTTCTCCAGTAGATGGAAATGGATGCTTTCGCATACAAAACATGGAACTCAATGTTGCACACAAAAAATTCAATTAAATAATAAGAATGTCATCAATCCACTTAGCAGTTATCTACCAGGGTATTTTACAACAAAGAGTGAATAGAGATGAGGGAAAAGGGGAGCTTGATCCTTTTTTTTGTTTTTAGACTAAATTCATGAAAATCATTCAGACTTAGTCAGGATTACCTTAAATTCTACATATAGTGTACTAAATTAATACAGTATACTTTTTACGCTAAAATATATATTAAATCTGTGTACAATATTGTTTCATCTAATTTTACATATGCATTTACATTTTATATAGTAAAGTCTCCTCTATAATGGATTTTGGGTGCATGTTTTCATATAGTTAGAAAAAACTGAATAGAGTGCTTGACCATGAGATAAGTGGCAATTATATAAACAACCAACCTCAAATTATAGGTACTAATTAACTAAGTTTGTAAACTCAGGACCAAGTCCAGGGTGGTTAAAAGGTTCTTTGCTCTGGCCAAAGGGGAAACAGCAGTCACTTTTTAAAAATAGGTGATAGCTGATAAAGATGCACAAGAATATGTCAACAAAGGCATTCAAATACTGCTGAAATAGGGAGGTCCAATGCAAAAATTTATATAGGCAGAAGATAGCAAGTTTCTCTCAAGCTTTAATTGCTAGGCTCTTCACAAAAATTCTGCCACACAAATGCCAGTCTTTACAGTCCCTCTATGTGAACATGTAAACACTGAATAAATGAATATTCAAGTGTAGAACACATAGCATAAATATTTAAAATTCAGTTGATATCAGCTGAAAAAAAATTAAATCATTATTTTGCATCAATTGTTTTTGATTACAATAAAGTCCAGTTAAAACAGGGTCTGCAATTTTATGCAATCCAGGACAGATTTAGTTTTTGAGTGGAATGCACAGGATAAAGAATAAGGATAAAGAAATGTGTCAGGACAAAAACTAAATGTATTTAATCCTCCCCACATATTAAAACAATATCCTTCTAATTCATTCAGAATTACTTTTCAGTATCAGCTTTTGGAAGTGTTCTGAGGTCTACAGGTAATCCTAAAACAAAATTATCCCTAATAATAATTGGGGAGTTATGGTAGAATTTCATGTAAAGATACATTTGTTTTTGATTTTGTAATCATAAATCTCAAGTAACAAATGTGCCTGTTCCACTGAAACAGACCAAGACACCGTATTAGTCCTTGCAGCATTTTTCATAAATTGGCATATTTACCATCTTGATAATTTATAATAATTTATTCATCGTTTATCTGCTTAACATGTAAGTTTTACTACCAGAATGTTTTTAGCCATAATGTAACAACCTCAAACTTTAAAGATGAATCCTAATAGCTGCATTCACACTTAATGATCAACTATAATATATGGTTATGTGCACAATGGAGTGATCCAATGCAGAGTGCCAGAATTTCAAAATAGTTTTTCTTCTCTATATGCATATGGAGAGCAATAAAAGCTTCAGTTTCACTGAAATAGATTGTTTTTAAAAAAGACATCAAAAGCTAGAGTTTAAAATAAACCTAGCTTTCCTAAACAAACCACAAAAACAATGCTAGCATGAAGTAGACTTATTTAGAAATTATCTACATTTAATTTTAAGCCACAAAATCTGGTTTACACATTATGCTAATGTGTTTCTATTCTGAAAGGGAGGGAGCTTAGTTAATATGGAATGCACCTACCACTATTATGAACATAACCATAATAACTGCTACAATTATACTTATTCCTGTTTTATTGCTATTATTGGCTGCATTTTTTTCTTGGAGAGAGAAGAAAATTGAAGGCTTACACTGCACAAATTCTTGGTCATACACCTAAATTTAAATTATGGCTTACTATTATACGCAAGCCCTGTGCATGTCTCTTCATTTTCTTCCTTTGCAGGTGACAAAATTAATATAGATCAATTATAAATCATTTAGAATAATTTAACAGTAATGAGCAGTAATGAGAGTAATAATTAGTTGCAACTAGAAAGTAAAAGCAAACTAAATTGTCCTATGGTTCTCAGACCCCCGTATTTTTGGAAAATGTCAAAAATGAAAGCTGAAAAATAAGGTGAGCTTTGCTTGGCTATTGTATTAGATATTTAATACTTGGTTTCCATTTTAGAACTCTTAAGTAAAAGTAGATATGGAACCATGTGCTGTAAGAGACAATCTATCTCTATCACTGATAATACGCTAGCCATCATGGGATGCAAACTATTTGCCTTACAATCAAATGTGTCTGAAGTGCCCACAGGAAAAGTAGGCAAATATTGAAGGAAGCTAAAAAGGGACTTAATATGAACGGTTAGACGAATATGAACAAAATTACTGAACTTTAAGACAAGATCATAGGAGCACTCCTTATAACTTTTACCAAATACTTTTATAAATGTTATTACAAATTTGTCAATTTCCCAAAGATGTCTGTTTCTGCCTGTTCCAAAAACTTTTGAATATGTAAAGGATCTAGCATTCAAATGATCCATTCTCCACACATATTTAAATTATTTTCAAAAATTGAGAAAGAAGAAAAATAAGGAGACATTTCTATTTAATTATTCTGGCAGAATCAACATTTTCTTTTTTACTGGATCCTTAGGCCACAACTGTCTTCAGTAGCAATTAGGAAACTAAGTTTTCTGTAGAATTTCTACAGTGCAACTATTGAAAATATATATAACCACAAATAAAGAAATCGGAAAGATTTCCAAGAAAAATCTTATTAAAAGGTATCCATTCCTGAACTATTTGGTCTCCCCTTCTGAATGTTTGTCTACAATACCCTTAACCTCTCTCTCAATATTCATGTTTCTAGGATTCAGTTGTCACCTTTATTCCCTATTGTTTTTCCTCATTGGTATTCAGGAGATGTACCAAAATGATGTTGCTTTAGGCAAGCAATTATATCTCAATCTCCACTAGCGAATCCTAACAATTCTCTTCAATGCTGTTCAGAAAATCAGAACATTGGTATTCCAAATAGAACCCTCAAGCACTACAATTCCCTTTTATTGGTTGAAATAAGCCATGGTACATGCACTTGTAATGTCTGTCTGTATTAAAAAATACTACAGAATTTCTACCTGAGGACTTTCATGTACAAAGACATGAAACTAAATCAACATACTGAATAAAATAGATGTAGGAAAAGCTGTTGTGTTTAATTCCTGTCAACTATTACCAGTTTAAAATGCAGCAAGATTTTCTTATCTCTTTCAAAATAGTACTTGTTTCTATCGGATTTCTGTATGAAATTTGGGAAATTTCATTCTACTCCTATGGTCTAATAAAATTTTACTGTAACATTTCTAGCTATGATTTGCATATTTAATTCATTTTATATAGTTATTATTCATGTTTCACAAAACATTTTAACTAAAAGAACAAAAAAGTTGTTTGACATTTTAAAAATGTGTATCTTAACACCTACGTCTGATGCATTGGACTAGTTTAATAACAATATTAACAATATATTTGCTACTTCTAAATTGCCTGAAAACTAATAATGTAATATTTAGTAATTAAACAAGTAACTGATATAATAGGGATTCCTTGCGATTAGAATTCTGGGAACCAGAGGTAGTCCTTGAGTTATGACTGTAATGGAGCCTGCCCATAATGGTTGTAAGTTATAATGTAAATAATGTTGTAAATATTTTTTGTTTTTTGCGATGGTTGTTTAACAACCGTTGCAATTGTTAGACAAATGCTGCGGCTGTTAAGCAAACCAATGGTCACTATGGGTGTGATTTTGCCAAAAAATTTAAGTAACTACTGCTTTTTAGAAACTGTTGTAAAATCTGGTTACACCACCTTAGGACACAGCAAATGGCCATAAATGCAACTGTGTTGCTGAGATATTTTCTTCTTGTATCTTACTTGCTAATGGTTCTAATGATAGTAGAAATAAGGAAAGATTTCTTTATTGAACACAGGATTTAGCAGTCATATCAGGCAGCTGACAGTCTCTGAGCAGGCAGGAGAGATGTTTGCATCCATTTAAGCTTCCTTTAATTCCTTCACTCATAATTCCTTCATCTCTTCTTTTATGGCAGGAATGGGAACTTTTCCACGAAGAAAAGTCTTCAGTTTCCTTTTCTCATTCTTCCCTTCCTTTCTATTGGTACTTGAATTTTTATTTTCTCAGCATTTTTGCCTTCCTGCCTAGGTAATTCTCCCAAATTAGGCAGAAACCTTTGTACCATTAACAGATGGTTAACCGATATTAACTTCATCAAAATAAGAAATAGTTTTATACTATAATTTTGAAAAGAAATTAGTGTACTTTTTTGCACAGGTTTACATGCTGCCATTGCTCAGCAATTATTTTGGAAGACTGGATTTGTCAGAAGGTTGTTGCAATAAAAAGTTCACTCTTCTATATTGAACAATCACACAACATGTGTTACTTGATTTCTGAAACGTAAAAATGCATCAAAATACAAAAGTCAAAAAGGGTGCAAAAATGGAGGTATTCGTCAAGCTAACAATTGTCTCTCAAGTCTAATAGAATACATATATAGTTTACATTGGCTATTTTAACAAGGCAAAAAAGTAGCACAAGTGAGCATCACAAACTGTAATGTTCCCTCTACAAAGTATAACTTTTTATGTGATTTTTCCTTCTAATTCTTGTCACAGGTAGACCTCGCTTACCGACTGCCTTGTTTGGTGGCCATTTGAAGTTATGATCTCATATTTATGACCATGCAGTATCCCCGCCATCATGTGATCACCATTCGGCCACTTCACCAACAGGCATTTACAGCCATTGCAGCATCCCACAGTCATTTTATTGTCATTTGTGTGCTACACAATGGGTTTGCAACAAACAGAATCAATTGGAGAAAGCAGCAGTGAAATTGGAAGTTACGGTTATGTGATATCTTGCATTGCAACCATGCCTGATTTGTTTAACGACCCATGGCAGAAGTGAGGTATAAACCTATTGCGGTCATGTGATGTTTCACTTAGTGACTGAGGTTTAGTGATAGATCTGCCAATCCCAACTGTGGTCACTAAGCAAAGACTACCCTTATATACATTGTATAAACAGCCTCTATGCATACCGAATAATTTCTATACTACAGACTGTTAACATTGAATTTACTGCCAATGAATGTTTACTGTTAAATTATCTAGGAAAGTCAAACAATATATTCTGCTCAGTGTAACTGAGAGGAAAATAATCAATGCTGTGTGCTATCAAAAACTGGCACAGAACACAATGGCTATGATAAGCTTTCTGGGAGGGTCAGTCACTGTGGTTTCTGTTAAACGTTGAACCATGATAGTGAGACCAAGAAACTGAGAGGTTATCAAAAACTGCCTTAATTTTAAAATTGCTACAGACTGCCTGAATCAACAATTATCTTGTGGAAACCGTCATCTTCAAGTCAGAGACTTTATATATCCAAGCTATATCCAATTTAATTTCAAATTAGGCTATCACATTCTCAGAGCTAAACTGGGAAGCAAAGCATATATAAAAGACCTAAGAACAGGCATGGTAGAGCTGTCAATTTTGACTCATTCATAAAAAAATACGCAAAATTTGGCAAATTCTTATTAAAAAGGAAAGTCATTCTCATCTATTTCTGTCTTGGGAACCTTGGACCATATTCTGCAGTGTAATCTCAGGTGGAGTATTCATTCTTTATTTCATCCCACAGACTTCCATACCTACTTAATCTCTCTCTTGCTCGCTGGCTCTCTTTCTCCCCCAGGGATTCTGTCTTTGGAATACAGCCAGAAATTTCAACATCAAAAAATCAATGAAGGAAAACAAGCCCATCAAAAAAGTTGTAATATGTTGAAGCAGCATCCACACAAAGTAGTATTCATTTCCAGAGTGGAAGCTTAACGGCCTCACTTCTTCCTGAAATCAGCAACTGGCATATAAGAGCATAGGAGGGATAAGGCCAGTAATGGGGGTAGGAAGGTTTAAAAAATAATGAATATTTTGGTTACCATGACAACCATGGTAGTCTCTTCTTTGGCAGAATTCCGACAGTAAGTGAACTGCTTCCTCCCCCATCCCCATCCGTCTTTTCCTTCAAGTGAATATCCTTCAGAAACACACATCAATTCTAAACTCCAAAGATGATTCCTGCCATTTTCTGCTTTTTTTCTAGTCATTTATATATCAATGCCTTGGAATATCTGTTTAATCGGGCATGTTATCATCTCTAAACTAGTTTCAACATTAAGTTTTGCTTAAACAAAAGACGAAGGAAAGAAAAAGAAAATTCAAACACATTTTTGAAAGATACATTCTAAGAAAAAGAATTTCAGTTATAACAAAATCAAACTGTTGTTTAACAGATAGCAATAGTCATTCCTAAAGTTTCCAAAGATTTAATACTATTAATAACTAATTAATACTGACAGGGATTTGGTCTTTGAGTGCTTATACTTTGTAACTGAATCCAAATCTATTTAAATTGTAAGTTTAACCTCACAATGATTAGAAAGAAAGATAAATGGTATCATCTCCTGACTACCATAAAATTGTTCACATATAGCTAGCTACATGCTTAACCAATTCTCATAAAGACTTTGGGTATGCTAATTTTACACCAAGCCTTTTATGCAAGTTTTTTGAAAGCCTAAGTTAAAAATTATAGAATGGAAGCAACTTAAAATTTACAAAAGACTTTATCAAACTAATTATGTTAGTTTTAGGCAATAATTCAAATATTTTTTAATAAAAAGCAGCCTTTGGTGATACTGCAATGGTGAGGAAATGGCAATATAAAGATCCAAAATGTCAGCCAAACTCACCACATCTCAGTAATAAGAGAAATGCACAAGCATTATTTTTTAACGAGAATAATAAAAAGTAAAGAATTATGAAAGTTACCAGGTTACATAAAATGGGAACGTACCATGTCCCTCTCTGAGGCGGTATGTCAACTAATGAGATATGCCTCCTTTGCTACTGCCACTGCCCTTTGAAATGAGTCCCCCCCCCACTTCTGTTCAGATGGCCCGACCCTATTAGCTTTTCACAGAGCCATGAAGACTTGACTTTCCTTCTGAGCATAGAGATAATTGAGAATTCCACTGAGAAAACGTCTGTCATGCTCAACTATGTGGATATGTATAATCATGTTTCACTATTTTGATTTCTATTAGTTTTGACTTTGACTTATGGATGCAACCAAGAGTCATCTGATCAGTTGGGTGGTCTTCAAATTTCTTTAAATAAATGAATTCTGATACTATAATTATTTACCAGTACTGCTTATATTTGTTTTATATTGGAATATAAAATATTTGTTTTGAAGATGTAGTAGACTATAATAGAGAAATGTGGCCATTTAGAGAAATCAGACTACTTATTTTCTTGAGGACTGATAAAATCCAAGCACATGAAGAGTGAATATTGGTCATTTGCTTGTACAAAGAGACAAGTGAAAATTCTATTTCACAGTAAAAAAGTATTTCATATGCTCTATCTTTGCCATTTATTATCCTATGTTAAACAATTGCTAATTCATGTTCATCTTTGCTGACTATAATTTTATCATGTCTTGAAAACATTTCCTCTATTTTCTTTTTATTAGAATGTTCAAGTATTATATAACCATTTATACAACTCTGGAATTAGATTTCTTTGCTCTGGGTTGTTTCCAGAATTCAAAATAACTCTAACTATATAAAAAAATCTTCTCAGTACCTCATAAACAGGCCAGGCAAAGAAAGAAAAAAGCAAAGAAGGGGATGCAGATATTTGAAACTGTCTTCTTTATCTAATCATAGATAGATTTTTTTCTAATCATTTTTCATGCTTTACTTTGGCTTATAGTAATTCTGGAAAAGATTTTGCTTGCATTTCAGTATTTAGTTAACCCAAAACTAAAGTTTTACTAAAACGAATGAAACTTACTTCTGGGTAGACCTGTATAAAAATGTATTGCCTATGAATTTGGTACAAGATGGCTGAAAACAGTTTTTTTAAGCTGTTAAGCTTAAAGAATAGTCAAATACTATTCAGAAATAATTTGCCAAACCAGGAATCTCTCTCTCTTTCTTGACATACTGTACATATTATTCTTACTGAATAAACAAGTCTTACAAACCCTTTCCCTACATTTTTCCATAATCTTTCTGAAGACAAGGGTTCTTCAGAGTGTGCTGCATTAGGCACCAGTGTTTTATGTTTCTGGAAGTAAGGAAAAAGTAGGATATTTCCTCTTAAAGCCCCACATATGCCTTCAAGCAGCAGCATCCACCATTCCCACCTTGGCTTTTCCTCAAGGAAAACTTTTTTCAATATTGTTAATTTTGATGCAAGTGTAATGCTAATATCCTCGAATTTGCATGTAAACATTTGGATTTTACTATGATGTTTCAAGTGTTGATTCTTCTTCACTATCATCAAATTGGGAAGAAGATCTAAGTTTCCATATAAAGCCTGATGTTTATCTTAAAAATTATAAAAAATATAAGTCAACTGAAGAAAATTAGAAGTTTACTGGGGTGAAAATAATAGAACAAAGTTGGCAGTTTTTCTATTCTTACATATAAGAGAAATATGTGCAAAAGTGAATAAATTAGTATATATTTTAGAATAGTATTAAACGTCTTGACTGGAGTAACAGTTGAAAGAGGTGGGGTTGGGGGAAGATAAAGATGCTATAACTGCCTAAAGTACTAAGTGCTTTATTCTTCTGTAAAAACAACAAAAGGAAATCACTGTGGTTTCCACAGAGATGTGGGAACACAATGGTTCAGAGATCTCAGTCTACAGATTAATAATTTAAAAGTAATTTCCTATCGTTTTGCGTATATTTCTGTTTCAGGAAGTGTGTGTTTGTGTGCCTATGTACAGTTGCAAGAAAAAGTATGTGAACCCCTTGGGATTACGTGGAGTTTTGCATGAATTGGTCATAAAATGTGCTCTGAACGTCATCTAAGTCACAAGAATAGAAAAACACAGTCTGCTTAAAATAATACTACACAAACATTAGATGTTGCCATGGTTTAATTGAACATAACATGTAAACATTCACAGTGCAGGGAGGAAAAAGTATGTGAACCTTTGGACATAATAACTGGTTGACCCTCCTTTGGCAGCAATAACCTCAACCAAACGTTTCCTGTAGTTGCAGATCAGACCTGCACAACGATCTGACGATCTG
>QLTV01004386.1:665945-705874 GCA_003457575.1 Thermophis baileyi
CCCCGCTCCCACGCATGCGCGTACGACCCCCCCACTCCCCCGTTTCCCGATTTCCAGTGGGCCCAGTAGGCCCATTTTTCGCCCTCCTTAGGCTCCAGAGGCTTCCCTGGAGTTTGGTTAGGGCGAAAATGGCCTCCCCCCTGGAGGCCCTCCAGAGGCTGAAAACATCCTCCCAGAGCCTCTGCGCGAGCCGAAAATCAGCTGGCTGGTGCGCACATGGGCGCTGGAGCTGAGCTAGGTCAACGGCTCGCATGCTGGCAGATATGGCTCCGCATGCCACCTGTGGCACGCATGCCATAGGTTCACCATCACGGATATATTTCAGCTTCATGCAGTAGGTTAGTGTACTAGTATCAGAAGGGTAGTAATTACTACATACTTCTTGAAATATTATAGATTCTATGAGCTAAACTGTCTTTGTTTATAATAAAAATACATTTGCATAAAGCTTAAGAGACGTTTAAAAATGGCACTGACTGTATAAACAGAGCAATTGACTTAATTGGAAACAATTAGAATCAATTTACAGGCCTAACAGATTTAAAACTAATTTTATAACTCCTCTTGCATGTATGTTTATGGTACTTGCATTCTTATTTCATATTATGGAACCAAGGATGCATGTCTTCTCTGTCACAGCTCCTGTCCTCTGGAATAGCATCCACTCCATAATAGGTATGGCACCCACTCTATTAGGATTCCAGAAGGCTCTTTAAGACCTGGCTCTGTTCCTAAGACTAGGATTTGATTGTTTGTGAAGCTCCTATTGTGTTCTTCTATTGTTGTAGCTGGGTTGTTTTTGGTCCAAGCTCTTATGTTTGAAGTTCTGTTTTTAACTGTTTTAATTTTGATATGTTGTAAACCACCCAGAGTATTTTGGACTAGGCAAACAATAAATTTAATAAATGAAGTAGATGATGATAATTATATCTTTACTATAATTAAAATTTTGGCAAACTCCTTTGGGAATAGTAAATGGTCTTTTTATATAAATTGTGAGTGTGTGGGTGTATTAGTGCATGTGCGTGTTTATGCATCATGCACCTGATAGTACTATAGAAAAACTATGCACTAATTTGAAAGATAGGAACTGAAATGATATGATTGCCTAGAATTATAATAAAAATACAATTGTTTCAAGAGTACAGAGGATTCACTTATTTCTGCTGCTTAGTTCATTAAGTTCCATAGCAGAATGGAAAAAAATAACTAAATTTCTTTTACTCAATTTATTCAGTAGAAATTCTTGAAATTTACCATAAATGTCTTAAATAGTTCTCAGCCAATGACTATTTGTTCAGCAATACTCTGAAGTTACAATAAAGCTGAACAAGTAAACTTACTACCAGTCTTAGAAGCTGCAATTGTTACAGTATCCCTGTGGTCACATGATCATAATTAGGGGGTTCACAATTATGATGGTCGCAGCATCTCGCAATTACTGGATCACCATTTGTGACCTCCACTATCGGCTTCTGAGAAGCAGTCATTGGGAAAGCCAGCAGGGGATCACAAATGGCAATCACATGATGTTTCGCCTAACAACCAAAACTGGAACTGCTGTCATAAGTTGGTGTAGTCATTTAGCCTTGCTTAGCAATGGAGTTCCCAATTCCAACTGCCATCATTAACCAAGGACTACTTGTGACTCATAAATACACACTGTCAACAAGTCTATGAAATCTTGTGCTGGATAATGACCCCAGTAAAGTTAAGCAAGTAATTCTGAGAAATCTCAAATAAGCTGGCACTTAAAAAACAGAGACCCTGAACTTATAAGCAAAGACTCCAAAATAATACCTTTGTGGGTGCTGTAAAGGGCTGCAAATGTCACCATAAAAAATGTGGTGGAGTATTTCCCAGCATTAACCAGATGGGGAAAGGCCCGTTTAGTATCACGGTATCGGCGCAGGCACTGGACAAATCTCAGCCAAGCAGGAATGCACTGAACAACTGCACGCACACCATAAGCATAGGTGTTGCAAATATGAACGCCTATTAAAAAAAAATTCAAAAAGTAAGAAATCTCTAGGAAAATGATATTGTGAATTTTACAGATGAACAATTCCAGTTAACATTCAACAATATAAATCAAATACTTTAAAATACCCAGGCACACATAACATACTGTATGTGTGTTCAGAGATAAGGGAATATTGGAAAATGAAAACTTAGCAAATAAATACAATTCTTTATTTCCATCCCACTCAATCCCCAGTAAAAGAGAATATACTAAATATTACTAAAACTCTCCTTGACATGACATTAACAATTTTTTAACCAAGATATCTCAAATGGGCTAATTTACAGAATGTGTCCAAAATTCAGGATCCATTACTCCCAAGGGAATGAAATATGGGAAAGTTAGGCTGCTGAAGGTTGCTTCAGTGATACTGGCTGTTGCTGCACTGCTGGACTGCTATGGAGGTCACATAATTTTCATTTCCAATGTTTTGTGACAATTTTCTACCTAATCTCAAAATCCCCCATTCCCTCCCTCATTGAGGAGCAGAAGAGGAAAGGAGAGAGGAGGGAAGAATTCTGATGCTCCCTGCCTGATTCCCATAAGGAAACTCAATGGGGAAGCTGGCAGGAACTCAGAAGTCACTCCTGCTCCCACTACTTTTTTGCCAGCCCTGGGTCATTCTGTTTCTCCATTTAGGTAAGGAAATATCTCTCAAACAATGACCCAATGGGGCAGGTGTTGTCTAGTGTATGATGAATGTGACTGTATGGTTGCATTGAACAAATAAAGCTCAAATTGGTCTCAAACACACAGTACATACCAATTTATATGGCAGTTATCAAATATCTCCTCACTGACATACCTGGATCTTCCAGCAATGCATCTTTAGCTTTCCACTGGAGCTCAAAACTATAGAAACAGATCATGTATTCAAGGTCCATAAGTATTACAGCCAGACTATTAAGCTGGTCAGCGAGCCAAAAATCTGCAAAACCCACCTTATGGAAGGGGGCAGTGAATACCCGAAACTACAAAAAAAAAAAAAAGATTCAAATATAACATTGTAAAACTCAGACACCAAAAGTTGAAACATTTTCTCTTAAATGTTAAAATTGCATTACAGAAATTATTCTATCATTTAATTTTACAAGGCAGATGTAGAAACTAAAGGACTTCTCAGTGCAATTCTATGTAAATAGCATGTCTAATTATGCACAGAATACAACAATCCAATGTCCTAGTTGTTTTGAACTTTGAACTTAAAACTCCCATTAGTTCAGTATGTATGACCAAAGATAGTGGACTGAGGGAGGTGATGTATCTAACTTTTAAAGTGCTTTGATCACCTTCACTATTTACTAAAAAAAAATTTTTTAAAAAAAGTTTGCAGATAATATTGGACTGGGAATTTGTATTCAAATCTTATTTTACATTTATTACAATAGGCAATCAAATTAAAACTGTATTATAATTGAGAGTTTTGTAATTAATTTCAATAGGGAAACTGTTTAGTAATACTACAGCATTAGTTGACATTAACAATTTTATAGAACTCTTTAATGGATTATAAAATACTTTTTAAGTTGTATATCTCCAAGCATCAAGTTTAGGAAAACTATTTAGTACTAAAGAGACAGCGGTGGAAATGTTTGCTTTCGCATACTATTGCAACCATAGTGGAAGAAATAGTAAAAACAGATGCTTTTCCATCTCAGTCCATTCTGCCTTCAGCTATGTGTTTCTCAAACTAGGCCATTTCATGCTCCATTTATCTTAGATTATAGTTCTTCCTGCATGGTTAGTTAGAACATCAACATCCAAATGCTAAAATGACAACACCAAGATCTATACAATACAAACAAGCAGAGGATAGAGGATTATTTATTGGATTTTTATCCCACCTCTTTACTTTGTAAGCAACTCAAGGTAGCAAAAATACATTATTTCTTCCTCTTCCTATTTTCTCCACAATAACAACCCTGTGAGTTGAGTTGGGCTGACAGAGAGTGACTGGCCCAAAGTTACCCAGCCAGCTTTCATGCCTGAAATGGGATTTGCTGCTGATATTTTAGATACCTCACATAACTTTTAGATTCCTCCAGTCATAAACTAGACACTTTTTGCCAAAATATAATTACAATGAATTTTATTCAGAAATTCTGGCATTTGTGCTATTTGGTAGCAATCATTCTTTTCAAAGTATATACAGGTTTAACCTATTGAAATCTTATAGAAATAACAGGGAGTTGATTTACATATAAACCACATGAAATGAGGCAACAGCAGCATAAAACAGCCTAATGCTTGGAAAATATACATTTCTCTAGGAATCCAGAACCTTAGCTAGTTGGATCAAGTTCAGAATGAAAAAGAACAGAATATTCATGATGAATGATCAAACATTGTAGTCATTCAGTCTGTACATTTATATTCAGATTAAGCTACATTGTATACCATTTTGAATTTTGTAATTGTAAATAACAACTGATTATTTCATAATTCTCCTTATTCAATCGTCTCTCCTTCTGCCTGTTATATACGGGTTTTGCTGAGCTACCAGTTGCATCAAATTTCAGTTCCCCACTGATTTCAAACCAGCTAATCTCAGTATGAATGTTACTTAACAATGTTATGAATATTAAGCTAGAGTTCAGTGATTCATTCTAGAATTTTGCTCTTTAAGGAGCTGAGTCAAACGCTACAAGAGAATGAGTGAGCAAAGCAGCACTCTCAATGTTGGAAATATAGGATACAGTAGAATGGAACAATACTTGCAGCAGCAATGAGAAGTCATATCTATTACAGATGTTTATATTTTGGATATAAGAACAAAATACAATGGTTACATTTTTATGATCAACACAATTATTCAAAGAGTAACACTGACAATGAGATGGTTATGAAATGCCAGTGTACATTGCAATCACTTACACTAAAAAGTGTAGTATGTAAAGTAGAAGAATTCACAGTACATCTGATCAGTTGCTATCTAAAATTATACTTATTTCAGCAAGGGAGATGGAACTACTATATTCCAAAAATAATGTAATGATTTTGCTATCAAACACAAATAGTTGTGGGACTTCAGTCACAAATTTTCTAACTCTGTCAACTTAGCATTTGCTGTTCATCATAAGGATATCACTGACTAAATTTAATGTACAAATTACCTATGGATAAGCAATAGAGCCAGCCCATTTAACTAAATCTAAGAATATTTAATTATAATATTTTTGATAGGAAGAGTGGTGAGATTGTCAGTTGCTGATGGATTTTAGCTAGATCTTGACTTACCAAGAGTTTAAGCAGCCAAAATCGAGACTTGTAGTAAAAGGTTTTTGTAGGATTGATAAGGAACAGCAGCATAAATCCATACAAGATAAGTGGGTTTGCCTGCATAGGAAATCCAGTGCTATCTCCATATATGCATGCCAGCAGACTCAGACACCATAGCATTCCAAGGAATCCAGCAATCTAGAAAAATTACATTTTTTAAAAAATGCAAATTTAGCAGTTATGTGCAGATAAGGCAGGACACAATATATATGAGGAATATATTATTTCAGTATTACATTACCGTGTTTCCCCGAAAATAAGACCCTGTCTTATATTTTTGGCATTATTGCCATGCACTCAAAAGCCCGATTGGGCTTATTATCAGGGGATGTCTTATTTTGGGGAAAACAGGGTACTTATTAATTTATTTCAGCTCCAATTCAAATTCTAAGTTTAAGTTTTAAATTCATATCATTCAGGAACAAACTATATTTATTTATTAAATGTATATGTCACCCATCTCACTGTTGCCACCTATTTTATTCCTAAGTCAACTCTATAAGTGGTTCTCGACTTATTATTGATCTCTTAGTGACCATTCAAAGTTATAGCAGATGTCCCCAGAGCTACTTACAACATGGTTTTGAAGTTCCAATGGTGCCCTTCACAGCCACAGTTCAATGATCACATTTTGGGCACTTGGCAACTGATCCACATTTATGACCCTTTGCAGTATACCACAATTTTCAGCATTTTTTGCCAGAAACTGGCATTTATTTCTGGTTTCTGGCACAAAACGCCCATTGGCTAAAATGGGTTCATTTAACAACCACAGTGTTCGCTTAACGGCCACTACAAAAAAATTTGTAAAATTGGGCAGTCCCATGGCAACTCACTTAATGACTGCCATGATTTACTACCATAATTTCAGCTTCAATTACAGTGATAAACTGAGGATTACCTGTGTATGGAAAATGACTTCATCCATCAATACTAACACAACACTTCGAATAACAATTCTCTCTTCCATTTAAATGTCAGTAGATGAATGCAGGATGTTTTAGATTATAGTAGTAAGTGTATCTATAGAATGCCCTTTCAAGAAAGTATTAGCTCATTTCACTTCTGCTGATATAAAGGCCTTTTTTAAAAAGAATTTTAATGGGAATCCATTAAAATATTTAATATTTCCAAAACAGAAAGGGAAGATAGTAATAACATTTCTATTATTATACTGTAAGCCACCCAAAGTCATTGGATACAATATGGCCAGCAAATAAATTTTACACATAAATAAATAAATAATTTTCAGTCATAGCCAATATTTAAATTATAGCATCATCTAACACAAAAACTTGTATGGGTAGAATTCTGTAGTCAGATGCTGAATTACCTAGTCAGTATGGCCAGTGATGTGAGATGCTTCCATTTTAAAGAAAAATCTTAGAAAAAAACTTCCCAATAAATAAAACAATATATGTATTTAGCTAAAATCTGTGCAATTGAATTTATGAAGTCCTGCTTTTCAAAATAAGTACAGGAGCATGTAAAACTCCTTGAATTATAGAACTTACCTCAAAAAGATGCTGATGGGATAAATTACTGCGGGGATTGAGCTCAAATATGAGAACATGATTCACTCCAGCTTGCCTCCAGCCATATGTGTTAATGCCAAGGAGAAAAAGGAATTCTATCAGAAGAAAGCCCCCTCGATAGATTCTTATCAGTGGCCACACGTTTGATCCTTTCATTTTAAACACACCTATCAAGTAAAAGATGCAAATCAAACATATACAAAACGAACAACCTAGGGAGAGATAACTAAGCAACTCTTTCTTTATAATAAAGGACATATTATTTTCTCTGTATTTAAAATTTTGTAATAAATGACATTTAAAAGCAGGGGTGAAATCCAGCAGGTTCTGACAGGTTCTGGAGAACCGGTAGCAGAAATTTTGAGTAGTTCGGAGAACCGGCAAATACCACCTCTTGCTGGCCCCAGAGTGGGGTGGGAATGGAGATTTTGCAATATCCTTCCCCCATGAGTGGGGAGGGAATGGGGATTTTGCAGTAACCTTCCCCTGGAGTGGGGTGGGAATGGAGATTTTGCAGTATCCTTCCCCAGCCACGCCCACCAAGCCACACCCACAGAACCAGTAGTAAAAAAAATTGGATTTCACCACTGTTTAAAAGGCACACTTGCTTAATTTCAGCAGTTATGTTCCCTTAATGATCAGGACAGAGAGTCAGCTGACTCTCCATATTTGCTGAACTACATTTCCCAGCAGGCTGGCCCAACCTGTGAAACTGTGATGAATACTGGGAATTATATTTCAGTAATATGTAGAAAGTTTCAGCAGGTAGCAACACTGGGCTGATCTTGTCTGAATTTAGAAGGTAAATAGATACAGGCCTTGGTGCTATGATGGGAAATCACCAGGGAGCACCAGGGTAACAGTAATAGCAAACCATTTCCATATTGTTGGAAGAAATTAGCATAGTTGTGTCTGTGATTGTGCTTGAAATCCTCTTTATCTTGTGATGCACCTTTACCTAGGTGTGCATAGAGCAAGTTTCATTATCCCGATAGAAACTTGAAGGTGACTCAGACATGACTCTTCCTTTTTCATTTTACTACAATATATACAGTAGTCCTAGCTGCCATGCATAAACAAAATGCTTTATATGGCCATTTCAATGCAATTGCCAGCATCAGCACAAGGATATAAAAGTTCTTTCCCTTTGATGTTCCCTAGCAGTTGATACTGAGAAGCATGTAACCTTTGAAGACAGACATTCCATACAATCCACATCATTAGTTGCTACAGATATAGTCTATCCACTTTTATAGCCAACCAAGATAATTCCTATTACTATCATATGGCAGTAAATCAAAGCTTGTTTATTTATATTCCACCTTTATTATTTTTATAAATAATTCTAGGCAGCAAACATACCTAATACTCATTCCTCCTCCTATTTTCCTCACAACAAAAAACCTGTGAGGTAGATTGGGCTGAGAGTGAGTGACGGGTCCAAAGTCATCCAGCTGACTTTCATGCCTAAAGTGGGACTACAATTCAGTGTCTCCCAGTTTCTAACCTGATGCCTTAACCAGTAAACCAAATTGGCTCTCATTATGCATTTCTATCTAATAATCTGTTTTTCTTTGATGACCTCAAGTTGTGACATTATAAGAGAGAAAACTGTTTGCTCCCTTTCTTCATACCATTTATGTATTTACTTATTTATTTATCACCACATCCCATATGGACTCATTGCCATCAATAACAACAGCAACTACATTACTTAAAAATAATACACATGCTGAGGTTCATAGCTAAATGCTCCTAATTTATTTAGTTAACATATCAATAATTTAATTACAAAACTATACCATACAAAGTGATTTAGTGATTGATTGAAGTTTTTTTAGCTGAAGGATACTACTAGGTGAAGCATGTACTTAAAGTAAAGCAAATGCAGGAGGGACAAGTGATAATGTGAATTTTTGGGACAAAAAAGGGTTAAAGAGAGCATGATCTCAGAAAAATCTAAGAATTTAAAAAAAAAACTTTTTTCAAAGAACAAGCACATAGCTTAGCAAGTAAACTAAGGCAAAATATTTGGGATAATAGTTAAAAATGCTATTCTGGCAAGAGAATGTTCTGCTTTTGTCAGCTGGCAGTGACTATGTATCTTATAGTTCCTGGAAATATCTGAAATAAGGATATAATAAATAACTTGAGAATTGCCCTAAAATTATCTTGGCAATTTTAGACAATTTCCAGGAAATCATGTGACAATGTGGAGCATGTTATGTTGGCTCTAATTCCTATCACTACCAGCCATCATGGCCCATAGCAAGGGGTTGTGTTAGTCAAAATATCTAGAGGATACCAGGAGTTTAATTCTTAAAACTTTGCTTACAACTGCAACACACATCTTGCCAGAAATAGTATTTTATATCTTAGGTATGATAATAAAAGGATAGTAGAGTATGCCTAATAAAGGTACTCTTGAAGCTTTGTTTTTTAATTTATTTAAACTCTAATTATTCTAGTCAGGGGTGTCAAACTCGTGGCCCATGGGCCGGATGCGTCACACGCTGGCCATGCCCACCCCCGTTTTAGCGAAGGGGGAAAAGTCGCGATACATCACGTGACAATGTGATGCTGCGAGTTTGACACCCCTGTTCTAGATTCATTTAAGCTATTTTATTTTCCTTTTCTATCTTATCTATTCTTTGTAATAGAGCTTATCAAAATTTTACTTCTGAACAAGCACTCACATGATTGCTATCTAAATGGTAAGAACCACAGAGATTTTGTTCAGAACTAAATCATGCAAGACAACTTCCCGTATTTCCTTATTTGGTTTCCAAGAGGAAGTAGAAAAAATTTTTCTACTATTTCTCTTTATAAGCTTTTGTTTCTCCATGAGCCCCTGAAAAACAGTCTTTATACTCTTCTCAGTTTTTTAAAAAGCAGGTATAAGTGAGAAGATTGCTAAACAGCTGAATTAATTAGTGCCATTGTAGATTTCTCATGACTGGCATAAGCTATCCCTTGAACCATTTAATACTACTTCAGTCAGAAAATTTTAAACATTAGTAAAAAGTAATTGAACTTCTGTATATTTTTAGATCTGCATTGCCAACTAAATTAAGACTCCATGAAAGATAAATGAACTTAATTCCAGCCTTGGAAAGGTAAGGAATATTTAGAATATGCAGCATGGGTACTGTATGTATGGTGATGATTATAAATTAGAAAGAACAAAAGAACTGAGAACACTTCAAATTCTCTTCTAATGACTCTCTTTCAGCTTTTCAAATACAGTGGCAGACATAAGTAGCAATTTGGCAGTAGGAATACACTATCTTCTTTCAATTCTACCAAAATATGGAAGGTAATCTCATGATAGAAAAATAAATCAAGAGGTTAAAAAAGGCAAAGTGTAAAATAGATAATTTCAAATATTTTTAAATATGAGTGCCAAGTTGTGGCAGAGACAAAATTCTTATATATCTTATGTGATTATGATTTAGAACAGATGATCAAAAAATCAAAAGGAAAGCATTCTGTCCCAAATCCTACATAGTGGCATCAAAATCTAATGCCAGATACATATATTCTTAAAATGAATGGGAACAATGACCACACACACAAGAAATGGAAAACAAATGGGAAATTTCCAAAGATATATAACAGTCACATTTGATTAATTTGAAACTGCTAGAATGCATATCATTGTAATTGGGGGGGGGGGGGAATCAGTCCCAGAGGATGCCAGCGTACTTAATAAGCAGAACCAAAAAAGCTATAAAGACCCAGACGTATTGTTTTGTTTAATGGACATCTTGCTAAAATGAAGAGAGAAGTGGAATATATTATCTAGTCAATAACAAAACAAGATGTGAATAAAGGAAAAAAAATATGCATGCTTCAAAAATGATTCAGGAGAAGTGCTTCAAGATCTTAGGCAGTATGTATCTGCTATTCATTAAAACAGTCCATTTCTAGGTTTCTGCATTAGCTTGGGAAAAAGATGTTAATTTTTCAACAGTTATATTAATTTTAATGAGTAGATCCTTTAAAGGAGCAGCATCTTGTCAAACCGTGAATAACAGAGAAGTCATGGATTTACCAATGGTTCTAAACACTTCCCCAGAAACATTTTCAAGGCATGCACAACACTTAAAAAGTTTTCTTTTTTAAAAAAAGGTTTTCTTTCACCTACCCAACAGATCTATATCCACTTCTCTTTTATCATTGCCTTGCCTCCTCTGTGCCCCAGATACCAAAATAGTACTTAAAATATACAGTATCTGGGGTTTGGGGTCATAGTAAACATTAATCATTTTAAACCAGCCAGCCTATTCTGGATTTGTAGGCAATTTGTAGATAAAAATCAGGAGGCAAAAACCATAACCAGGACAGCCTTTGCTAAGCATTGGCTGATACAATAGCTGTGCCCTGTTCTGGACTATGAAATTGACTTATACTCTTTTCTATCTTTTGGGTAGCTACAAACTAATGGGACTGCCCTAAAAAAAAAAAAAAGCCTCATCTGCTGAAAAATGCAGTTGATCAGTTGTTAATGGACAAGATCAGTTATAGCTGGATAACACATATACTATATTGAGGTATATCTCCATTGGCCTTCAAGTTCAATTCAAGATCTGGTTATTACCTATAATAACCCTTATTGGTTGGCCCTTGCTACTTCTGGGACCATCCGTTTAAAGTCAAATCTGCCTGTTCAATATAGGTTGATCAAGGAGAGCATGTTGTGAATCTTTTCATGAGATATTAAGGGGTGTAAAGGCAGGTATTGTCAGCTCCCAAGAACAGGAGGGTTCCCACCTGGTTAACATCAAGAAAGATGGTCATTTGTAGAGAAGAGGGTGCCCTGTAATTGGGAGCAGTTGTCTAGGACAAGGGTCCCCAACCTGTGGGCTGCGGCCCACTACCGGGCTGTGGTCTATTCGCAACCAGGATGCGTGACTGGTAGGCTGGCACACACACGGGTGCGTGTGCATCCCCATTTGTGCGAGGGGCGGGTGCATGCATCCGCCGCTCACACAAATAAAGCTGTGTGCACGCACGTTCTTGCCTCTCACACAAAACCATCTCCTCTTCCCCCCTCCTGCCCATGCCGCGCCAACCCGGAAAGGTTGGGGAACGCTGGTCTAGGACATGTCCAGTTTTAACACAGTTCATGATCGAATGATGATTTTATACTTTCCTAATGCTATATGTGGATATTAAATTTTAATATATTGTTTTAAGTTTTTTTGGTTTTTTTTATAAGCTACCTACAGTATCTCAGAAGTGTCATATAAATTTATTATGGGGTATCTTTTAGGTGAAGAATCTCAAGGACTGGAGTCTTTTCTGATGAATTCATTGCTTTATAATTTTATAAGCAGGGTAAAATCAATAGTATTTTAGGGGGGGAAAGTATTTTCCATTTCTAACTACCTTCCTATTTGTTTGTTGCTAAGGTTTATATTCCAGGAATTCTTACTAATAAATCCTAGAAACAGTTTCCAATTAGATGATAAGATTCCTGGCTATTTGCCAAATTCAGTCTGTGAAGAAAGACAGGACAATCTTCCCCTCCTCTCACTTCAGAGAAAGCTATTTACATTTTTCCTCTGCCTGCCTATTTTTGTCCTCTGCTAGAGATGAATTTGCTCATTTTTCATTGAAACTCTGTCAAAGGTAAGTCAACTTAGCTTACACTTCTTCAGTGGATCATTACAGACTGTTTTCATTATTGGGATGCAACTATTTAGAAGTGAGCCCAGACAGAGTGGTCTAAGGTAGGGGTGTCAAACTCAAGGCCCGGGGGGGCCGGATTCGGCCCGCGGGGTACTTAGATCTGGCCCGTGGGGGCGCCCTGGAAACAGCAAAGGACTGGCCTGCGGTGCCTCTGCCAGCGAAAACAGAGCTCTGGAGGGCCGCACGCGGCCCTCCCAAGCTCCATTTTCACTAGCAGAGGGTTGCAGGAGGCTGTCGCAGCCAAAAACGGAGCTCAAGAGCCCGTTTTCTCTGGCAGGTGCTCGGGCCACCACAGGCACCCCCGACACGAGTGACGTCGAGCTGGCCACACCCACCTTGGCCCCCTGAGGTCAAACACAACTCTGATGTGGCCCTCAATGAAATCGAGTTTGACACCCCTGGTCTAAGGGCTTCCCTTCTCGCTCCTTTCTATCACCCTCTGTTATTGCTAGGTGCTTTTTGAAAATACTAGTTTGTCCACAGAAATGCTACTATTTCCATCTGTGAATTTTTGTACAATACATCAAAACAACAAAAGAACAGAGAAATATCTTAAGAACAGTAGGCTGTCCTGTTATCTGCTTTGATTTGCGAAGTTACTAAAGTAAATGCTTTTACCGTATGATCTCAAACATCTGAATGCAAATATTCTCTTTAGGTTAACAAGATTAGCTTCTAAGATATTGCTGAAGATCTGATTCAGGGAGATTCACATTACTGAAGGAACATTTTATTCCATTGTTTCATAACTAAGTTTTGTAAAAAGCTATATATAGATGTCTCCTGGATTTGCTTTAACCATATGAAAAACTGATAATTGTGAAATCTCACATAAATTATGTCCACTTATTTCAATACTGGTTATTTTGTTTTGTGTCATTTTTATAATATGTCTATGACCGTAGCCTTGTGTGGATCTTACCCGCATAGATTTTAAATAGAACGAACAAAATTTGGCAACAGACTTTACCCCAAAGAATGAAATAGCTTGTTTTTTGTCAAATTAGTGTGGATAATGTTCACTAACTTTACACATATTATCTCTATATAACATATATTACATGCATTTTATATACTGGCAAAATATCAATCATGTTTTAACATCATTTGATCCTAATCAATATTACTCTCCACCATTACTCCGTTGAATTGAGAGTTTACTGTACCATTACACTGGATGATCCAAAGGCCACTCCCAATGCACTATTTACAACCAAATTTTACAAAGCTGTTTAGGAATGAGATTATGCTACAACATTGCAACCCTCATTTATATTACAATATGCTCTCAGCCATCAAAAGACTTGTGTTTTTCCACTTTCAAATTAGCAACTGAATACAAACACACAGATGGTTCTAAGGACATCCAGAATTGAAATAAGCAAACGACGCTGGTTTGAAAAGATAAATGTAAAAAACATTTTAAAAGCCCATTTCCAGAGAGGAAATTGAAGATGTGGTATTCAAAAAACTGAATTATTACTTTAGGAAAACTATACTGAACATCCAATTCCTTTACTTTTTTGAATATTAGTTTTTAATTATTCTATAGTGATACAAATTTTATATACTGCATTAAAAACTGCATTAGCAGGCTTTGTAAAGTTCATGTTCCCAATACAGTGGTAATATATGGAGTGACAGTTTCATATTGAAACCCAGGAGCAAGCCCACTCTGTTACTCCACAATTCAATGCCATCAGAAAGCTTTACCCCTCACATTTTTGAGAGAAAGGATTTCTTCTTTTATGCAATTCAGTTTAATAATTTGCATAAGTGATTGATGGGGGCAGGAATTTCTTACCCTACAGGAAAAAAAATACTGATATACTCTTTCTTTTTTCCTTGCCTGTTCCTTCTCCTCTTATGGCAGAGAGATACACGATATTGATCCCTTTATCTGCATCCTTTACCCAGGACTGCTGCTAACCTGTGAGGTAGCTTTGTGCAAAAAGTGTTCTGCCACCCCTCAGCAGCCCTGTCTCCTCTATTGCCTGGGCTATATAGCCTGTGCAGGAGGCCTTATCCACCATTCCACCTTTTTTGCTGCCTCTTAATGATGTCAGTGAAGGTACTGCAAAGCATGTGGAAAACCTAGGAAGGGGCAGAGGAAGATGGGTTACTCTTTTGTCATTGTCGTCGTCCCCGCAACGTTGTGGTTTCCAGCCTACTTTTATTCAGGGAGTACAAGTTGAATTAATCTGCTCCCCCCTCCTCTTTTCATTAATGTAACTTCTACAACATCCATCTGGCACCCACCTGTCATGTCTTTGGCAATGCACAACTTGCACACCTGCTTGGAGCGGCCCTGCCTATATCCTATCTCTTCCTCTGTTTGTGTCTGCCTTCTTTACCTCTGTGACTGCTTTCTTAGGAGGCTTGCCAGTTTAATGCAAAAATAATACCGGATGCAAAAGCAGTGGCAGTTCCAGAGGGCATTTTTAAAAACACATTATGTTTTCTTTTCAAAGGAGAAGTAATCATGCCTGGAGGGCGCTAGACTTCTATGCAAAGCTCTAATCATCTGACAAGATGAAGAGAGGCGATGGGAAGGGAAAATGAGTGCTGACTTATTTTATTGTGGCTGCCTTAGGAGAAATAGCACCAAAAGCAACTTTCAGTCTGCCAGTGTTTTGCATGCTGTTTGCTGTAGCATTTAAGAACATTGAAGAAATACTGATTTTAAGACAAGGATAACTTTCCCCCCTCCCTCCCAACTCTAGTAAATAAGAACAGCTATCTTCAAAACTAAATAAATAAAGGAGATTTTTCAGGAATTATGCAAAAATAAATTCATATGAAAAATTATGATTTTATACATTGTTATACATTATACATTATTATACATTTATAAACTTATAAGGCTCTATGGTGGTTTAAATTGGCATATTATTATTTAATTATTAATTATTAAAACAACATTCTATATTTATTTTCTGTGCAACCCTAACCCCAACGACAGAGTTCACTTTATTCAGGGAGGGTTGTGACATTCATTTTTAAAAAGTTACAGTATTGCAAGTTTTGAGATTTCCTGGCTTAAGGCTAGTTTACATTTGAGGTTTTAAAAGCTGCTGAATATTATGAAATAACTCAGTTTCATTGTTTCTACAGGGTCAATAATTCTCACTGGAAAAAAAGGTTATTCAAATATTATTGTGAGCTTAATACCTTTCTTTAGATTTTGAAGTGACTTGATTTAAAACTCATCCTATGGTGACGTTAAAACACACACACACACACATGCAATCCTGAAACCAAGTAAAGTTTACTTATTGAAAACTAACCTGAAAGTATGAGGGTGATATTTAGCACAATGAATATTCCACAGAACAACCCGACCCTGAAAGTAGTCCATGCTGGTGCAGGCTGTAGAGAGAACAGAACAGTTTTTATTTTAAATATCTGTCTAAGATTTTAAAAGATTGTACTGATATTATCAAACTTACTGATATATCAGTTTGCAGGCAAACCAATGATTGATTTCCTTTCTGCCAACTGAATTCATTTATGTACCTGCTGTGCTTATTAATGAAAGTTAATCTTAGACCTAAACTATATATGGTGAAGATATGTGTCTAAATCTCCTGAATCTTACTTTTACTCAAAAGGACAACTATCCTGCTGGCAAAGCAATATTGAGGAAGGAGATGTAGGAGATTAATGCTTTCCTTCCACTGTAATTTTCTCTAAGGTTTGTGTCTGAGCTGCTGCTTGTTCCAGTGAGAGAAAAAACTGTTATTATCGGAGCAAATGGCAACATTTTTATGGATGAAAATAAGTTCAATTTAGGGAGAGATACTGAAGCCTTTACAAATACTTTTATACTTTATACTTTTTTTATACTTTTAGAGCAAGCTGTTTACTTGCTCTAAAGTACAAATAAATATTGAGAAGATTGAGTTATAATTTTGCTTTGTAAAACACTGCACAGCTATTATATGTGGATATAAGCAACAATACATTAATAATGGTCAAAAAGGGGCTTTCATAAAACCAGGGAGGGAATTAAATAGTTCAAGACATTGTCAGGTTATGTGGGCCTTTGCACAGTCCTAGTTATACTTATTATATTTATTACTAATAAGAATATACTTATTGTTCATTGCTATTTATTTATATCCCACCTTTACCTTTTTTTATAAATAAGTCGTGGTGGCAAACATATCTAATACTCCTTCCCCCTCCTACTTTCCCCACAACCATCCTATGAAGTGAGTTGGGCTGAGAAAGAGTGACGGGCCCAAAGTCACCCAGTCAGGTTTCATGTCTAAGATGGGACTAGAACTCAGTGTCTCCTGGTTTTTAGCCTGGTCCCTTAATCCACTAGACCAGGGGTGTCAAACTCACGTCGTCCTGGTGGCATCACGTGACGTATCCAGACTTTTTCCCCATTTGCTAAACCGGCCGGGGGCGGGGCCAGCACATCTGGCCCATGGGCCATGAGTTTGACACCCCTGCACTAGACCAAGTGGAGTAACTATAATCAACAGTCGTTTCTTCTCTGGCAGGCTTATCCACAGAATCAGTGTTGAATGGAATAAGCATTAAGTAATTGCTCAGTTCTGATTGGCTTGAGGCAGGTATCATTTTTTTTTAAATTCAGACACTGCTGTACACAGCATTTGATGCCAAGTATTGGTGATGATAAAGTATGACAATGATATAATGTCAAGAAATTATTTAGCTCTCATGACATGATTGTGTCAATGCTACTACTGAAAAGACTTTCTTGAATGGAGAAGCTGTCTTGCAGCTATAAAGCTGCTAGGGCCAGGGTCTAATCAAAATCAAAGCAGCAGTTAGGTGATTAAGACAATGCTGACTGGAAAAAGGAAGCAGTGTTGGAAAAGGAATGAGGCTCAATTGGCCTCAGCAGACATAAAAAAAATCCATGGACTAAAAGAATATTTTGCTTCAAATGAATGACTAAGATCTCTAAGAATGACTTAGCTATATAAAACCTTCTGTTTTTCTGTTACTGTTGCTGTTTTACAGAGCTCTTTGCCTACGACTTTTCATAGGAATAAACAGCAGAGGAAAATAACAAAATAATTAATTGGAAGTACACACGAACTTTTCTATTCTAGCATCCTTTCTATTCTGCCATTACATATTAATGCACTGTCTACTTCCAAGATTTTTAAAGTGAAAATTACAAAGAAAAAAGCAAAAGATAATTCAAGATGTGAACTTGATGCCAACTCTTAAATGATGTCCATTTATCCAAGGAAATATAGTGAAGAACTTCTTCTATTTCCATCACCTGTGCTGCCCCTAGTGGTGGGACACGTAATCGTTTCATGGCTTTCTGTCGGTCTCCATCTTCCAATTCATTGGTTACCACTGTCTAAAAAAAAAAATAGATAAAAAGTTATAACATAGTTTAAAAAAAAACATGAAATAGGTACTAAAAGTTCAACTCCTTATTTAAAAATATACAGGCAGTCCTTGCCGTACTATCATAGTTGGGATTGGAATTTCCATCAGTAAGGAATATGGTTGTAAAGCGCAATGTCACGTGACATTGTCACGTTAGCCATGGCAAACCTGGCAGGCCCAGCTGCCTAACTCCACATACACAGGGTGGGAAACAGAGGGTGTCCCAGGTAAAGAGTGTGGGGGTGCCACAAGGGTAGGGGAGGCATTGAAAGGTCTGGCACAGGCCACGCACAAGTTGGAGTGGGTTCTGCAGTGTGCTGCAAACTTAGGAGGCCAGGGATAGAGGGTACAGATTACATGCATGCATATGTAGGAATGCTGGGGCAAGAACATACTGGAGCTCAGGTGCTTTTTGCCATGCACCACAGCTCTGGGGTTGCAAGAAGCCCCTGAGCTGCAGCACAATGCCCAGCTACAACAGTGTGGTTCAAAGGGGCTTCTTGGTGTTCTGCAGCTCTGGGGCTGGAAGAAGACCAGGCCACAGTGCAGCATGAAACCAAGCTTCAGCCCAGTCATGCAAAAGGGTTTTGTTGGTTCCTCCGACTCTGGGGCTGCAAGAAGCACAAAGTCCAGTCCCACCAGCATAGCACAAAGGGTCTCTTGTCCCAGGGAAGCTGCAGCCATCCTAGCCCAGTTTCAGTCATTGACAACCTCCCCCATTACCCTGCACTCCATGCCCTAGCTTAGCTTTGCCATCTTCTCCCTCCTTCTGCCAATGAGGCGTGCCTGGTCTGTCCCTTTGCAAGGCAGCTGCTGGCCACACCTTCTCCAGGTATCACTAGGAAACTGCCATGCATGGCCTGGGGGAAAAACCCTCATGCAGCTAGCAGCTGCCTTCCAAGGGCCAGACCTGGTATGTTTGATCAGCAGCAGGAGCAAGAAGATGGCAAACCTCAGCTAGGGCATCAAGGGCTGCAGACTGCAGGGGAAGGCAAGAAAATATCAATTTCCCTCAATGCCTGGCATTGAGGGAAATTGAAATGCCCCTACGGTTGTAAGTGTGCCAAATTCCCGAAGTTTGATCACGTTCAGCATGGCTAAAACTTTGAAAGTTCACAGAACAAATGGTTGTAAGTCTATCACTACTTGACTGGTATACAAATACTACTTGTATCAAAAATGACTTTACTTAGTACTGTGTTTCCCCGAAAATAAGACCGTCTTATATTTTTTTGAACCCTGAAATACTGTAAGCGCTTGGCCTTATTGCCATGCACTCAAAAGCCCGATTGGGCTTATTATCAGGGGATGTCTTATTTTGGGGGAAACAGGGTAGGATTTTAATTTCTACACAATTATAAACCTGCCATATTAGCACTGAAACAACCTGGCTCCCGAATACACACTGGAATCGGTTGATTTGAGTGTTTTCTGGGAGATTTTATTTCTAGATGGAAACAAAAGTAGTCAGTAGTGCTCTAGGCAGTTCATTTCTAGAAATAATGTAACATGAACCAATACTGGCCCATTTTGGAAGAGGAGATTCTAGAACCATCCCTTACGTAGTAGACTATACCTCTGTTTCAGAGATGAGCTGATTGATTTTCTTGCAAGTATAGAAAGGAGCCACTTCAACATGAGCCACTCTCCAATCAGCACCTCGTGGTGTCTCCAGGATCTTATCATGTTTCTTCAAAATCTTACGGAACCCTGTGAAATTTAGATTCTAAAGATAAAGATAAAACATAACCATTTTATTTGCTTGGTTTCTGCGCATATTACCCTTTTGTTTGATATCAACAAAATGGGAAGGGAAATAAATCTTTAAGAGAAATATATTTTACATTTTTCTAGCCATAATAAAGCTAGTCTTTTTTTTCCTTTAAAATTAACAAAAAATTAACAAAGCCAGCTTTGAAAAATCATATATTCCCTCATAAAAGATTGCTGCTAGAGGAGTAACCTTTTGTAAATTGCATGTTTAAATTAAAATGTCAGAGCTAAAGTCTGCTCGTAATCCACATTGTTGTCCTTCAGTTTTATCCATAATAATGCATAAAACTGATTGTAATTACTAATAGCAACTTCATACTTCATACAGGCAAAAACGGAGGATTAGAAACAAATTGACATTCCCAATTCACTGACTGCTGAACACATTTTTGAACACGTGGCATATAAAGTGCTGTTTACTGGGAATAATTATTGGAGAAATTGAATATTTAAAGAACAAAGTTGTTGGATTATCAGAAAAAAGCAAATAAAGAATTAAAAATTAAGGATATGGAAATCTTCACTTGTTTTTAACTTGTAATACATCGGACTTAGTAAAAGCACTGTTGTTATTTTAAGCCTATGGCATATTATATTACATTTAATCACCAGGTACATGGAAAAGTATGATTTATTTAAAGGTGTAATTTATTTTAAACATAACACTGAGTATGTGAGTGTGTATTTATATTTATTTAATTTTAAAAAACAGTGCAATTGAATTTAACAAAAACTCAATAGTTTGTGGCATTATATATAGTAACAGTAAAACTATATCACTGTATCATTATTATAGGCTAATATATAAGTTAAAAAAGAAACCTAACCTGTTACAGAAACAAAACTTTATAGTAAAGTAAAATATATATTCAAAATCAACCTAAATTTTATAAAAAAGAAAAAGTGGAAAATCATATAAAATAAGGGGGGGAAAGCTTCCTTATAAACTGAACATCCAAAAGATAATATTATTTGGGAAATGATCTCATTTAGGCTAGTTGGTAATTTCATTTTCAAATCTGAAACAAAACAAAGAACAGAACCAAAATATGGTGCCTATGGGAAGAGTTACAGCAGCTCTACTGAAATTATTTTCAATTAAATCATGCCTGGAGTGATTTCATAATGGAGCTCAGTAGGATAGAAAAGCAAGGAAACAATTTGGAGATGCGAAGAGGAAACTAATATATTAATGATATATATTATCTTTAATAAGAAATTTTAATTATTCTCTCTTGAAGAAACCCAGCAATCTCCCACGAGAGCTATACCTCGTTCACAAGCCTAAATGAAAAAAAAAATGAAGTGACAATTTCAGGCTTAAGTTTTTATTTCTGGGTTGAATAACTTTGATTGCTCTGGGAATAATTACAACTTCTGACAAATCTTAGCGACACGAAATGTTTGACAAGTCTAATACCACATCGCAGTGTTAAATTCTTGCTAGAATCTTTCTATTCCAACTGTATATTTTGAGCAATAAGGAGTTAATCATAAAGAATATTAAACTGTAGGAATTCAGTGAGAAGAGAAATGAAAAAGGTAACTGCTTCCCAAACAATCCATGTGGTATGGAATATTACCAGAGATAAAAGATCACAGAGCTTCTCCTCAACCCTCTCTCTTCCCAGAATATTTATTTGGACACTGATTATTTCCCCCCCCCCCTTTTTTGTCAAAGAAAGATGTGGCAACTAATTACAGGCAGTCCTCAATTTACAACCACAATTGAGCCCCAAATTTCTGTTGCTAAGTGAAACATTTGTTAAGTGAGTTTTGCCTCATTTTGACCTATCTTGACAGAGTTGTTAAATGAATCACTGCAGTTGTTAAATTAGTAATACGTTTGTTAAGTGAATCTGGCTTCCCCATTGACTTTGCTTGTCAGAAGGTCATAAAAGATGATCACATGATCCTGGGACAGTGCGGGACACTGCAAATGTCATAAATATGAACCAGTTGTCAAGCGTCTGAATTTTAATCATGTGACCATGGGGATGCTGCAATGGTCGTAAGTGTGAAAAATGGTCATAAGACACTTTTTTCAGTGCCGTTGTAACTTCGAACAGTCACTAAATGAACTGCTGTAAGTCAAGGACTACCTGTAGTGCTAGAGGATAAAGGACAAATTAACTAGTTGGTGACGGTCTACTGATAGCAAGCCAATCTCTTTAGTTCAAAGAAATTTTTAGCATGCACTAGGGACCATAAGTACCATTGTTAGGAAGAGGTATTCCATTATCTGCAAGAAGATGATTTCCACACGCATTATAACCCAGCTCAATGTTTTTGTGTCAATGCACAGGTTGTCACATTCTACATCAGAATGTGGCAGCCTGTGGCCAAGTGCATCTACCCTTAACATGTTTCGTATTACTCCAGATAGCAACTGCAAAATTAGCCTAATACCTAGTTTTTCAAATGTTGGTGGGAAACAAGAAGATTTTGCTACCGTGTTTCCCCGAAAATAAGACCCTGTCTTATATTTTTTTGAACCCTGAAATAAGCGCTTGGCCTTATTGCCATGCACTCAAAAGCCCGATTGGGCTTATTATCAGGGGATGTCTTATTTGGGGGGAAACAGGGTAGTCATTAGGTAAATTTAAAGCAGAAAAGTGAAAATGTTTCTGAACTGATCTAAAGGGTGAAATGGTATCTTGGAAATTAATTGTGAGCCCAAGCTCTTCATATAAAACTGTATCTCATTCATAACCATACAAGCCATATAAGTATCTGCACTAATTGAATCTTAACCAATAGCTATATGATGAACCAGATAAAGGCAATCTGGTTGCAAATCTCACTCTAATCAAGATTAATCCCACCTTAATCACTGGGAACATCCTTTAATGATATGATCAATACCTGATAATTCTGCAGTAAGATGAGGCTGAGGTAGAACTCGCTGAAGGCCAGTTTCAGGTCTTTGATATTCCTATGCTGAACACGTTCCTCATGAGACAGATGGAAGACTGGCATTTTACGTTGCCGCACATTAGTAAGAGCAGTGGTTTCCTTTTGTGCATCCAAAGTTGATTGCAATTCATTCTGTAGTGTAGCAAATCTGCGCTGAGCTTCTGCCAGTTTTTCTATGGAATGAAAATACAGAATATGTTTATATATTATATTAAGTAAGCTCAACATAAATAACAAAGATCATGCTGCTCTTCTCCCAAAGGAGCAGGTCAATAGCCAGTATTTTAAGCACACATGGATGCTGAAATAAAGAAAATCCAGTTGTCATTTGATGGGGTTTTTCCCCCTACAAGATGGTGTTGGGGTGGGGGAGTGTAGTTCATTTAACTACAATGTGGATGGGGATAATTAATTCATAATGAATAATGCAAGTGTGTCCAGTTAAGAATCTTGTAAACATACAACTTTAAATGATATAATTAAAATGTACTGTATTTTTCGCACTATGACGCACTGGACCATACGACGCACATTAGTTTTAGAGGAGGAAAACAAGAAAAAAAAATCTGCCTCTGCCTCCCAGCATCCATCTGGTATTCATCTGGCTAGCGTCCTTGCAGCAAACAGCAAACAGCCTGGTCAGCTTCAGCACGTTATCGCAGCCCCAGCATGTGGCTCGTCAGGGCTCTGCTCCTTTGCACCCACCACCGGTCTACTGAGCTGAACTGCTGCCGCAGCCGGGGAACACTGGAACCTTCACTGCCGAGCAGCTGATTGACAGTTGGATTGGCCTCCTGGAATACCGATTAACTGTTCTAGGCGGCGGGGATCACCACTGCCGCCTATCGCCACCGCCTATCACCACTGCCACCACTGTTTCCCACCAATCACCACCCCCACCACGGTGGTGGCGATTGGCGATGGTGGCAATTGGCGGCGACGATACCCACCGCCTAGAACAGCTGGTCGGCGGTATTCAGGGAGGCCGATCCAACCGCCAATCAACTGCTCGGCAGCGAAGGCTCCAGCGTTCCCCAACGGCAGTGAACGGCAGCAGCGGTGACAGGCGGCAGCAAATGCCGCCACACCAACCCCCCTCCCACCTGCTGCAATATTCACTCTATAAGACCCACAGACATTTCCACCCACTTTTTTTTGGGGGGGGAAGTGCGTCTTATAGTGTGAAAAATACGGTATCTGTCTGATACTTCAATAACTCCTGATTATTTGACATTTCTCTTTGAAAAGGGTTCAGAAAATAAAAATTCATTTTCACCCCTTATCATCCAAAGCCTAGTTCACAGAAGAAATGTATTTTCCTGATAGTAAAATATAACACTGCAATCCACATATAAGTTATATCAAAACCCTACCAACTAACTGCTACAATTTTTTTTCCATCAAGAAAATTTAACTTTTTACTATCTACAAGCCCTATGAAATAAATTAACAGAATTAACAGAATAACAGAATTGGGAGAGACTTTGGAGGACTTCTAGTCCAACCCCCTGATCAAACAGAAGATCCTCAAGTGGCTGTCCAGTCTCTTCTTAAAAGCCTCTAGTGACGGAGCACCCACAACTTCTGAAGGCAAGCCATTTCACTGGTTAGTTGTCACTGTTAGGAAATTTCTCTTTAGTTCTAGGTTGCTTCTCTTCTTGATTGGTTTCCATCCATTGTTTCTTGTTTTGCCTTCTCTTGCTTTGGAAAATAGGTTGTTCCCCTCTTTGTGGCAGTTCATCAAATATTGGAATACTGCTATCATGTTACCCCTATAGTCCTTCTTTTCACTAGACTAAACATACCCAATTCCTGCAACTGTTTTTCATATCTTTTAGCCTCCAGCCCCCAATCATCTTTGTTGCTCTTTTCTGCACTTCCAGAGTTTCAGTAGACTACAAATAGACTACATATGTACAAATCTGATCTACAATTCATTCCAGACAATGACAATTGTTTTTCATAAAATCTGGATGATAGCTCCCTATGTCCTTAACAGATAATTCCCAAACTATTACAGCTATTTACAAGAAAAAACCCATAGTAGATATAGGTATACATATCAGATCTAACGTCTGATGTAGTTACAAGATGCTAACTTTTGGTCTATATTTCTCCTTTAACAAAACTGTGTCATGACTTAATATTATGTGTAATCTCAGGAATGCATACGCTTTTTAAGGTGTTATATGCCATTGTTTATTCATGTACCAACAATGGTCTATTGCACTTCTTCGTAGACAAACAGACCATACAAAACATCAGAAAAAGCACTGCTGAAAAATTATTTCCCCATTTTGTCACTGAGTCAAAAATGCTAATATCTGAGGCATCAGAGCTATAGTTTATTGAGCGTTTCAATGCTATCTTTTGACCATTGGCTTAAACAAAGTTTATCATATGTAAGAATATATTATTTATTGTATGTAAGAATAATATAACTACATTTTTCTATTTCCTTTGATTTCATTTTTATATTTAAGTCACCTCATCATCCCTGAATAAATACATTATTGTAACTTAAGGGAAACTTTATGACTTTGAGTCAGTCACTGTCTCTCAGCCCAACTCATAGGATTATTGCTGTGAGGAAAATAGGAGGAAGAAGTATTAGATATGCTCTCCACCTTGAGTAATTTATAAAAATAATAAAAGCAAGGGAGAGAGAGGGGGGAGGGGGAGGGAGAGATCTGAAAGAGAGATCTGATAAAAAGGATTGTAATCCAAGACTGTGTATGCCATAAAAATAACTTTAGGCACATTATGATTATTATTTCACATAATGGACATCCATAAAAAAATCTAGCATTTCCAGTAGAACACAGTATAGCATCTTTTAAGATAAAACAAAAACAATTCTTTAGGATAAGAAACATAATCCTTGAGGTTCACAGCCATTCCTCATCCTCTTTTTAGGATGGCTGAGACCTAATCAGAAATTCAGTTTTATACTAAAATACATTATAATATTCCACTTTAGGAAAATTCTGGCTAATTTAAAATATACTTTGGTTAAATAAGTTAGGATTAGGAGCTTAGTTTCTTCTACTGACCAAAGCTTGTTCCGGGCAGATTAAAAAGAGCTTCTTAAATAGGGTAAGATAAGAACTATTGCAGAACATGGTATAGCCTTGATATGGCAATTGCCTCTTAGGAATCTGATGGACCAAAAGATGTCTTACCTGAATAAAATGTGTTGATTTTGGCAAGCTCCTTCTCACAAGTTTGGAAAAACTTTTCTTCAAACTTGGCAAAATATCTCTTTACAGTATCTTCATCTGTGACTGGGGAAATAAAAAAAAAAATAGAATTTGTAAAAAGATTCCTAAAATCCATTCTGATATTAATCTTAGTTTTCTCAATTAATATCAATGTAATCTTTTATCTGGAGGCAAGCCATTTCTTGGAGTCTGCAACATAGTCAAGAAAATAAAATAATTACACTCCTTGAAGAAGAAAAAAAAGCCCTCGAAATTTTAATGGGTATTTCTTTAGTTTTTTTAAATTACAATCATTTAACAGTACCCATTATAAATCAAGGAGCTGGCGATATAAGAATTATTGTAGGAGAATTTTCTCCTTTATTTGTTTTAATAATAGAGACCAGAATACCTGTCAATAGAGGGATAAATTGCAGTTTATAACTGAGATAACCACTCTAGTAGGTGAGCATTGTATTCCTTTTCTTTTTATCCTGCAAATTATTCAGGGGTTTTTCTATTGTTATAACTATACAATTGCAAACTATGACAGATTCAATAAGCAATTAGAACAGTACCATGTCTTGTTGCTTAAACTTACAAAGCCTTTATCATTTAAGCATTTATTATACAGGGTTATTTCCATTTCTATTACTATATCAATGCATAATACAACACATAGATATTTTATATATATCTACATTTCAAAGCTATGGTTAAGCTATTTAGGATGTGTTTTACAATTTATTTTCTGGGGAAAATTTAAAAACTACACAAATCTGATCAAGTTATTATTGCAAGCATCTCATACAGCAGGAAACAAGATGTGGTCAAGCTAAGTTTATATAATTTTTGTGATAGGGGTGTAAAACTTATTCACAGAGGAAAAACAAACTTGATTTATATTGAAATGCCTTAAACATTTTGATAAAATGGATACTATACTATTTAATATTTAACTAGGACACCGTAACTAGCAAGATACAAATTTTCCTCTCTTGTAATTGAAAACAAACCTCTAAACATGACCTCTGATTTATTGCCACTGGATCTGCCACTGGAGGACTTTACAATTTATGTAATATGATTGATGTCTACTCAGGAGTACATTCTACTGAATTTAAAGGAACCTATTCCCAGACAAATAGTTTATAACGCTGCTGCCTAATGAATGAATAAACATTATTTCAAGGAACGATTATGCTTCCCCCTCAATTAAATGCACCGTATTTCAATTAATCATAAAACATAATAGACACCATCAATTTAATGTCATATTATACACATCTTAAAAAGATTACAATAAAAATTTATCAGAGCAATTAGTAAGAAGTACTGTGAAATAAATAGATAAATGTATATCTGAAATTTTCAAAGCAACAGCTCTTTAATTTTGAGTGGAGAAGGCAGTCTATGACTACAAAACAGCCTTGCAAATCTTCCTTTATCAATGGGTCAAAGGGCAGGACCTCATGTATTAATTATAAAGCCAAGGCTGACTCTAATGGATGCAGGCAATCCTTCTGATAAGCCAGTCTCAAAACATTCAGGGTCTAAAGGTCAGTACTCACACCAGCTTTCCCCAAACCAGAAAGAATGGACTTCAAAGGTCATAATTGCTAGCCACCATACTGATTTCTGAGAAGCGTAGGAAATTTCTATAGGCACCCTGATTGGGGAAATACTGATGGATAGCTTAAATTACACTAAAAAAAAAGACAAGCTGAGTAACAAACAGAAAATGACAGTATTTCTACATATATAATCTCTAATATTGTTCCTGAAGTAATATTCTGCATCATCTGAAGTACTTTAACCCATCTTAAAATTATCCTTAAACAGTACGTGTCCACTTAATTTTTTTTTCTGCATTAGCAGTAATGAAAAAAGAGAGACGCGTAGTATATAATTCTTTTTTAAAAGATCCATTAGCATTTGCAAGAACACAAATGGTTTCATAGAAAGAAAACCAAAAACAAGAAGACATATGGGCAATTTCTGTAATTTTAAAATTAAACAAATTTTAATTTACCTGTAAGCAAGAACCCTAAACTAGTCCTTCAGAAATTTATGGAAATGGAAGCTTTGTTCAAAGGATGGAGGAACAGGTTGGTAACAAATAATTGATACAAGGTAACAAAACTGGTATACAGGAATAATCTCCAAACTATCAAAATAAAACTGAAAACAACCAAATATTTATGAAGTCCAGTTGCCTTTTGAAAAGACACCTTTGAGACATTTATGATTTAGATTCCTAATTTGTTTCACTTGTCATCTATGGTTCCCGCTACTGAACTATACCATCACTGAGCTACAATTCATTCCAGACAATGACAACTGTCTCTCATAAAATCTGAATGACAGATCCCTATGTCTTTAACAGATAATTCCCAAACTATGACAGCTATTTACAAAAAAAAAAAAAAAACCTGCATAAAATTAATGCTACAGTAAGTAGCAAACTCCCTTGCAGTTTCAGGTTCTCAATTAAGCTCTGAAATGCAACTGGGCAATTCTAAAGGATCTTCCAATTCCAAAAGATGAGGAAAGACTGCCGTTCTAAAACATCTGGGAGAATATCACCCTGGGTAAAGCTGCTCTCTTCTAACCTAAGTTTTGGATGGGACTCCTAGTTAATTGGCCAACAAAATCTATCCATTTGTTTTTAATGCTCATGCAAAGTTATAACAAAGAACTAAACAGGAGCTTGCAGATAATTTTTTAAAGGGTGGGTCCTCCAGATTCTCCAGCATTTTAATAAAATGGCCTTATCCAACAGGCAGATCTTAAAGGACAAAGCAAGGCAAAATTGGACAGCAACATAGAAAGAATAAGTCACTTTTAAAAATATAACCATCTGGTGTTCCTGCATGTCCTGAATTATAGCTCCAACCATGTTATGACCCAATTAATTCTAAAAGAATTCTAACATTTTAAAATGAAGGCTCCATGGAGCTGTAAAAATACATAAATACATAGATCAAGGCGTGTGTATGTGTGTGTAAAATCCATTCATGAGTCAGACATGTGTATGAGATATAAACTGTTCTTTGCCAGTTGGCTGAGAAGGGAGTCTTCCTCAATCCAAAAGCCACCATTAGACCATGTTTCAGATGTTCACTGATCACAAATAGTTCCACATTCCAGGAGCTTGGCTGAAGAAACAAGCCTTTTTAGAAAACCAGGAATCTCACACTTGGAGCACTGCCAGCGTACATTTCGTACCATTTTTGTACTGGCTGGAACCAAAGTTCATATAAATGGTTCTCACTACACTGATCGGGGTGCGGATGTGTGGGTGGGGAATAACAATGGTGTAGAAGCCAACTCTAAATGGAGTGGCATGGCATGTGATCTGTCATGAGGTAGTACTTCAGACTGTTATACTTGAATAGATCATAGATCACTAAATCAATGGAATTCACAACATCATTTTGGGATATATTAAGAAACACCATTTCTAAGGAGACTCTGAGCCCCTTTTCCCTGGCAATGGTCTTGTATATATGTCTACTGGTACCATCTGCCAGCTTCCATCTGGTTTGAACCTGAAACCTCACTTTCCACATATCCGTGAAGTGGGCCACCGCCTCTGCTCCCATGGTACAACTGGCAAGAAGCCAGCATACTCTGAGCCTTTGGTATAGAAGAGTTTCACCAATTCATATAGTCTAATGTGGATCAAGGGAAAACTCATGAGGCCAGCCACTGAGCAGCTATGGAGCCCTCCTTGAGCCCTCTTCTTATCACCATACTTGCTTGAACCCTAACCCTAATCTTTACTTTTGTTATATCAAAAAGGAAAGCAAATAAATCCTCAATGCAGGCATCAATCCCACACTTGCTAGTGGGCACTGGAGAAACACTGGAAACTCAAATCCAACTAATATGATGGCTTCATGATGGTTTTAAAGAGGGGTAAAGGATTTGAAAGTAACAAAGGAACACCATGAGGAACTGTAGTAGTAGATACCAGAGGAGCGAACTGTTCCCTAATCTTACTAAGCATACCAAGATAGTGGCAGTTCAATCAAGCTTCTCTAAATGTTTCCCATTCATCAAATTTGTTTTGATAGCAATCCAATCTAACCCCGGCATTCCATAGAAAGATGGATTGAAAGTTGATATAGAATAAGCATAACATTTATGCTGTCACCAAGGGAAAAGAAAGCAGAGCACTGAATGGTGGCAGTGTTTGGGAAGCAAGTGAAGTGGTGGCAAGAATGGGCAGGCTCATGAATCCACTTTCAACAAACTCAAATGTCAACCCACAAAGCAGCCAATACCGGTAAAAAGCACTCCTTCCCACAGACATCCTCCTCCTACAGAATATGGCTGTTTGATATTCTGAGGAGGGATAATTTGTTTGTCTCAACATGGTACGCAAATAGCCCTTTGGAAAGGCTTTGCAGAACTCTGCTATGGATATGTTCTATGTGTCACACTGAAGAGGAACTGACTGATTTAGGAGACAGTTTGCTAAACTAGTTAAAGGTTACAATATGTAGATTCTTAACTGAAATCTCATGAATGCTTTGCCTTGTATTAATTTGAAAAGTTCATTCCACAGCTGGGAGAAAAAATGTTTTGAAGAGACATTCTGTCCAGTCATATTGTTACAAATACAAAAGTAGGCTGTACACAGCAACTAACTTCAGCATGTTTGCAAAAATATTAGTTTAGCCAGGCTGGAACCCCTTTCTTTTCTTTTATGTGGGAAACGGGTCCAAATGGCTCTTTGACTGTTTAAGGTTGCAGACCCCTGGACTAAGCCTTTTATTCCTCTATTCACATTTTCATGAACAATAATCAAATGGATATAATATTTAACATACACATAATATTGTTACTCAAATATTATTATGCTTGTTCAATTTTTAGTATAGTTATTCACAACCAAAGAAAGAGCAATTTTATCCCAAATCTCTAATAGTTATAGGTGTACAAAACTGTCTTCAAGCTACAGAGAAGCTTAAGGAAATTTGACTGGAAGGGGCGTTGGTCTTACCTGATACGCTCCTTCTCGTGGGGGTGGATATAGAATCCAGGAATGGGTTGACCTCGTCCTCCAAGCTGATTGGACTGAGTCTGTCAGAGCTGTTGAGGACACGCCTCTGTCGCTATCCCTTCCAGCTTTTGATGAAGACGAACGACAGACCAACATGCCAATAGTCCATGGAGTAAAGTTCTCCTCCAACCGACCACCGACCAGACTGCTATCAGGGTGGGGCTGGATGCTATATCCACCCCCACGAGAAGGAGCATATCAGGTAAGACCAATGCCCCTTCTCCATAGTGGTGGATATAGCATCCAGGAATGGGACATACCAAAGCTGGCTGTCCTTATGGGAGGGCTGTAGTCTGGGTCGGCCGCCCCTGGTCCTTGTGGACTCTTTGAAGTACCCGTCTGCCAAAGGCCACCTCCACAGAGGCGTAGATGTCCAATTTATAATGTCTAATAAATGGAGACGGGGAGAACCAGGTGGCTGCATGGCAGACCTCTTCGATGGAAGCTTGCGTAGCCCACGCTGCCGAGGTGGCTGCACTGTGGGTAGAATGAGCAGTAATCCCCCTGGGTAACCGAAGATCCTGCAGTTCTTAGGCCTTTGCAATGGTAGACCTCAACCATCTACCCACGGTTGAGGGGGACACCCTGTTGCCTAATGTGGCCGGCTGGAAAGCAATAAATAAAGACTCTGTCTTCCTCATGGGTGCAGTTCGTTTGATGTATATGCGGAGAGCACTCCTCACGTCCAAGCTGTGCCATTATTTTTCTAAGGGATGAACTGGTTCCGGGCAAAAGTTCGGTAGAATCAGCTCTTGTGCCCTGTGGAACCAAGAGTTCACCTTGGGGACGAAGGAGGGATCCAAACGTAACACCACCCAATCCTTGTGGAAGACACACAAGTCCTTCCTTACTGACAGAGCTGCCAGGTCCAACACTCTCCTGGCCGAAGTGATGGCCACAAGGAACGCCACCTTACAGGTAAGGTAGTGCAGGCTGGCCAACCACAATGGCTCGTAGGGAGCCCCGGTGAGTGAATTTAAGACTTTGGACAGGTCCCAGTTAGGGTACCTGTGCACTACCGGGGGACAGAGATTGGTAGCGCCCCGGAGAAATCTACAAACCATAGGATGTAAAGCGAGAGATTCCAGCCGCCCACACGCCAACACCGAAGACAAAGCCGCCACCTGTCTTCTGATTGTATTAGGCGATAGTCCCCTATTGAGTCCATCCTGGAGGAACTCCAGGATTTGGGCTATTGAAGCGGCCGTTGGGATAATGTCCGCCTTTGTACACCACCCGCAAAAGGTTCTCCAGGTGGCATCATAGATGCGGGTAGTGGAGGGACGTCTGGAAGCCTGGATCGTCCTAATGACCCTGGAGGAAAAATTGTCCCCACTCAGAACGCTCCGCTCAAGCACCAGGTGGTCAACTGAAACCACTGTGGGTCTGGGTGGACCAGAGCCCCCTGGCTGAGGGAGATTCGGTTCTGAGGGATCCTCCAGGGTCGTGTCACCGAAAGGTTTACCAGGTCTGCGAACCAAGGCCTCCTGGGCCAGTGGGGAGCTATGAGAAGGACTTCTGCCCTCTCTGCCAGTATCTTCCTGATCACACGTGGAATTAGTGGCAGGGGTGGAAATGCATACAGCAGCCCTGGAGGCCATGGACTGCGGAGGGCATCGGTTCCTTCTGCTCCCTGGGCCGCAAACCTGGCGAAAAACCTTGGTAGTTGAGCGTTGGCAGGGGTGGCAAACATGTCCACTTCTGGGAGGCCGAATAAGTCCGTGATCTCCCAAAAAATGGACGAGTGCAGGTGCCACTCCGCGTGGTCTAGCGATGTTCTGCTGAGCCAGTCCGCCTGCACGTTTGAGACCCCGGATATATGCTCCGCCTTGATGGAACATACGTGTCTTTCCCCCCAAAGGCCCAGATGTCTGGCCTCCTCCATGAGGGACTTCGATGGGGTGCCGCCTTGGCGATTGATATGTGCCTTGGCGGCCACGTTGTCCGTTAGTATCAGGAGGTGATGTCCCAAAATTGCCTGCTGGAAATGGCACAGAGCCAGATGGACAGCCCTGAGCTCCAGCCAATTGATGTTCCGGGCCCGTTCCTCCGTACTCCACTGCCCTTGGGCCATCTGCAAGTTGAGGTGAGCTCCCCAACCGAACAAGCTGGCATCTGTTGTTATCACGATGCATTCGGGCTGATAGCCGGGGACCTCCACCAGTCGAGGGACCTCGCAACCTCCTTTGGAACTCGTACCTTTGCCGGTGAACAGCTCCTGCCTGACCTCTGGAAAGGCAAGAGAAACCATTGGAGATCTCTTGAATGGAGGCGGGCCCATGGGACAATGGAGAAGCAGGACACCATTTTTCCCAGGAGTTGAGAGAGTACAGCTAAGGCTACAGTTCCCTCTCTCTGTACTCGACCGGCCAATTCCTGAAGGCTGGTCTGCCTCTCCTGGGATAGGTACACCGTGCACTCCACGGTATCAATGATTGCAACCAGGTGGAGCAGGCTGGTGGATGGCAGCAAATGGCTCTTCTCCAGATTTATGGAGAACCCATGGTGTCTTAGAACCTGGACGGTGACCCCAAGATCCTCCCGTGCTTGATGTTCGGAGGAGGATTGGATCAAGATGTCATCCAGGTAACACTGGACACGCACGGGCAGAGCCCATAGGTGAGTCGTCAGGGCGGCCAATAATTTCGTAAATGCCCTGGGCACTGACAATAATCCAAACGGCATGGCAATGTATTGGTAGTGACGACCGGCAAATTGGAATCTAAGATACTGTCGGTGTAGAGGTAAGATAGGCACATGCAGATATGCATCAGTTAAATCAATGGATGTGAGGAAGTCACCCTCTCTCACGCCCTCTATAATAGTAGTAAGTGAATGCATTTTAAACCGCCGATAAACGATGTGGTGGTTAAGTCTTTTAAGATCAAGAATAGCTCTCCACCACCCCCCCCCAAGGCTTTGGGAACAACAAAAAGAATCGAATAAAATCCCTGCCCTTGTTGGTCTTCAGGAACGGGCTGGATGGCGTGGATGTCCAGCAAGTGCTGGATAGCCGTCTCCATGAGGATCCTTTTGGAAGGGTCCTTGGAGACTGGGCAGTGAATGAAAAATCTCGGGGGAGTGGAGAGGAATTCTAGCAAGAGACCTGATCTTACTGTCTCCCTGACCCATGAGTCTGAAGTGGACTTCTCCCATCGTTCTGCAAATAGGGTCAGACGACCTCCAATGGGAGACTAGAGTATGCATTCACTTAGGGCGGCGAAAGGCACGACTTCCTCCCCCACGAAAGGGCCATTTAGCCTTAAATGGTCTTCCTCTCTCTGGTCTATCCTGCCTTTGCCTTTGGGCATAAAACCCCTGAGGCCTTTGAAAAACCGCACCTGAGTCCCCTGGTCGAAAGGCCGGTCAGCAGAAGTAGGAGGAAGGGTGCAGGTCAGCGCGCCTGGCGTGGGAAGGCAAAACCTTTCTCTTGTCCCTGGATTCGACCAGCCAGGGTTCCAGTGCTTCCCCAAATAACTTTTCCCCCGAGTAGGGAATCGAAGCGAGGAGCCATTTGTGGCGAGCATCTGCCTGCCAATGTTTCAGCCAAAGTAGACGGCGAGCCGCCACATTTGAAGCGATGGATTTGGCTGCAAATCTGGCCGCATTAAGGGTAGCGTCCGCCGATAGCTGGACTACAGCAATGAGCTTATTGATGTCCTGCTGCATCCGAAGGTCGGTAGTTGAGGTCCGCTCCTGCATCTGGCAGAGCCAGATTAAGGACACCCGATTAAAAAATGATGCAGTAGTCGATGCTCTAATGGCCCATGCCACGGCCTGGTGTGCTCTCTGGAGCGATTGCTCCGTTCGCCTGTCCTCTGGTCGCAGGATCTCTTCTGGCATGCCAGGGATGGTCGAAGGGGACTGCAAGGAAGCCACTGGACCATCCACCGTTGGGATTTGAAGGACTCGATCTAAATCCGGGGCCACATTATAGAGCCTCCTATCGGTGCTGGACGGGTTAGGCCCATTGTCTGTGTATCACATCAACAAAGAGTTGAGGTGAAGGGACCACCTCTGCCTCTGCTGCCTTTACAGAAAAAAGGGGGTCAGTAGCGTTGACGCCCGTCTCAGGTCCTGGGTCTGCGGTTGGAGGCCCAAACCCAGCTGCATTCTTCGCCTTAAATAATATAGACCTGAAAAGGCTGGGCTGAAAAAGACCCATAAAGGGAGGCTGGTCGGGCAGCATGCCCTCATCATCAGATAAGTCCAAGTCTCTCAGGCCCTCATCCTCTGAAAATTGCGAATGTCCCTCCTGGGAAGAGATAGGAGATCCGGGATCACGCGGATGCACGATCTCCCCTGGAAGGAGAGGGACAGAGTGGCGCCCCAAGTGACTGGAACTAACTGAAGCCCCTGAAATGTCACGTCTGGGCCATTGCAATCCAGCTGCTATTCCTTGCCTGATTGCCTCCGCAATGATGGATTGCATGGAGTCCGGAATAATAGTCTCCGAGTCTGTATGTGGCCTGAGGCCCACGGCCGTAGGAGTAAACGTGGCTTCTGGTTCTCCTCTGGTCCTATTAGGTGGCTGATGAGCCATCTCAGAAGGTACCTGTAATTCAGGCAAGGAGCCCCATAGATCAGCATTTGTGATGGGCAATAATGAGTTTAGAGGAGAGATAAGCTCTCCAGCTCCCTCAGGTGACAAAGCTTGGGAATGCAAGCTGTGGAGCTGTAGAGGCTCCTCTGCTGGATCAGGCAGTTGGCTGCGTTTACCAACTGCCTTGGCACATATCTTATCCAAAGCCCTATGTCTGCGCTTTTCAGCTTTCTCGGCTGCCTTGGAACCCTTGGGTTCTGCTTCAGTGCTCTTATGGTGCTTTGACCCACTTTTAGTCCTCTCACCAGCCAATGAATCAGTTTTGCCTCTTTTCTTGGCAGCAGCATGAGTTTTGGTTGCATTTGCCGCCCGATCCACCATTTTAAATTAGAAATTTGGTGCCCAAATGCTCTCAAAAAGAAATTGGCTGACACAGCCTCAGGAGAGCTCAGAGCTATTTGTTTTAGCTGCTGCTGTAGCTGCAGTTACAGCTGTTGCCGAGGAAAAAAGGGTTGCTTATCAAACGGGAGCGCAGAAACTCCGCAAGTGTCTAGGGGTTTTAATTGAAGAACCCCAGCAACCTCAGCCATGCTCTGGTATTCCAGAGAGCATGGCTCTGCTGTTAATCGGGAGCGCAAAAGCTCCTCCGGGGCTAAAAAGACAATCTATGAGTCCCAGCAAGCCGCCACCGTTTAGTCCGTAATTGAATCTGCAACGCTTCTAATGGCGGGCTTGCCTCGGCAGTGTGGGAGCGTGGAAGCTCCGATTTAAAGGAGAGCGGCGCTAAGCCCCTCTCCCTCTCAGCCAATTTCGGAGCGCGAAGCTCCTCCAAGTATTAGAGGCAAAGCCCCTGTTTTATTGCCCTGTGTGGTAAAGAAGCGCGAAGCTCCTGTTCCACTCGATTGGCTTCTCGGGAGCGCGAAGCTCCACTAATGGCAGCAGCGCCAACTGTCAAAGTCTGAGAGGCCCGAGAGCGTGAAGACTCCGCCTCAGCGCGATCAGTTAATTGAAGGCACAAGCTCTGTGGCGGCAACTGTCTCTGTGAGAGTGCGAAGCTCCACCGATAAGTCCGGGCTGTTAAGACTCCCGGGTCCCCAGGCTGTCAGAGTGAAGCGCTAAGCTTCGCTATCACCTCAATTGTTAGATCGTAGTCTGTGAGGGCTTCTCAGCACACGAAGAAAAGCCTCTGGTGATACTGACAGCTCTATTTTCCAGAGCGAATGGCAGCTTGAGCCGAAGCTCTCGCTGCGGGGAACCCCCCCCCCCCAGCGACACAACCAGATGATTTGGGAGTCAGCTGGGTCCACAACTCACGAATGGATGATATGGTGAATATAGTGTCCAGGAAAGAATTGTCCAAGAACAGCAGAATGGTTGGCACGTCTGTCCAAGCTGAGTGACTGAGTCAAAAAGCTGGAAGGGATAGCGACGGAGGCGTGTCCTCAACAGCTCTGACAGACTCAGTCCGATCAGCTTGGAGGACGAGGTCAACCCATTCCTGGGTGCTATATCCACCACTATGGAGAAAAGGAAGTTTTCTGCATCTCTTATTGACTAGTCTGTGATTCTCTCTAGGATAGCAAAAGGTAAAGTTTCATCAGAAAGAACTGAATTTATTCTGACAATATGACTGTGAAAATATTGTGAGCTGATTTACTGTATTTAAACAAATACTGTAAAAATACGAGATAAAATGCACTCAAATATTCCACAACATTTTTGCACACACAGAATGTATAACATCCTTTCCTTTGGCATATGTAAATGGATAAGCAAGCACAAATTTCAAATACAACTATTAAGCACTGAAAAATGCTTATCTGTAAAATGGAACAAGCTATGAAATGGTTTTTAAAGCAATCACTCGCTCTCCTAGGTCAGCTAAGGAAAAGACTGTCTTCTAATTGAGTTACAAATATTAGGAAACCTTTGTGTGAGAAAAAAAAATCTGCTGTCGACAGATGAATATTTTGAATTCAAAAATTTTCAGGTTCAAAATTACACCCCCCCCCAATTCCTAGACAAATCAACTGAAATTAGATACTTTAAAATATCATTCCTTTTGAGTGGATGCATAATAAGTAGAAATCATCTCTTAATAACATAATTGAGCTGTTGCTGAAGAAAGAGCTAGAAAAACTGAGATTGAACTGGGAATTAAGAAGCCTTATCTATAATTTAGATAAGTAAATTGCTTTACTTATCTAAATTATATTTATTGATTTTTTTTAGTGACAATATATTTGTGGATCATTAAAAAAACCACATATGTATGCAGATTGTTATGAGATGTCAATTGCACATCCAATGCCCATAATCCAGAATGTTGGGTTCAATTGTACCAAAGTCCAATAAAGCTTTAATGTAGAAAATGTATTTTGTGCTAAGAAATTAAGAGAAAAGCAAGCAATAACAACAAAAGAGAAAAACAGATATATTAAAATGGATGCAACTAAATACTTTTAAATATGAAGATAGCAAATAATGTGCATAAATGCTCAGGCATTCTGGACAAATAAATGGAGAGCTTGCTTTCTATTGGAATATTCTGGAATAATTTGGGATTTCCTGTACATGATCAAGAATAGTTGACCCCTGGCTGCTATTGTTTCAGCTACAGTAGTAGTTCACCCTTCACCAAGGGATTCTTCTATTTTTGGTTCAGGACTAAACTGTCAAGACCTTCTCTGAAATGAGAAGGGAAATGAAGGTATTACATGTATGCCCTAAATTTTTGACTACCATAGACACTCTGCTACCTCTGAAGACAGTGGAAGCTAATATTCGATTGAGTTTAGCATCTTTAGCTTTTCATTTAGCATCGATCTTAAAGGACATCTTGTCTCTCACAGAGTCTAGGCATGCTGTTAAGCAACCCAGTAAGAAAATGATCACTTTTAAGATCACAATTCATAGGGCAAACAAACTCCTTCACGGGAATGCACTGACAACATAAGGGAAAGGTTACAAATATTTTTACCCTTTCTCCAGTGCCACCCTTCCAAATAACAAACTCTGGGAAACTCTGAGAAAATGAATTAGCTCAGTCATAAAACATTTTTTATTTCACATTATATTTGGTTTGGGCATAACCACACTATAGGACAGTGATGGTGAACCTTTTTTGGTCCGGGTGCCAAAAGGGGGTGTGCACGCGCGCGCTAGCGCGCGTGCCCACACCCATTCCCTCCCCCCACGCATGCGCACAACCCCCCCCCGCTGCCCCCTGCGCATGCACCCCCTCCGCGAATGCGCAAAGGCCTAACTGAAGCCTGGGACGGTGAAAAACGGCCCAACGGGCAATCGCCCAACGGCAAACCGAAAGTGCGTTTTTCCGAACTTCCGGTTTTCCCGTTGGGCCGTTTTTTGCACTCCGGGGCTTCAGGATGCTTCCCTGAAGCCTCCGGAGGGCAAAACGGCCTTCCCCAAGGCTGAAAATCAGCTGGCCAGCGCGCACATGCGCGCTGGAGCTGACATAGGGCAATGCCTCGCATGCCCTCTGATATGGCTCCGCGTGCCACCTGTGGCACGCGTGCCATAGGTTCGCCATCACTGCTATAGGAAGTTTATGCTTACTATACTTACCTGTTTAATTTTTACTTTTCTATTGTATATGTTACATCTATTTTTGTTGCTATCAAAATTCATAATAATTCTACTCAATTAAAAATATAATAATATATCAAGAGAAATAAAGAAGGCATGTCATAGCACAGTCACATATAGATCAACTTCTCAATATCCCCCAGTGTGCTGTTACTTTCTACCATTAATTCTAGTTTGTCTGCTAAACTAACTCATTCAAACTTGCATAATAAGGTGATATTCTACCACATCAAGCCTTTTAGTGGCTCATTATGCATGTTGAATAATTTCTAATAGCTAGGCAAGAAAAAAGATAACAAAGCCATCTTAGTGGTACTTTAATAGAGCTTTTAGTTGCATATTCCTGTTTACAAGTAACTGTATTACTGTACAATCAATTATTTAATGACATCCTATAAAAGCATGCAAAAAAAGTAAACAGCAGGCATGAAGATGCAGTAATGTCTTATGTCAATTCTTCACATTTCATATGAGTCAAGTATATGACAGAACTTGAAACTGTTCTCGTAGTCAATAATGCTAAGCGCCTCAGCTGGAATTTGGTGTAGCCCGTTTGCATTTAACCCAATTGCTATTAAGAAAATTGTATGACAGAGTTTTGGTAAATTCTGTTTTCTCAAATATTCATCAATCTTTTCCAGGGAGACTTCCTGTCTTTTATACAAAGTTGAATAAAAATTTCACAACCTCAGAAGCAAATAATAGCCCCATAATAACTTTTGAATATCAGAATCTATAGCAGTGGTTCTCAACCTTTCTAATGGCACGACCCCCAGCCCCGCCGCCGCGACCCCTGCCCTGCCCCCTCCCTGCACACGCACGTTGCCAGTCACCAAGATGGGCTAGTGTGCGCTTAGGCGATTTTAAGCATTATTATAAAATCCTTTTAATGCTTTTATGTTTGTTT
>QLTV01004386.1:706045-738742 GCA_003457575.1 Thermophis baileyi
AAAGATTAAATTAGGGAATGCACCATGTCCTGATGGACTACCAAGTTCATACTGTAAGTGTTTCAAAAACCAATTTTTGCAATGACTTAAAATGTGATGAACATCCATTCTGCAAGGAACTGCAATGCCACATTCCTGGAAAGAGGCCAATATTGCCTTATTACAAAGGACGAACAAGACTCAAGCTCAACTAAAAATTATAGACCAATTTCACTTTGATTAATGATTATAAAATATTGACATCAATATTGGCTGACAGACTAAAGAAGATCCTATAGGATTTTATCTATGGTGACAAATGTGGGTTTTACGTAAAAGACAACTAAGAGACAACATGAGAATTGTATTGGATATAGTAGCAGGGCGTGTCAAATTTTTCAACTTTCAATTTCCAAATATTAGAGGTGCTCAAAAGTGGTGACATGCCTTGGGGATTGTAAAGATATTTTGGTTACTTTAGTATAATTTAGATGTGCTTGGTAAATAACTACATAAATATAACTTTTCAGACCAGCAATTCCCCAGCAAACAATTCAGACCAGCAATTCCCCAGTACCATCAAAGAAGAACATTATTCTGTGTGCAGTGAGCCAGGTGGAACATATCTTTATCATTTCACTCCAGAGAAAGGCTCAAAAACAGGAAAACCTGCTCAAGCCATTAGAGATAATCTTGTGTATTTCATGAAGAAGAAAGGCATTGACAAAAGCTTGAAGGCCATTGGAGGAGATTCTACAAATGTTAATACTGGCAGTGAAGGTGGTGCCATGCACTGGGTAGAGGTCAAGCCAGAGCATCCACTCTGCTGGAGCTGATTGACTGATCTGAAGGTGTATATGAGCCACCTTTGACGTGCAAACTGACTACAGCGGAAATAAAGAAGTTCATTGATGAACCAATGCAAGTACTGGTACCACAGTGGCTCTGTCATGCCCAATCAATAGAGAGATGTATGAAACAGGTTACAGAGGCAGCAAGCAGAGTGTATACAAATGAAAAATGTGAGGGTTATATCAGAGGCCAAGAAGCAAGTTGGCGGCTGATGTCTAAGAACGAATCAAAACAAGACTTGATGAAACTCGCTTAAACATTTTTGTAACTCAAGACAATTGCTTTCGGATGTTAGTTTATGAGTGCATGGATTATTTTTTGCTTAGCTAGATAAGATTCATGCAGAAAAAACTTTAATTTTTGTAGCACAAGGTGTAATTTTGAGAAGATAAAGTTAACAGTATTTGTGGGGTATATGATCAGACGTGGATTTACCATACCAAGCTAAATATTGTACAACTGCAAAAATAACAGATTTGAATTCTTGGTGTAAAAACACATTTTCAGAACCCTTCACTGAAAAAAAATTGCAAAAATTAATTTTCACCCAATTAAATGACACACCCTAATATTGTAGAGTAATTACAACAAAATAATGAAAAGCAAGCTGTATTGATTTTGCTGGATGCAGAGAAAGCTTTTGACAATTTGAATTGGTTATTTGTGTTTAAAGTTTTGGAATATGTAGATTTTAGGGAGAATTTTATTCAAGGGATTAAGTCAATATATACAATTCAGAAGGCACATATTATTGTTAATGGTAATTTAACTAAACCATGTCAGATACAAAAAAGGAACAAGAGAAGGATGTCCTTTGTCCCCATTGCTTTTATCTGATCTTAGACAGGGTATATTAGACAGGGTGAGAAAATCATGGGATTGGAAATTAAAAACAGAGGCTTATAAATTGAGGGCTTTTGCTGATTATTTATTTTTGATTTTACAAGAGTCTCGGAATGTGCATTGAACACTTAATGAAGAAACTGAAGGACTTTCGAACATTAGCTGGTTTTAAAGTAAATCAAGAAAAAACAAAGATTTTGGTTAAAAATGTAAGTATATAAGATCAAGAGACTTTGATAAAAAAAGACTGTTTAAAACTGAGAAGGAAGTTAAATATTTAGGGATTATAGTGACTAATATGAATCACATGCTGTTTCAGAATAAATATAGTAAATTATGCAATGACATCAAAAAGATTTATTGAGGTGACAAATTACAACTATTGTCTTTGTGTAAAACTTCTATAATTAAGATGAATGTTTTATCTAGGATGATATTTTAGTATTTCAGAGAACTAATGTACCATTTAAACAGTGGCAAAAAGATATTTTCAAGTTTGTATAGCAAGATAAAAAGCCCAGAATTAAATGTAATTAAAAATAAGAATTAAATATAAATTAAAGTAAATATAATTTAATTCTCACAATATTAAATAACAGAATAAATAAAACAAACCAAACTCATACCACCACCACGTATCTCAAGTACAGTGCCACAGTATCACATGACTCCCATATTCTTATATTTGCTGGATTCACTTCTATCCTAGCTCAAAGCCTGGATAAAGAGCCAGATCTTCACAGTTCTCTGACAGGGTAATAGGGTGGGTGCCCTCTTGAGAAGACTGTCCCACATTTTACAGTATATATAGTAAGATCTGATTGCTTCACTGTGTTAAAAAGCATACCAAATCCTTGTCCCAAGAAACTAACTCTATCAAAAGAGATGAGGTTTCCATTTAATTATGTAAGTAGCATTTCTTCTTGTGACCAGTTGCTACTGTTATATTATTCAAATGTTAACATAAATTTAAAAAAAAAATCAAATATTGTTCTGGAGTTCTTAAGAGGAAAAAAAATCAAGTATTTCATTTGTGTTTTAGACAAAAAAATCCTTAGTACGGTATTTCTTCCCTTTTCCATAATATAGCAGAAAACATCTTTTCCAAGTCAAATAGAAGTCTTCACATCATTCAAAAATAAGGAATGTTGATCTTAGTGGTCTCTCTCCCTCCCTCTCACTGAATGTGTGTGCGCGTACACACACACACACACAGGCTTCAGAAAGAGATAATGCTATAGGTATACAGCACTGTATATTTATAGCTCCAAAATCACACCTTTCCTATTTTTATCTCACCTTGGTATTAGGTTCATACTACTCAGCATGCAAAATATGTACTGTGTGCAATAAGTACATCTGTAAATAGCATTGTCAGATGTAATATTGTGAACCCTTTTCATATCCTTTTAAACAATTCAAATTCAAATATGCTATTTCATATTTTTTTTAAACATTAACTTAAAGTCAGAGTTTTGAGATTTTGCTTTAGGAGACTGCTAAACATATTTGTACAACTCCTTCACCTAGTAGAAATGTTATATTATTTTATTCAATGTAAATTGTGTGACAATTAAATAATCTAAGATGTTAAGTGTTAAGATACAGATTAAGTAGACAGTGAAAATATATTAAAGTATAATTAAGAAGTAAATGATAAAACTTAAATTAGTTAATGGTTAAGGTGGCATATTTTTATAACCAAAGTGATATTTACTCTCACATTAAAGTTAAGCCTACTTAGCCACAAAATTATTATAATATGCAACTGACTTTTTCAAATCATAATTGTGTTAAAATAGGGCATGGTACAAATTATTTGCTTAAATTCTTGTCCATCAGTGTATCTCATAAGACATGTCAAAATAGATACAACTGTGTGCAACGTGTCCCAATAAATCTTCAGACTTGTGCAATGTTCCACAGCATACTTAGAATCTGAGGGATTTTCTTTTTTTTACAGCTGAATCCCAGCCAGAGGCACTATTACAGGCAACAGTGAAAGAGTCAGAAAGGCAGGGCACAGCACAGAGACTTGTTGATCTTAACCATGAAACTTTTATGTTAAAACTTGTTTAGACATTGGTTAAATTATTAGAGACTTTTGCATTTGGCCTTGTTCTTCAACATTTTTCAGAAACAACTCAGTTTATAGTATAGAAATCTAATAAGTTATGAAAAGATATTGTATCTTGATATGGTCACATTAACAGCATAAGCTTAGGTAAACAAATACTGAGTAATGAGTGGACTATTTAATGCAACAGCATGTTCACAAATCATAACCTAATGGGAACTCAGACTGCTGTACATTCTCTCTGTACTCTCTCTTTCTTACCTTGCCTAGAACTTTCAAGGCAAATTGGAACCTTTGCACATAATATTTAAGGCCCAGTTTATATAAAAAGAGGGCATGTGTAGAAACACAAAGAACACAAACAGATAAGATGGATAAAAGCAATTTATTCCAATATCTTGAAGCTTTAAATTCCCATATCCTCAGCCAATATGGCTATAGTTAGGATTTACAGAAGCAGAAATTCTAAACATCTGGAGAACAGCAACTTGAGAAGCACCCTGAAAAGATTATTGCCCAGTGAGGGGAAAAACTTGGAAGTATTACACAAAATAAGGCCAAGCGGACCACAAAAGAGCTGCTAGATTAGCTGCTTTAAGATATGAGCTTAAAAGAGCAATTGACTGGGGTTATTTGCATAACAAAAACAAAACCAGTGCTTTGTTGAATCAGCATTTATATTTATGTACAATCTCACAGTTCCTGTTACAAGTCAAGTATACGCTTGTCTCACAATATTAAGTATCTATTAATGACATTTTTCAACTAGAAATCCTTAATAAATGTTATGTTAAAAAAGACACCAATGCTTATTATTCTGTTCAAAATACTAGTAACTTAACTTAAATAGTGAAAAAACAATTTTACTTACTGAATGTCTTACTAGAGTAAGTCCAATATGACTTTTTGTTACTATTTTTTGAATTATAAATTCAAAATCTAAAAGCTAAGCTTTTATTCTGAAAATGTGTATTTGTTAACAGTCTGGCAGTGATATGAATACATTGGACTTACTTAAATTAAATTGGCAAGATGGGCAGCATAGTTCATTTTATCCCTGAAACAACTTACTATAATTAACACGAATAAGGAACAGTCAAATATAGAGAGGATTCACTACACTGCATCAATTAAGGTACTTAAATTACTAGTTAGAAAATTTTAGATAGACAAACTGGGCAGCTAAGTTTTGAAGTTGGCGCCAGAAATCATAACACTCCAAGCCAAAAAAGCCAACACTACAGTAAACATGTCAGGTATGATCTATGTCAGGCACTTACTCACCTGATTTGGAATTTCAGCAACAATGATGCAAACTAAATGAAGGGGTTTTCTGGAGTAGTTTATACTGGGCAGGTGAGTTATAATTAAGGGTATGCTGCTTTTTTTAGTCCAGAATTTTAAGACAAACAGTACAAATGCATTCTCCAAACAATACGGGGGAGGGGGGGAGGAAGAGGGAGAAAGGCAATTATCAAGATTCCCAAGTAGCGATTGAGATTTGGGAATGTTTCCCAAAAGAATGGTCATTTACCCATTTTAAAAAAATAATCATAACTCTTTTTATTTACATCATATTCAGCAGCTATTTCTTAACATCTGGACTGGAATAAAATAATTAAGAAACATGAAAATTCACACTTGCAAAAGTAACCTTTACTGGATAGCTACATATACTCAAACCTTCAATATGATAGCTCTCAAATGCAAAACAGAATAGTTGATAAAGAGACAGTTAAGAGCAAATCTTGCACATTGCATAAAGAATTATTATAGATAAGAAAAATATGTAGAAAATATTCTGTTCTAACCTTACAACTGCAGCAGTGAATACATGTTTTCCAATACTGAGAAGTCACACAATTTTAGGCAATAAACATGAACACAAATGAATAAGCCCTTCAGCATCACCTGAAATACTATTTTCTCTCTTAATGAATGAACATGAATTTAAGAAAAAATTCAAATAGGATTGACATGCAGTATGACTGCCTCCATTATGTTATGAAAGTTGTACCTTTCTGTTTGATGAGCAAGCTTAGAGTAATGGCAACTGTAACAAAAGATTTGTGTTATGACACCAAAGAGATTTATCTTCCATGAGTGCATGTAACAAATTTCCAGACCACCTGAAACATACCCTTTAAAAATGTGTGCATGTATGTGTGTCTTCCAAAAATAGATTATTTCTCAAGTCAAGTTTGTGTCTATTGTTTTGAACAATTTATTAAGAAAACTTAAGCACCCATCCTGGAAGAAAGCAATGGCAAATCACTTCTGTGTTGTTGCCAAAAAATCAACAATCTTACTGGAATGTTTTATCTATGAAATAATAAAACCCGATCTTGACTTGAAGGAGACTTTACCTTTAGTATGAAAGTATTGACGTAGTACACTTTTCAAATGCACTTACGTTATCAAAAGAAATCACGCTTCAATTAGTATTAGGCTTTTTTAATTGGCCTCGTAATTCTGAAATTTCCTCTGAGTGGGATTATGACAGCATTTAAATAATGCCTGAAAACAAGTAATATACTGGAACATGCTGTTCTGATTGCTCCCTTCGGGTCTTTTTATAGATAGGCACAGCTAACAAACTGGGAATCCTCTCTTGTTCTGAAGAAATTATGGATTGTCCTTGGGTTGCTTTCAGGGGATGGGGGTTCTTAGATAAATCTATCAGAGTCTCTAACTAATAAAATGCACATGGACTATTCCACACTTCTCTATTTGCATCTGTTTCCAGGAGGAGTCCATAGAAGTACATGAGAGGAACATGTTTCACCACACTGCTGGTTTTACAAAAGAAAGATCCAGAGCACCACATACCATCATGTTGTTATCACATTTATAAGGCTAAGATAGAGCAGCCCAATCAGTATTTTAAGAAGGCCTTTTCAAAAATATTGATATCTGTTCGATACCAACATTTATTTTATCTGCAGAAGGAATTCCGATCCAGTATAAGCTTCAATTGGAGTGTCTTAGGTATCTTATTTTTAATCATCTAATCCATCAATTAAAAAATTTCAATTAACTCAATGTCATTTTAACAGATCAAATATTTTATGAATAAATCAAAACACAAATATTTACAATAGCTAGGATTCTAAATCTTTTTGCCTCAGATGGGAAGGAGATCATCCTACAGTGCAGAAATACTGTAAATCAAAATCTACTGGTAGTGACTTTGCCTTTACATATATGTGTGTCTGGCTAGCCAATGAACATTTGATGATAGTTGCTGGGACTACCATTGCCACAGTAATTATGGGGAAAATTTCTGTGTTTACTTCCATGGATGGAATCTGAATGATTTTCAGTATGAATCCATATCCTTGCAATAAATTGCAACTGAAAACAGGAAGTATTGGAAACTTAGATTAACACATTTTTTCTATATTGGCAAAATGTTGTGAGCACTCATAGATAAAACTTGTTTTTCTACATGATGGGATTTGCTTTCTGACCCGGAGATGAACAGCTAATAAACTGCAACATGTTTGGGGCATATAATACTACAGTATCTATTATAACTGCTAGCCCTTGGATTTTTTTTCAAAAGTATTCAGGAGAAGAATGCTCAGTTCTGAATTCTGGGTAATTTAGGACTTTTAACTATAGAAAAGCTCCTTCTGAGAGGTTCATGTCTACAAGTTTACACAGCTACCTATATAAAGTTCCAGTTGGTTGCACAGATAACTGTATTGTCTACAGTACTGTTAGGGGGGAAAACACCTCATTCAGGAGGAGCTATCCAAGGTCCTGTTTCATGCTGTCTTTTTCACTGGGAGATATATATATATATATATATATATATATATATATATATGGGCTACTGTTTGTTGGACAGTGCAGGCTCTGCAGTTGTTGCACTAGTGGCTTTTTCTTTCACAGCTCGTGCTTATATTGTGCTTCAGCAGTGTGCCTTGCTTCAGCAGTGTCTCTCTACCCAGCAGAGAGTTGGGTATGTGCTCATCAGGCATATGAATAACATGACCTGTCCACCAGGTCTGTGCTCTCATCAGTAGGATGTGAAATGATGGTAGGCATGCTCTGATGCCTAATATCCAGCAAAAACAAGTCAACTGTAAATGGTTTGAGTCTTGCAGTCCACATTTCACAGGCATGCAGAAGGATAAACTATGGCTCTGTAGACATTCAGTTTCGTTATTGAGCTATTCCTTGATGCCCCATCTCTCCAGTGGAGCACAATCTATCAAAAGCAGAAGTTGTCTTTGCTATTTTGCAGTTAATTTCTACATCAATAGTTACTCCTTGGAAGAGGACATTGCCAAGGTAATTAAACTGGTCCACTGTCTAGTTTCTGCCCTTTGATTGTGATTTGGGGTTCTGTGTAAAATTCATGAGAAGTAGGCTGGTGCATAACTTTGGTCTTTTGGATGTTGATACTAACTTTAAAATTGTTGCAAACCATGGAGAAGATATTCATATATAACTTGCTCTAAGCCAGCATTCAAAACACAGTCATCAGCAAAGGGGAAGTCTCTCAAAAGTCTCTCTTCATTTTGGTGATAGCTTTAAGCCTCCTCACATTGAAGAGCTTCCTATACCCTCCATACCTGAATCTGGTTCCAGCATCACTATCCTGGAAGGCATCGTTCAACAATGTCAGGAAACATCATGCTGAACAGTGTGGAAGTAAGCACACAGCTGTGTTTGACATCATTAGTGACTGCAAAAGAGGATTCCCAGCTGTCCAGCACACTGGCCATCATGGAACTGGCATACTATCTGAATAAATTTTTGGGGGGCAGCCAAACTTCAACATTATCCTCCTCCACAGGACTCTTTGGCTAATAGCATTGAAAGTTTTTGTGAAATCAACAAAGATTGTGCAAAGTTCACAATTCCTCTTCTCCTAAAGCTGGCACACAGCAAAATCATGTCAAGAGTCCCACAACCTTTGCAGAAAGTGCATTGTGACTCTGGCAGCAGGCCCAGCTCCAAACTATTACCAGACAATTTAGCAGGACATCTGCAAGGGTTTTTCCTGCAATGGAGAGTAGCAAGATTCCCCAGTCACATACTTGTCAATTGCCCTTCCTCATGTAGAGATAAATGATACATGCATTTTTAAGTTCTAGATTTAAAGATGCATCTTTAAGTTACAGACTGTATAAGTTTAAAGTAATAGCAACAGAGCACTAGAATCCCAAATATGGTGGATCCTGTGCATGCTGGGATAAATATTTTGAAGAATATAGTTATAACCTCCCCCCATTTATGGAAAAAGGAGGGGAGGTACCTCTTTAGAATGCAGCCAGAGCTAGCCTCAAACTGAAGGAAAGCTCTTAAGTATTTAATATTCAGAAAGTTGGGAAAACCCAAGAAAAAGAAAAGTTTAAGTAATTTGCATGAGGAATATGAATTGTTAAGCTGAAAGTACAGTAATTTAGTACAGAAGCCAAATAGTAAATATTTTGTATTTTATAAATAACTCTGTCCAAATAAATTTAGTTGAGTAAAATGTCATAAAAATATTAGCTTTCCTTGTTAGTGAATAGGAAAATGATTTTTGGACACACGTGGCCATATCATAAGTCTCTGGCTGCAAGCTGCCCCACAGTCGAGGATACTTCACCAAGTGATATGCCACCACTTAATGGATGGAATAGCTTGTCCTCTCAACTTTTTCAGTATTCCTGATGATTTCAAAACTAGTATTTTATTCCAAAAAATGTTAAGAGTGGGTAACTTCCTCTTTCCCAAGAGAAAGATTATTATTGCATCAAGATTATCATCTCATCCTCTGGCTGGCATTCCAAATATTATCCTGAAATTCAGGATTGCATACAATGTCCCTATATAACAACTCAAATTAATTGACCCATTTCTGGTATGAAGTGGAGAGCTTCCACAGAAATCACAACTTTTATATGTCTTATTTACCCATTTTAATTCAGGCCAATTTCAATTATTTTGCTCTGCAACTCCCAGAAACCCTAAGGCAAGGTCAATTGTCAATTATTATGGGGAATTCAATCCCAAACATTTTAAAGTCAAGTTGTTTACTCATACATAATAATGAAAAACACCTAAAGAAGAAAATAGTGTCGGTGTAAAGATTTTGATGGTTTTCAAGATGAGCTTCACAAGCACTACCTGCTGATCCTGAACAATTGGGGCATTACATATCAAAATTCTAGCTTCTGCACAAGTCTTTTGTTCTGCTATCAGGAATTCAGTGTCAGAAATACAGACCTCCTTAACTGAATCTAGGAGCTGTAGAATGCCAGTCTGCTTCTTACACAGAAATTGATGCTGTGATTGTAGCAATCTGCAGCATTAACTTTTGTGGGGGGAAATGTTCAGCCGTTGCACTGTATTAAAACTCAGAACATTTTTCATAATAAGATGAAATTTTTGGACCTTGCAATTAATATTCATAATTCCATCTCTGCATGTCTTGAATATGAACTCTTCCAAACTCTCAATTGTTAAGTATCCAACTATGAGTAAAATTATGGCTGGCCACCCATCCCCTTTTATTCCTAACACTAGCCAATGATCGTCATATAAAGGACAGCCCATCTGTCTCCTGGCTTCAAGCCCAAATCTACTAACTCCACTACTACAAGAGTTTTGTATGGAACAAACCCTATTAAACTAGGGTTTAGATTACTGATGATGTTGACTGCCCTAGAAAAGACATTGGTAGTTACAAAAAATAATAATAATGAAGGAATATTGCTGTCTGAAGCATCCTCAAATTAAATTCACTGATTATTAGGCTTATGTTGCTTCCGTTATTCCCTAGATAACCAGTACGTATTCCGCAGTAGAAGTTATTAGTGTAGCTTTATTTTTTGCTAAAAAATAAGATTCTTTTGTTGAAACACATGGATTTTATTGATTTGTGCCAAAGGATATGGCTTCAAACAGTGAAGGGGGATAAGCTGCCTATCAAACAAGCTTAAGAAGTTTTGACTTTTAAAATGCAATATTAATATTTCAAGGTTGTTTTCTAGCCTGTTCAAGTATATTTCTTTAGTCATATATACTTGGAGACCAGAGGAGTCATTGATGGGAAATGATTACACTATATGAGATGCAATTATCATGTTTTCAGTTAAATGCTTTATTGGCTTGATACAGGACATTAATGTGACCTTTTTTTTAATTCACTGCCGATACTGATAAATATCTTATCCTTCCTTTAATTTATCAAACTGAAAAAGATTCTGGAAAAGATGTCAGTGCTGGAGAACAAAAATATATTTAATACACTTAATTTTTCAAGTTTTAACTACATTTTAAAGAATGCAATCAAATAAAACAATTAGTGATTAAATAGTTAATATGATTTCAGTAGTTGGTATACTTCTCCCAAAGCCAAGAAGATCCTAGCCAGAATTATTCATCAGTTTCAACAATGAGCATTTTGAATTGTCAATCAGTATGACAAGCAAGTGAAGTTATTATAAAGGGCAAAACTGTATTTGAAATAGCCAGTAAACTGATACCATTTCATACACCCTTATTGAAATAGTGTGATTTTTGATCTTCAGTCAGTAGTTTGGATTGGTCAAGAGCTACTTTAATTCTCAGCTAAACATGATTAAGAAATTGAAAAATATTTTTAGTCTTATGCATTTGTTTCACTCCTGGAACAAATTCCTTTCTTAACTATGACTAATTAATTTACCAGCATTACTCTAGCAATTAACAAACTCTATTTTATATAAAGCATCTTAAACTTTAATAATTTGTTTAGTTATTAAAATATATTTGAATACTGATTTAGTGACAATTTTGTGTTGGAACTATTATAAGCAGAGATTTATTATATTTAAACTTGACTTAAGTTTTCTGAATTTAAACTATTAAATAAAATATTGAGATCAGGGTTTTTTTAGACTTGTTCTTTACATTGTGTTCTGTCAAGACATGCAAAACTTTAGACTGTGCCAGTTCCCATGAAAGTTAAACAACTTTCTTCCTCTGTTGCAAGTCAGCTGTTATCTATCTTGTCATGTTCCTGTCAGAATAATTCAAGGAGAAGAAGGATGCTTCTTGGAAATGAAAGGAAAGTCTAACAACCAAGGAATTTATAAATCTGGAGTTCAGAAATGTAAGAAAAGAGAGTTTTGTGGACGGCTTAATGCTCAGATAGGAATATCGTCCCTATATATGTTTGTAAGATAGATTAAAAAAAAGAGAAATAGTTCACAGCTTCCTCCTCCATACACCAAATGTTCATATATAAGCAATAGAATTTACTGATAAGGCATCTTGAAATTGCTGTTATTTCAGTAATTTGCCACTTTAGAATTAACATTTTTATGTTAATCCTGTGCTTGTACTTAACTGCCTATGCTTGTTACAACTTGAAATAACTGTTCACACTTTCCATTACATTATTTGGTGGATGTTATAACCCTGCACCATGAGGATGCAGTTTGTCAATAAACATTTATACTATCACTTCTGATTTTAGCATGGGCAGTTGCTATGGGCACTTTTGCAAATAATATTTTGTTAATGAGTTGTTAGTGCTTGGCTGTAAAAATACACTTTGTCACATTGTTTAATCAATTCACACTTCATTCGTTTCTGAGATTTAAAGACCTACTACGTTCTACTCTTTGAAGGAGGTTGGATATATTTTAATAGTATTTTAAATAATCAGACTATAGTTTACCAGCATCCTGTGAAATTAAAAGCCCTCATAATAAAAATCAAGAAAATTTAGAATTTAAATTTAAAAAATTAGAATTCTTATAACAGTATGAAAACCTTCCAAAGGAACTTTACTGTCCTGTGATGTAATTCATGATAGAAATGACAGTTTAATTTTATTTCTTTGCTTTTATGTTGCAGCATAGTGGTTATTGTAGGAAGAATGCCAAGGAGAGCATTTAGGTAACTGCTTTTATGATTCATTGATTTTAAAGTCAATAAATAAAGTAAAAACCTACAGAATAAGTCAACTACTTCCTTGTCTCCATATTTTTCAGGCTTGAACATTTTCAAATTAACCTCAAATTAATCTCTGTCCCCCAGGTGAACATGCCCAGTACTAAATTGTGACAATATTTGATTAATTTGCAAACCTGTATTCAGAATCTACAAGAGTATATAATGACATTTACATGAAAGAGGAATATTAACATTTTTTGTGGACAAAATTGACATATTAGGACTTCAAACATAGTATTTCATAGTGGAAACTATACATTAAAGATTTCATTGGGTTATTAGGAATGCTAGGGGTTTTTAATGTTGAAGTATAGAATAAGTGCAGTTTGATTGATAAATTAGAAATAACAGATTAATGCCAGCAGTTTGTACGTAAGAAAGATGGGATATGCACAGTATATTTTTAGCATATATACAAGAAGCTTCCTCTCCTAGGACTCTCTCCCACTTATCTACAGTATTATCTCTGAGCTATGAGCAGGCAAGAACCACACTCAAACATCATCTACATAATATAGACCAAGAAACTGGATGCAGGAAATACTACTTAGCTTCCCATGATGGACAGTCAGGGATACATTTTGGCGCCAGTTATGTATCTCACGCATCTTAATATTTCCAACCAGAGAAGGGCCTTTACCTTAATCTGATGTAATGTATTACCTTCAGCACTCCTAGTTGGAAGATACAAAAGGATACCATACCCTTTACAAGTATGTTCTTGTGACTCAGGACATGTAGAAACAACTGAATATTTCTTTTGTACTGCCAGTTTTACACAGCATCCCAAAATGCTCTAATTGCCCCACTCCTGGTTAGTAAAACAGGGTATAATGGCCAGCAATACAAGCAATTCTTATTATATTAATCCTGAAATAATATATAAGATTGCCAGGTTCTGTGCAGTGGCAGACAAAATTATATAAAGAATAATTAAGAGTAATTGAACTTGTTTGAGCAAGGAATAGTTCTGCCGCAGTATTGTCCACTGGTCATTTTTCTTATATGAGCTGCTATATTGTACCTTCTTCAGATTTGTCAGGGACTCTATAATTTTAGGTTTTAGATTAGTTTTAACTAATAAGAATGATGCTTTTTAGTGTGCGTGTGCATGTGTGTATGTTAAATGACCGCAATAAATTTGTTTGAATTTTAATTTTTAGTATATGTGACTTTATCTCTCCATTTCACTGAGATGACAGTACTTGGATTTATATTTCAGTAACATTTGCTCTGGCCAAAAGTATTTTTTTTCCCTTGGTATAAATCAAGTTTTTTAATGTATGCCACATGGATTGGGAAGGGAGATTGAAGTTATGTACTATATGGCATGCATATTAGAATTCTGCTAATCTTACCAGTATGTGAATAATCAAGCATGAATTTTGGTGATAAGCCACTACACTATCTGCCCTTAATCTTCTAACAACGTGAAGAATAAAGTAACTGGAAAAATAAGGTTATAGTTTCATATATACTTGAATTTTTCAAGGATTTTGATTATGTCTGAAGTTCAGTAGTTAAAAAAAATTAGTGCTGCACATATTATTTCATTTTTATTTTACTATCATACTTTACAGTGAAATTTAGTCTCTTGGTTGTGTTTTGCAACAGGTGGTCAGAATGTTCCTTTTTATTTGCCTTTGAATGCAAAGCAACTTAAAACCTTTAAATGTGTCCTTGCTTATAGCTCTCGGTTCACATTTTAGTTGAAGGGAAGATTGTGAAGATGTGTGTTGACATGTAGATGTGTTAAAACCTCTGTCATGCCCAGGCTTGTCCAGCTGCAGCTGTTGTTGCTAGGTTATAACTCCTTAATAATCTCTCTTTATATGAGGCACATGCCAGTTTGGATATAACAACTTCAATTTGTTAAATTATATTTGACAAAAAATAAACAAACTTGCATACTAACCAGGTTCTGAAATTTTGGGAGGGGAATGCCTTAGAGTGAGTTTTGACTCCTGACAAATGCCTGAAGCTTTCTTGGCAAGATTTTCAGAAGTGACTGGCCTTTCTAGGGCTGAGAAAAAGCGACTAGCCCAAAGTCACCCAGTTGACTTCCAGCCTGATGGCTTAACTATTATACCAAATTGGTTCTCTCAGACATCAAACTAGGTCATAATATGGCTTTTTTTGTTAACAGTATGGTATGAAGTTAGTCATTGTACTGTGCAAAATATAATTTTGGAAAGGGATGAGTTATCTAATTATCCTATCCTTGAAGCCGAGGTGGCACAGTGGTTAGAGTGCAGTACTGCAGGCTACTTCAGCTGACTGCTAGCTGCAGTTCGGCAGTTCAAATCTCACCGGCTCAAGGTTGACTCAGCCTTCCATCCTTCCGAGGTGGGTAAAATGAGGATCCAGATTGTTGGGGGCAATATGCTGACTCTGTAAACTGCTTAGAGAGGGCTGTAAAAGCACTCTGAAACTGTATATAAGTCTAAGTGCTATTGCTATTGAAACGTGGAAGAGGGACATTGGAGATATTCTGGTGTTTCTGTCCAGTTTGGGCTTTGGACTGCTCACTGTTTTTTTCAGCCCCCACAGATGCTGTTTAAGATGACAGAAAAAAAGGTTATTCATTCCTTATTTATGGCTTAGCTTGCTATATGAACCCTGCATGATGCAGCTTACTCTGTTAACAGTATTTAGGCAGGTCATAACTTAATGCAGTATTGTGGTCCTTTACATCTGTAGTTGAAGATGTAGCTAGCATTTGTGAAAAGGAAAATAGGAAAAGTGTACACCTATAGGTAGTCCTTGACTTATGACTACAATTGACCCTGGAATCTTGGTCATTGAGTGAAGCAGTCATTTGCTTAACAGCTACAATCCCAGCACTCCTGGTTTTGGTCATTAAGCAGTTGCACAGGTTATTAAGCAGACAGAGGTGCCTCAGGGGGAGAGGTCCCTGGGAGGCTCCACTTAGGAGCGGAAAATCCTTCCTGCCAAAATCCAAGCAGGATTTTCAGACTCTGAGAGACGCTCATGCATAACCTGGGCCAGGCCTCCCAGGGTTTCCCTAACCCTCCTAAAAGATGCTGCACTCCTTATCGTGCTGCCATTTTCTGTTTGGGTTTTACTTCCATCTAGTCTTCAGGGGCTGGTTGAAGGATGTCAGTTCCTCTCTGTGTGCAGAAGAGAATGCCTTTGGTGCAGAAGCAGAGGTCCATTTCTACATGCTGCTTGAAGGAAATCAGCTCTCCTTCACACCCAAAAATGAGCTGTATGCAGAAATAGAGCTCAGGTCACCAGCATCTGAGTTCCATTTCTCCATCCTGCTAAAGGAGTTCAGCTGCCCTGTCTGCGGAAGCCAGCAGAGAAAATTGCAAATGGTGAACACATGATTGTGGAGCCCTGGGCAATCATTTGTGAGTGCAAACAGGTTGCCAAGTACTCAGTTTCTGATCATGTGACCAAGGGAAAGGCAGTGTGACATAAGCACTAGGCCATAATTCCATATCAATGTGCAAATTAGAAAAGTCTGAAAAATCAAGTTAAGCAAACCTGAGCATCATGCAATGGGGTGAGCTCCCATCCTCACCCCAGCTCCTGCCAATCTAGCAGTTGAAAAGTTTAATGCAAGTAGATAAATAGGTACCATTTCAGTGGGAAGATAACAGAGCTCCATGACTTCATGCTGGCCACATGACTGTGGAAATGTCTTTGAAGAGCACTTGCTCAATGGCCTTGAAACGGAGATGAGCACTGCCCCCTTTGGCAGTATAAAATCCGCAGAGACCCTTTACCTTTAACATTACTATAGTCACAAGATCCATTTACATAAGTTTGATAATATTTGGAAATTAGATAGTTATGCTTTTTCTAGTCTATTCAGTTAAAATGCTGGTTGCTCTTATACATAATTATTTTAGATAGATACCACTGACTCGGGCTGGAAGCATGGTGATTGTATAGACAAACATTCTTTATCTTGACTTGTCTCTTACAGCTCTTTCAAGGACACACCAGCAATTTCCTTGTTTTTGTTCATCAATTTTACCAGTTGCTTTATCCTTTTTCCTACTTCCCATAAACCTGCCAAACAGAATCCTCTTCATCTTCTGCTTGCATCAGCTGTTCAACATATCTGAATTAAATTACCTCAAATAATCAGTCTTTATTTAGTCCAGATTTGATGGATATGCTTTTTGCAATCCATGATACTAAATATCTGCCTCTAAAGTCATACTTCAAAGACACCTGCTTCTTTTTTGGATTATCAGTCTTCAGTTCTCAAAGCACACTGTCACCCATGGAAACACATTGCTTTAACATTTCCAATCTTATTTGTCACAGAAATGACCTTGTCCTTCATAATCTTGCCTGTCTGCCATTAAAACAAAGAAAGCAAAACTACCTATCACCTTTACTTCTTTACTGTCAATTTCAAATTCATTTAGCATGCGGTTTCATGTTTTAACATTTAATATTAATTCATAGTTTTATTTTCTATTTCCATAAAGAGCTATTCTAAAACTTGTTTATGTTTATCTAACCAAGTTGCATATCTGCATGTTTCACTGTTTTGACTCTCAATTTTGATTCTAGCTGTCACTCCCATTCTTGTTATTATTATAATGTATTTATTGTACAGGTTAAACAGATATGGGGACAATAATCAGTCCCTTCCTTATATAGACCTTCACAGTTTTCTAAATTCAGCTGGTTCCAATTCTAGTTCTATATTCAGATGCCTCGGATTGTAATGCCATCTATGTCAAATCCATAGGGCAGATTATTCGCATTACAGCCATTAATTCAATCAGTTCTGCACAAGCAACAATGATACATATCCAAAGTTATATAAAATAAATTGAAATAATAATTTGTGTAACTCACTAGTTTATGACCAATTTTACTATATTGAAGCAAATCCTCCAAATCAAAAAAATTCCAGTATCTAACTTTTTCCCCATCTAAGCAACCCAACAATTAATGTCTTCTGTAGACATCAGATTGCTAAAAAAGCAACATGCCAGAAAATCCAAGGTGAGAGCTAGTTTGATCCAAGGCACTGGCTTAGAAAGCATGAAACCATGAAGTCCAGTCCTGCCTTAGCCATGGAAGCCAGCTGGGTGACCTTGGACCAAACGCTCTTTCTCAATCCAACTCACTTCACAGGGTTGTTATGGGGAAAATAGGAGAAGGAAGGAATATTTGATATGTTCATTGTCTTGGGTTATTGGTAAAAATGATAAAGGTGGGATAAAAAATGAATATAATAAATAAAAAGTATAAAACATAGAAAAGCTAGACTTTAGTCTAGCAACTTTTTGTATTTATACAAGCATTTAATCAATTTCTTTGTATGTTGGTTTTAAAATGAAGTTGTAAGAACACAAGAATATGGTTAGTACTAATTTAATTTAGTATAATGCAACATCGCCATCTGACCAAGTAGCAAGATACCCTTGTGCAGTTTGGAAACATCATTTTGAAAGCAAGGATAGATAAATGCCCATTTCCCAGTTACCCACAACTGCATGTAAATTAAATAATCTTTGCTACTTGTGGGGGATGTTTTCTTAGTTTTATATTTTATGTAAGATGCTGGGACTCTTTTGATTGTAGTGGGTTAGAAATGTGAAAACTAAACAGAGAGGCCACAAGATTTAAAGAGGCGTGTAACTGCAGTGAATAATTCTGATTGCTACATGCAACTCTTGAGGTCTTATTTTAAAAACAAAGACCATATTAGTCTACTTCCATGATACCCTTTATTATTTTCTCCTCTTCCTCCTGTGCAACAAGAAAGTAGTTACAGCTGAGCAGATTGCTTGATTTTTGTTCTATGAATTACAAACCATGAATTGAAATAAATTATATTTAATTTCTACAAACGTTATTTTAAATTCTGTGCTGTTTTATGCCTGTGACCAAGAAGCAAAATGAAACCTCTAGCAGCTACTTTTGGAAAAACATAGAAAATAGTACAAACGAGAAGTTTCAAATTGACTTCTGAGAGTACTGTAATAAAAATTGGGAGTTAAGGAAGAATATGATACAATACTTATTCTGGCTTGTAACATTGTTAATGGTATACAAAACATTTTTAACTCAAACCACTGTAAGTTTAAAACATCCCACTTAACATAGAAACATTTCTTGTTTTATGCTTGAAATTGATTGTTTTGATCATTTTGTAAGTGTTTTCAGCTCAAAAACAAATTGGTCAAAGGACTTCTTTTTAACCCCATTTTTTGTCTATATAGAAAATGGTATCTGGATACTCAGAGGGGACTACTGAACTAAAAATTAATATAATTAATCAATATAATTAAAATAATTATAGCTTGCGTTATACCTTCTATAGAAGGGGCCTGGTCCTGAGCAGCATACAACATTTCTTTGAAAGCCTGTCACGAAAGAAGGAAAAATAAATTTGTCAGCACTAGCGCATTAAGTCACTTGATCTGCATACTTTAAATCAATTAGCAATTAAATCCCGTCACCTCTTAAGGCTAACAAACAAAACCAAGGAATGTAAATTTAATGTTATTTTACTTATTTCCAATGTCAGAGATGAATTCTACACACTGACCACAAACATTTAGCACAAGGAACAAACGGACTAGAAAAACAAAGCTCTGCTATATTTTTAAGTTTGTCCATTTTCTATTATCATTCACATTAAGTCTTGTAAGATTAGTTGGAAATTGGAGAAGAGGAAGAAGCATCTCAGATTGTATTAGCAGCGTGAATGACCACAACAGTAGTCTATAGTATGCATTAAACAGGTAGTCCTCGATTTACAACAGCTCCTTTAGTGACCGTTCAACGTTACAATAGCACTGAAAAAAGTGACTTATGACCATTTTTCACACTTACGACGACTGCAGCATCCCCATGGTCACACGATCAAAATTCACAAGTTGGCAACTGACTCATATTTATGACAGTTGCAGTGTCCCAGGGTCATGTACAACTTTTTGCGACATTCTGAGAAGCAAAGTCAATGGGGAAGCCAGACTCACTTAACAACCTTGTTACTAATTTAACAACTGTAGAGAGTCACTTAACAACTGTGTCAAGAAAGGTCGTAAAATGGGGGAAAATTCATATGACAATTGTATCGTTTAGCAATAGAAATTTTGGGTTCAGTTGTGTTGTAAGTCGAGGACCCCTTGTAATAATTATGCTGTTTTCTATCATTAGCAACAGACTGTTGTTTCTTCTATCTGTACTAAATTTCAATAGGGCCCTTAAAGGTAAGACATTCAATTACGATGACATCATTAGATGAAAATATGGAAAACTCAGAGAAACTGATTAGGAAAACATTAACCTCTGTGAGTTAATGTTAAATATTAAGACCCAAATATTCAGTAATGTCAATCAGCAGAAGTTGAGTTCAACTCATGTGGCATCTAACTGTTGAACTATGGATTTTAACTTAGCAAACCAAACTTTAAGGCCTTAGTCTTTCATCTAAAAGTAAGCAATGAGTGATCAGCAGTCACAGTTTAGAGGAAAGCAAACAGAAATATCAAAACATCTCTGAAGAATTATTAGCTGAAATTTGTGACTTTGCAATATAGATACAAAGTCTAAAAGGACAACCTGGAAATGAAGATGGAAAAATGGAAAAACAAATTGCTTTCAAAACTTCATCAACTGACCTCCATGTTGCAACGAATTAACTGCATGCTGATCTACATCACAACAGTTTCATACAAATTTTAGAATTATGCTTTATTGAATAAAAACGTCATATAATTACGAGAGCCAAAGCCAATCTCCCCATCAGCTGGAACATTTCTGACACTTCAAGTTACTGTTATTATTTGGTTAATTAAGTTACATCAAGAAAAGAGAGCAGAGTAAAATTGGTATCATTTTTCTTTACCATTATTAACTCTGTGCCTTGCAATATTAATTTATACTATGTTTCAACAAGCAGTATATTTGCACCAGAGGCGTCACAGTTTTACTAAAGGCTCAAAACATGTTGTTAAATTCTATATCTTTAAAACGAATATACTAGGCAAGGACAGATTGGAGCTCAGCCTCAAATCTATTTCCAGGGCTTGAAACTTCTATTTGTGCCAATGGAAGTATTTTTCACTGAGTTAATTGCTATAGGCAGGACAGGACTGCTTTTATTAGGGGTGGAAAGGATTTTGTTTCCATACTTCAGTTTGAATCGCTCTTGTCAATTCTGTGTCCTTCAGAAATGGACACTGCCAATGTAACCAAAATTTCAAATAATCTTTGTTTCTGTACAAATTGTACATGTAAGCTTAACTTCAAGACTAGACATAATGCTGTTTTCCATATAACCAATGTGATTGTCTTAAAAAGAAAAAAGTTATACCATGTATTAGTTCTACAGTATATCTGAAACTTAACTACAAAACCAATTAAAACACTCTGATATTTAAAATTCAGTTTGTAGTCTGACATGTTGAATACAAGATTGAACTTGCAGATATCTGATGACATGATGTCATCATCTTCTTTTTTCTCCCTTGCTATCTTCCATGTTCCTTCAAAATTCTGAAGGACTAAAGATCCTCTGAGGCAGACTGAAGATGAAAGAGAAAAGGAATGATCTCCTACCACCACCACCACTGGTAATGCTGATGAAAGCATTCACCATTACAGGTAGTTAATGATGGCAACAGGGACACAAATTGCCGTTGCTAAGTGACATGTCATGCAGCATGTCATGTGACCATGTCACTTAGTGATGGCAATTGATACTCCTATGTGCTGTTATTAAGCAAATCAGCGAGAAAATCAGCGAGAATGTTACATGGTCGCCATTTGCAACTTCCTTCAGATTCCCCATTGATTTTGCCTGTTGGAAGCTGGCAAAGAAGGTTGCAAATGGCAATTGTGTGACTATGGGATGCTGCCACCATCATAATCACAAGTTAGCCACCAAACACCCAGATCTCAATCATGTAATCACAGGGACATTGAAACAGCTGGAATTCTGAGGACTAGTCATAACTACCACTCATTTGAACAGTAGCTGAATGAGTGGTCATTAAGTGAGGACTACCTGTATATTTTACCCCAATTTTTAAATATTAATGAGCTAGAATTAAGTCTTACAAATGAAACCTTCTCAAGTTCTCATTAAACTTAAAACATCTTTCTCTTCTTTCACAGCCTGCTTTTACAATATGGACTAAGTCAAAATCATGAAGATTTAGATACATTCTTGTCTAATCAGATTCAAGAAAAAAATATGTAATCCGAAATCTGCAATAATTTTAACCAGGCCACTTTCAGTCATGACTGTTATATAAATAACTAGTCTATAGTACATTTCTGCCATATTTAGTAATAGACAGTAGTGTATCTACATTAACTAATCACAATTAAACCACAATGCAGTAAGACCTAGACTAGGGGTCTGCAACCTGCTGCTCCGGAGCCGCATGTGGCTCTTTGGGCCCTCTGCTGTGGCTCCCTGTCACCCTGTCGCGGCAGAGGGATAAAAGAGCCATCATCCTGTCATGGCAGTGGCATGGCCAGAGCCTTAGTGCGGGAGCGAGGCGCCCCTCTACTTGCCTTTGCGTGGCAACAACATTCCACCTTCATTGTAGTACATTTGCTGTTGCCGCCAGCAAAGAGGGCTGGGAGAGAACGGCAGGGGCGGATCTTGTGGGGTGGGGGCCATCCCACAAGCCTGGCCTTCCTCCTCCCTTGTCGGCGGGGCCAAGAGAAAGTGGGCAGCGTGGGGAAGTGTTCTCCTCCCCCGTCGAGCACCCAGCACAACAGCCCAGAGAGAGAGAGAGAGATGAGAGAGGGATAGAGAGAGACAGAGAGAGGGAGATACCTATTTCCCATAGAAAACAAAACACGGGGAGCCACAAAACCTGGGTAGGTGTGGCTGGGTGGGGTCATGTGACTGGGTGGGAGTGAGTGATGTCGAGTTGGCCACGCCCACCCAGGTTTTGTGGCTCCCGTTGTTTTGCTTTCTGTGGGAAACGGGCCCAAGTGGCTCTTTGAGTGTTTAAGGTTGCAGACCCCTGACCTAGACACACTCTTTTCAGAGTATCAAATTGAAATGTTCCACAATTTTCAAATCTAGGCCAAAATCTTCATGCTTCAATATGTGTGAATTATGTGTAATGTTTTAATTTGTGATTGTTTGAAACTATACTTCAAGATGCAGTTAACACTTTTAAAGCCTTTAAGCCATAAGGTTAAGCCATAAGGATTATTTGAGAGACCACCTGTCATTGATCAGTTTTGCCCATCCAGTAAGATTCAATAGGGATCAATCTCTTAAACAATATTATAAGATGTAGTAAACATATCTTTCCTGTCACTGCATCTCAGAGTTAGCCCAAAGATACATACTGTCTGACCCTGACCCTACCAATTTGTACTAAAGTCTTAAAGACCTGGCTTTTCTCCAGCCATTGTGTCAGGTGGATTTGTAACTGTCTGATATGATTCTTTGTTGGATTCGCAGACTTTTTGTATTAGTTTTATATTTAGCAGGATTCTTGTATTAGTTTTATTATATTCCATACACCCTAAGAGTTTAATTTTGTTCTACTTGTTTGGTACCTATACCAATCAACCAACCAACCGCTTGTCTGCCCTACATTTTATTCACAGCCTTTTGCTATACTTCATTATGGAATATGAACCCATTTCCAGCCAAGTTTGAAGCAATGTTTCAAACATTGGTTTGCAATGCATTTTGTTAATTAGCTGAAATTGGGACTGCTTTCCACTCCAAGACAAAATATCTGTGTCCCCATAATACAATGAACTACAAAATAACCACATTTATAATCTAATGTACTATGCACATCTAATTCATTGTTTATTACTCAGTGCATCTTGTGAACCCATAAAAAGTGAGCTAACGGTAGTTAACTGAACTTTGGTAAGTATGGCATACAAGCATAACCACCAGCAAAATATGTCATATGCTTAAATGGAGCAGTGGGAAGGTTCAATATTTTTGACAAAAGATATCCTGATTAGTTATAACTAACTAGATATAATTAGACCATAATTTGTCCACCGCTTTTTTCAGGTAGTTGACCTTCTTTCAGTTGACTTATTAGAAGTCATACTAGCTTTCACTAGTGATCAGTGTAATGACTGAGAAAAGCATGGACAGCTATCAAAGATTTCAATGACATAGGAGACAGATTGTTTCATAGCTACAGCTACTTGCTCTGGCTTGTATTTGATACAGCTTTATGAAGTTTGTGCCATCAACATTCAGATTACAATCCATCCATTTCATGAATTCAGTTCTGCAGTAATTGGGAATTATCAGACCTATGGATTTCTCTACCTAAGCTTTCATGGCTTTAACTGGAATGTCAAAGAGCATCTAGAAATCTCTAGGATTTCTTAAGTGTTCAGGATGGATTATCCCTGTTGAAGAGTATATGGTCAATAAAAAGGTCACTAGGAAATGTTATAATCACAATAGGCTCATGAAGATCTCTGTATTTTACAAGACCTAGTATTTCTTGCTTGATTTAAAACACTAGGCTAAGAGCAAGGCCTGCATTATGCATCAGGCTGATCACATATTTATCTCATGGTTGCCAAAAGCAGTATTAAACTTTTCCAGAACCACTGATACAGGTTTTTTTTAATATCTCACCTGGGATATCTTAAGACAGCTCTTGCATGAAAATTGACAGATCAATAAAATACTTTCTCTCTGGACAAATATACAAATCCATTTTGGACTGTATAATGATGTTGAAAATTCCATTGTATCTAACAAAATTGATCTTCCTTGGCAAAACTGTATTCACTATCAAAATCTGATCATAACGTAGGTATGTGGAAATGTGTCATGGCTTGAACAAAGGAGATTTTTGAGGATCCCCAAAAACAGTTGTTCATGCTCCCCAGGATAGAAACTTTGTTCAAGCCATGACACATAGAAATAGTTACAAAACCCTTTCCAAAGAGTTTGGAACTGGATTTCACCAGTCCACTCTCAGGCAGTTTGTGTACAAATGGAGGCAATTGAACATCATTGTTACCCTCCTCAGGAGTGGTTGAGCAGCAAAGAGGTGCATAATATTCTGGGAGGCGTGAAACAATCCCAGAATAACGTCTAAGAAATTAAAGAACTTTCTTGCATTAGTGAATGTTCAGTGTTCATGGAACCACCATCAGAAGAACAAAAATAAATAAGAATGGTGTGCATACCAGGGTTGCAAGAAGAAAATTACTACTTTCCAAAAAGAACATTGCTCCCTGTCTACAGTTTGCAAAAGACCAAGTGGATAAGCCAGAAAGCTTTTGGAAGAATGTTCTGCAGATGGATGAGACCAAAATGTAACTATTGGCTTGAATGAAAAACATTAAATTTATCCCTTCTGTGAAACGTGGTGGTGGCAGTATCATAGTTTGAACTTGTTTTGCTGCCTCTGGATCTGGACAGTTTGCCATTATTGATGGAGCTATGAATTCTGAATTGTACTAGCAACTCTACAGGAAAATGTCCAGGTATGTCTATGAACTGAAGGTCATGAGAAAGTGAGCCATGCAGCAAAACAATGATCCAAATTCCAAAACATCCAAGTCATACAATCAAAGAATGGTTAAAGCAGAAGGAAGTTAATGCTTTGAAACAGCCAAATCAAAGTCCTGACTGCAATCCTATAGAAATGTTGTGGAATGATCCGAAGTGGGCAGTTCATGCAAAGAAGCCCACAACATCTCCAAGCTGAAACTGTTTTCTAAGGGGGAATGGGTTAAAAATCCTCCAACACAATCTACAAGCTAATTAGGTTATTGGAAAAATTTAGTTGCAATTATTATTGGCAAAGGGGTGGCTCACCAGTTACTGAAAGCAAAGATTCACATTCTTTTGCCACACAGAAATATGTAGCTTTGGATCATTTTCTTCAATAAACAAGTATAATGTTTTTGTTTAATTGGGTTTTCTTTAACTTTAAGATTTATGTGAAGAATAAATCACATTTTTAGGTCATGTTTATACAGAAATAATGAAAATTCAAAGGAACCCACAAACCTTCAAAAACTATAATACATTATAAGGGATTCATTTCATTCCTTAACCCTCCAACATCTAGAACCAATTTCTCCCTATTAGTTAAGAGGCTGATGATTCTAATAGGAAAAGGACTTACATAGTCGGTAAATAATAAAAAACCACTAAAACTCTAAACAGAGGATTCCACCCCCCAACAAAAAACCCTACAGAGATTACTTGTGTAAGAAAAAGCATTACAGAGATAAAATAAACTGAAATGTTTAATTACTGAAAGCTTCAAAAGCTTCAAATATAATGAACAAAAATGCAATAAAACTGGGCTAAAGCAACTGATTCAAGCCTTGAACCTGATGCCCAATCCATCACCCACCCCCCCACACACACACACAAATATGGAAAAGTTGAAACTATGAGTTATGCAAGCTTGGTTCTAGAAGTATTTCTAGGAATTACCACACCCACAAGGACACCATTGATCAGGCTCAAGAGACTATAACTTAAAGTCCAAAAAAAGTGCAAAGCTTTAACTTTCAGAATTGTATCAACATATACCAATTCAGCAACTAATTAAAAATAATTGTTAGTAGTTAGTAGAGAAAAACCCAAGTGTCAAAAGTGGAGACTGAATAACCCTGGGATACAGTGCCATCTAGTTTCCTTCAAAAGCAGTTCACAGATAGCCTTTCAGGTGCCCTCCCCTCCCACCCAGTCTTCTTTGGGAATAGCAATATCTCAATAGAAGATCCACTACAACAGCCTACTACTAAACAGGAGTCTTCTGACCTTCGACAAAAGAAACGCTGCTTAGCAAAAGCTCCCGCACTCCCTGAATGCTATTCCCTTCCATCTTGATTAAATATATCAAGGTGTGGAGCATCGAAGCCCAAGGAAATCTCTGGCAAAAGGAAGCTTCAAATGGAGACAAGTTAAAGAAAGCACGGCCGTCCCTGTAAGACTCGGGTAAAAACGCACGCGAACTGAAGCAACGCGCCCAAAGCAGAACAGCAGAATGCAGCTGGAGCAGGGAAGAGTGGAATTCTACCAGGGAAAGGCAGGCCGAGCTGGAAGATCAGCGAAGCATCTGCGATGCCGCTACGCCCAACCGCGGGTGGGGGGGGGGCGGCTCCAAACGACTACATCAAATGGAAACCCTACTTGAAAGCCTTGGCACCAGACCCTCGCCGCCCACCAAAAACGCAATACTGTTATTTCCATTCAACTCTTTCGGCTCGAGACGCGTCGTCCAGCCTTTTTCTTTGCACCAGGTGAGCCCCCCCCCCAATATATATATATACACACACATAGGCTCTCAAGCGCGCATCTTTAATTCACATTTTCTTCCACGGCCCCACAAACGCAAACCCAAAGAGCTTTTAGCCTCTCCGACGCTACCCGCTCCTCTCCCTCCAAAGGCTGCTCTCCCCGTCTTTTTATTTTCCCTTCTTTTTCTCCCGAAGAGCTCAGGTACCTCATATTGGATGTATTGCTTCCGCCACTCCGGAGTGATGTGTGCGGAAAGGTGCTCGGCGAACTTCATGCTGCTGCTGCTGCTGCTGCTGCCGCCGGCTCCCCCTTAGGCTTCTTAGCCTTGCCTGCTGGAGGCACTGCTTTACTTTTCAGCTTCGCTCGAGCGCCTTAGAGCTTGCTCAAAAGAAGCCGGAGCCGGCTGGGATGTCTCTTGTCGGTGCTTGAGCTGCGGGCGACGGACGCGGACGCCTGCGACCTCCGCCGCACATGAGTCCCGTCCCTGAATCTCTCTTTCACACACAATGCCGGCCCTAGCGCGCTTTCCCGCTTCCCCCTTCAGGAATGCCCTGGCGCGACTGCCGCCGTCGTTGCCCGCTGCGGCCCCGCAGCCTCCTCTGGCGCTCCTGAAGCAGCGGCAGCCTCCGCCGCCATCTTTCCTCTCCTCCGTTGGCCTGGGCCCGCCTTTCCACACTGAGGGACCTGACGTCATCACCCCAGGAACCGCCTTCCTCCCGAAGAGCAGACGTAAGGCGAAAACAAAGGGGGGGGGAAACGAACACTGCTATCGGCCACGCCCACTTCCCCTCCTCACCGCCTTTCTTTCCATCCCACACAAACGGAGCGAGAGGGGTGTGAGGAGCTCGAAGGGGGCGGAGCCATCGTTCAGAAACGCCCACGGCACGCCCTGAGTGGTAGCGGATTTTCAAACAAAACGGGATCTTACGGTTGGCACGCCCCCTTTTTCTGCCCTGCGGCAGCGACTTGGGGGCGACCGGAAATATTCCGCGAGGCGTCCTTGGCTAACACTGAGGCAAAAGGGGTTGACATGTTAAGGTCCCCTTTGCTTTATCCTAGGGTTACTTTGCCCGAAAACCGCTTGAAGGGAGGGGAATGCTACGTTTTGTAAAAATAATGTTATTAACATACTGGTTCGAGAAAGTGATTTTTACATGGATAATTAGCACACGAGATCTTTCGTTTTATTTGTTTATAATGACATTATATATAATGTATATATTGCATGTACACGCTCACATATGTCATTCTATGATATTCTATATTCACTGACTCCCACATAAATTTTCCTTGTGTGCTATCAAGTTTTTTGATCACATAGATTGGAGAACATGAAGATTGATTAATTAATTATATACCATCAAGTTTCTTCATGACAATGAAGAAAACTAACATGTCCTTTCATGTCTTCTAACCTGCATTCATAGCGAATGTAACCTGCTGTTAGTGGTCCATTTATCTTTCCTTCCACCTTTCCCAGCATTAGAGCTTTTTCCAGAGAAATGGGTTTTCACATAGTGTGTCTGAAGTAGTATAATTTGAGCTTTGTCCTTTGCGCCTCACGTGACAACTCTGAATTGAGAAAAAATGAACAAGTTTATATTTCCATGTGGATGCTCATAGCATGTCAGGCCACTCATAACAAAGCACTTGGTGAAGTTTAACTTAGTATCCAATCATAATTTAACATCAGTGTATAAACTTATATAGAGATTCCACAGATCAATTGGATATTTTGTACAAAATCCACATATGAAGAATTCAATTAGCTATTTTATTGCTCAAGACAATGCATAGAAATGTTCTTAAACTGATAGTGTTTACGCCTGTGTTAGATATGTTTCAATGGCATTTAGATTTTGCCCTCTTGTGCCCACATAGGGATTCCAGACTAATTCCCTGTTTGACTCCTCCCACTGGCTCAGACAGTCTCTCTCCAATATGGGGATGGATGGATGAATTGTTTCATGTATGCTGTGCCCATTTTCACTCACAAAAGAATATTCTGATGAAGAAATCTATGGCAACACTTTGCAAAAATAGTGTGGCCTCACACACATGCTCCTAAACTCCACTTATTAGGACAAATAAATAAGCATAAAAAGGAAGATCCAGTATAAACTGCAACTAATAGTTCAGGAAATTTTGGATTTTGTCCCGGTTTACTTAAGTTAACTTAAATACTGCCCAAGAACTGAAGAGAAAGGCATGTGCCCACAGCAGCTTAAAGTGGGCAAAGTAGTTGGGCAGATCAACCACTGATGTATCATCAAGGAAGCATTCCAGTCATGTTCACTACAATAACTGTTTCAGAAGAGGGAAAGCTCCACTTTAAAGGTGGAACAGCTAAAGATGATTTAAAGCTGCTTTAACTGTGGGCTAGGGATGAGACAAAATGACAGCAATATGTTATAAAAACAATTAGCAGGGCATGTTTGAGCTGTGATTAGATGAGCCCCAGGAGAAAAACTTTGCTCATCCCTACTCAAATAACCAGAGCTTCCTGGATCCGATCAAGCAGTGTATTGGACCAACCCTGAGTCCCCAATAACCTCTCAACTGCTAATACAAGCACTACATAAGGACAATATAACTTTCCTGATCATTTCTCTCAACTACTGTCATTGAGAGGCAAAGTACTTCTTGTAAAGGGAGTAATAAATAACTATCAAGTCTAGTAGCCATAGACAGCCATGATTTAACCTTTTAACCAGGTTAATGGCGTGCTTTGAATAGTATAGAGTTATGGTCTCATAGTTAACTCTTATATGATTGAGAAGGAAAAACAATCTTTAGGCCAAGCTGGCTCAGTGAAGTTTTCTTGCCAACAGTATGAAGCAGTGGTGGGTTGCTACCGGCTTTACAACCGGTTCGCTGAGTGCGCGCTTCGCTGTGCGCTTCGCTGCGTGCGCGTACACAGTTCAGACGAAATAGAACTTCCGCGTTGCAAACTAAGCAAGGAGCACGGAAAACAGCTGCAGAGCGGCAATTCAATCTGCCACCCCTGATCAGCTGGGCTTCAGAAGCAGAGATAAAGGTCAGTATAACCCAGTGGCGGGCAGGCGGGCCCACTTTCACGGATACAGAGAACCGGTTCTCTCTTGGCTTGGAGTCAGAGCTACCGGTTCTAAAGAACCGGTCCGAACCTGCAGCAACCCACCACTGGTATGAAGAGGTTTGATGTTAACTTCTGGGGAAATTTTCTGGCTTCTCAGTCAAGCTTACAAGTCTGGAACTTTCCTGGTGGTCTCCTATCCAAGGAGTAATACCTGATCCTGCTTAACTTTTTCCAAGTTCAGTCATGACCACCTTATGTCTAGGTGATCTGAAGATTATAGTCACTTAGTGTTGTCCTAATTTGTGCAAGGAAACCTAAATAATTCATATTTATGTGAAACACTGGGGAAGAAGGAAAAAGTTTAAACTGTAGCCTTTCTCAGTTTCTTCTCTCTTGATGGACTGGACTTCACCCCATTGAATTTCCAACCAATATACTGTAGCTATTGACATACATGTGAGGGGAGGTTGGTGGAAACAAAGCTGAAGAAGGGGATTTATTGGTTACATAGAGCACCATTTATGTTAAAGACCTTACAGCTCTCATAACATAAGAGATGTTCTGAGTGGATTAACATTTTTATAATCCTTCTGAAATGGCCTGAATGTCTAAAGTAGCATAAAAAGGTCAATTAAGCCATCTAAATCTTTTCTTATTTTTTCTATATTATAGCCATTCATTTATCCAAAAGAGCAGGGGGGGGGTTGCATTTGGAAAGCAATCAAAATCTTCCCTAGCAGCAAAAGAAGAGCATGAAAGTAATGTAGGGCACAAATTTATATTCTAAGGCCGTGATGGCAAACCTATGGCACACTTGCTGGAAGTGGCATGCAGAGCCATCTCTCCGGGCATGCGAGCCGTCGCCCGTTGCTCTTCCGGGTTCCGGCATGCCAGCCAACTGGTTTTCACACGCGCGGGAGCACCGGAAACCGGAAGAGCAGCCACCGAGTGCACATGCGCACACCGGGTGGCTGCTCTTCCAGTTTCCGGCACACGCATGCGCACCGGCCACCTGGTCTTCCGGTTTCTGGTGCGCATGCGCACATGAAGACCAGCTGGCCGGTGCGCATGCGCACACCAGAAACCAGAAGATCAAGAAGAGGAATAGTCATATAGTAAACCCTATCATATTAAATTCTTATACTGCCCCATTGTCAGGCTTCACACCAGGAATCAACAGTAAATCAACTTCCCAAGAATTAACCCTTTGTTCAGTGCTAAACTTAATTTGGCAAAAGACTAGTAAGAATCAGACTCTATATCATACATAGTATACTTTAGACCACGGGTGTCAAACATGCGGCATCACGTTGCTGTCACGTGACGTTTCATGACATTTTCCACTGCTCCATGGATCTGGAGTATATGACTCTTAAATGTAGACCCATATATCTTCCACGGGAGTTCAGCGTGGTTTTGATTACTGCAGTCTATATCCCACCTGATGCCAATACTACCATAGCTTTGGGATTCTTGTACAACATTGTTAGTAATCAGCAGAATAAGTATCCTGATGCTGTGCATATTATAGCTGGGGACTTTAATCAGGCTGATTTAAAAGCAGTGCTCCCTAAAATTCTATCAGCATGTTAAGTGTGCTACTAGAGGAGCAAACATATTGGACAAAGTATATACCAACATTAAACATGGCTATAAGGTTATACAATTACCACATTTGGGACAATCAGATCATATGTCACTCCTTTTAGCACCAGCATACATCCCTCTTAGGAGACGGGCTCTGCCTATAATAAAGACAGTGAAATCTTGGCCACAAGCTGCTTCCCAACAACTTCAGGATTGTTTTGAGAACACAAATTGGGACATCTTTTACCACCCTGACCTAGAGGAGCACACTGCAACTGTTCTGTGCTATATCAAACACTGCACAGACACTATCACTGTGGATAAACGTATTGGAATCTATCCCAATCAGAAGCCCTGGATGACCAAGGAAGTTCAGCGCTTCTTGCGTGACAGGACCAAGGCCTTTAGGTCTGGTGATGGGGCAAGATACAGTGTTGCCAGAGCTAGTCTGAAGAAAGGTATTCAGAAGGCCAAGACTGATTATAAGAGGAAGATTGAGGATAATTTTTATAGCAATAACATGAGGCAGGTGTGGCAAGGAATTCAACAAATTACCAACCATCAATCAACCAATGTCATCCCTGCTGAGGGGGATGCTTCCTTGGCAGAAGAGCTGAATCATTTCTTTGCTCGCTTTGAAGTGGAGACATCAGAGACAGTTAAAATACAGCCACCAGCCCATTGTAGCCCTCACCTCATTGTGGAGGAAGAGGAGGTGAGGAGCATTCTGAAGGCTGTGGACCCTAGAAAGGCTGCCGGTCCTGATGGTATCTCTGGTTGAGTGCTTAAAGACTGTTCTGATCAGTTGGCTGGAGTCTTTACCAGAATCTTCAATCGGTCTTTATCCCAATCCACTATTCCATCTTGTTTGAAGGCTTCCATCATTGTTCCACTGCCAAAGAAGTTCCCTATCAATAACCTCAATGATTACAGACCAGTGGCACTCACTCCTATCATCATGAAGTGCTTTGAGAAATTGGTTGGCCGGCACATCATTTCTGCTCTTCCGCATACATTTGATAAACACCAGTTTGCATACAGAAGAAATAGATCTACAGAGGATGCGATAGCCATCACTCTTCACACTGCTGTGACTCATTTGGAACAGCGGTGGGGGGGCGAGGT
>QLTV01004386.1:739180-759696 GCA_003457575.1 Thermophis baileyi
GTTTCCCTCTCCCCTCTTTGGAAGAGCTTTATAGCTCCGGCTGCCTTAAGAAAGTTCAATACATTTTTAAGTATCCATCTCATCCTGGGCACTCTTTTTTTGAACTATTACCATCTGGCAGATGGTACAGGATAATAAAAACAAGGACAAATAGCTTTTATCCCAGGGCAATAACCATATTGAATTCTATGGTATAGTGCAATAATGGGTTTTCAATTTCAATTATACAGAATGTAAAGGATGTATGTTTGTGTTTTTATTTTTTTTAGTTATAATGTACACTGAAGACGGCATTTAATTTCGTTGTACCAGGTGCAATGACAATAAAGTAAAGTAAAGTATAGTAAGAATCAGACTCTATATCATACATAGCATACTTTAGACCACAGGTGTCAAACTTGCGGCATCACGTTGCTGTCACGTGACGTTTCGTGACATTTTCCCCCTTCGCGGAGCTGGGGTGGGCATGGCCTGCACATGACGCATCCAGCCCACGGGCCGCCAGTTTGACACCCCTGCTTTAGACAAACTGATTGCCATTGCAGAGCAAAAATTTAGTTTTTATCTTGCCTTGCTGTGTTAACCTGTACTTGGTGAGTCACTTAATGGTTTGAGCAACCATGATATATTTACATAACAGTTCTTTCTAGCCTTGGAACTACTGGTTTCACTTCACCTGCTTCAGGCCTTATATCAATGTTGGTGCACTGTTGCACCAACTTCAGAAGTGATCGTTAGGGGAAAAAAATCAGTTTTGTCCTTCTCTGCCTAATTACGCTGACTGTATTTACACAACACTCTAATTCATGGCTATCTGAACGATGAATTATTAAGTTCACTTGATTGTATGACTCCACCCAATGAATTGAAACAAACCCTACAATAAGTACAGTATATTGGCTGAGTTCCCACTGAACACTGAACCGCAAACTAGTCAGGCATATTTTACCTTAGCATGTGCTAATCCAGCTATTAACAGAATGAAATATAAGATCTACCGGTAGACTAATTCAGACAAACTGCATCAGTCCAAGCATGTCATCACCAACAGATAAACTTGTGATCTATGGAAAATTAATCCACCAAAAAATTGCAAAGAGACAAGTAAACGGCCTAAATCAAATCTTCAAGCTCTTTGACATCTAAGTCAGAACAGTTGCAAATGATTGTTATCTTTGTAAATAAGTCACTGCTGCCAAAGTTTCTACTAGTTGCCTTGGGGTATAGATTAATAAGAGCTCTAAGTGCTCAGGACAGGGTTGCTACATGGTATTATGTAAATGATTGGCAGTACAGAACTTCAACTGGAAAACAACAGTACAGTTGGCAGTACAGTTGTTTTCAACTGTTTTCCAGTTGCACTAAGCCGTAATGTGGTTTGTTTGGCTTAGTGTATTAGATGAATGCCATGACCATGTTTGAACAGACTATGGCTTAACATGTTGGATAAACTATATCAAAGTTTCTCAAAACTACTACCATCACCACCACAAAAAAAGATCTATGATTAAATTTTGGTGCAGAAGCTGAAGTTAAAACCAGACAAAATGAACTGTTGTCAATTAATAGGAAATAGTTCTGGGATTGATGTCCAGATTATGGAGAATGCAGTTACAGTCCTCGTAAAAGAAGGGGGCAGCACTTTGGGAGTGCTGACACTACATTCACAGATGGTGGCAATGGTAAATAGTGCATAAAAATATTATTTCAGACTTAATATCAGCTTGTTTCACATTTGAAACTGTTTGACAACTTCTTAAAATTGTTCTTTTTAAAATATTTCTCCTAAAAGCCAGTGTGGAACAATTGCCTTGAAGTTAGCTTAGGCTAGGGAAATAGAGGTTCAAATCAACGCTCATAATAGGAGCTTGTTATGTGACTTTGGGTCAATTATATTCACCTTTTTACCTCCAGAAATCCCCATGTAAACTGGTCTGAACTCCTGCAGAAAGGTAGAATAGATAATTTTGCTGTTTTTGTTTTAGCCCACTTTATTAGTTTTGTAAATAATTCAAGGTAGCAAACATACCTAGTATTCTTCCATCCCCCTAAAAAAACTGAAATCAGGTGAGGCATGGCACTGAGACTTTGTAACACCTCATACTTCCTCTGTTGAAGGTATAATATTACAGGCCTGCCAGGAGCAGGATCACCCTGTATGAGTAATATTTTCCACGGATTCCAATTTCTCTTTCTACCCAGTAGAATTCTCTCATCTACTGGAAAAAAATATATATCAATACATAAGAGTTGTGCTAATAGTAGCTTCTGGGAAGTCTTAGAGGTAGAATGTAGCAGGGTAGAGAAAGTTCAATGGTAGAATTATTATTGTAATGGTTTCATGTTTTGGGACAGTGTCACTTTGTATTCAGTCAAATAACGTAATAACAATTCTTTTCTAGGATAAATCAAGGACAGGCCACTCAGCTAGTCAGGCATTCAGCTCTGAGTCAAAATATAGGCATATACTAGGGATTTTCCCCTCTAAGCTTCTTCTCTGGGTACCGTTGATTCACTATGGAAAATACTGTAGAATTATGTGCCCTGGGAAATTGTAAGCAACCCATTGCACTTCCTTAAATTCATAAGGCAGAATAATCATTTGAATTATTAGCCATAAAATGTATAAGAAAGTTACTTATACAAATCATACATCATAAGCACACAATTGAATATAACTGAGCAAATCTGTATGCTGTTGTAATAAAGAAATGATCTGGAATAAATTCTATTTTACCTTGCAGTTTGGGTCATATTCCTAATGGGAAGCCAGGCTGAAACTGAAACTGTTTGTTGCATTCCCTCTTTACTGAGAAAGCCTGATAGTTATTCCTTCTATGTTCATCCCAATTTCTTGCTTAAACAGCAGACAGGACATATTGCATAATTGTAAAACTGTTTTTAATCAGGTCTGCTCAACGTTCTTTCTTGAAAATTTTCTGATATGGTATATGTGAGAAGAACGCTTTGCAAGCTCTTCCCGTGTCAAATGTCACTCAACTATCATTTTTACTATAATGTGCTGATTTTTGTGATCTATTAATACATAGCATAGTAGCCTTAAATCATGAGGTAAGGTTAGCTTCTTAGCCACAACTTGTACCCATATTTTCTAAATTATCCTGAGGGCAGGATATTTCCTTAGGGGATGTCAAATCTCAAAGCAATTGGGAATTGGGAGCTTTGGGGTCTGCAGGGGCACTTGACTCCCCTTGCCACATCTTCAACAAACCTGATTGATGGTGGCTCTGGTAGGAGCCTTAAGCTTGATTTAGACTTGTCCACAACTATGTGTAGGCGTTGACACATGCCTATACTGCAAAGGGGTAAGCATAGGTTGCAGATGCCTGCAGATGGGCTGATGCGCACACCTCCCAAATCTCAACCATGTGTTGTGTGGAGATGCGTGTCCTGCATGCTGATTGGTTGGTCTGCCTATGTTTTCTATGCTTTATTGTTTGAGCAACCCCTAGGGAGATCATTAACATTCACAGAAATATAAATGCAGCAGCTATGTAACCGTCTCCAAATGACAGACCTATATATTTCCTGACTTGCAGTGACACAGAAGTCTAACTTAGGTTTCAGTGGAAAGCAATGCAGAATAAAGAGAGAAAAAGAGTTGCAGTTGTTACTAGTGCTATTAACTATCCTCTCCTGCAGTAGTGCTGATTCAGCTGCTTCCTCAATAGCACCATGCCTTTGCCTCCCCTCATCAGTCGGATCATGTAGAAATGGAGTGAGGAGAGGCTGTACCATCTAGTGGAATTGGCACACTTAGCGGTCCTGCAGCTTCCCCTATGCTTGCTGACTACTTCCTTTTCCTTCCTGCTTGTAATGGTATGCGGGAATGATCTTGAGAGACAGTAGGAAGAGTAGCAGACTCTTTAATGGTCAGGTAAATGGCAGCTGAATCTGCAAAAGGAATGGGGACATGGCAAACACTTCAGAAGGGACCCTCCCTAGTTTCTTAGACTGTAAAGGCAAGGGGACAAAGTTGCACTTTCAGATTTGCAAGCTTCTGTTAATGTAACCTTGCAATAAAGTTAGGGCTAGTATTTGTGGGTATGCTTCTTGTCTGAACTACCTTGAGTAGGTTGACCCTGCTTGAGAAAAGAAAAGAAAAGAAAAGAAAGAAAAAAGAAAAGAAAAGAAAGAAAAAAGAAAATAAAGGTTTTGAAGTGAGTGAACAGAGGGGTGAAGATGTGAACACACACATGCATGGCTGTATTCTGCATAAGAGGAGGAGTGACACTTGAATTCTCTTATCATGGGGAGTGAGGCTCAGAGAGCTGTTTTTTCTTCAGGCTTCTCAAGGGGAAAAAATAGGGCCAGTCAATTCACAGTATCTGAGCTGCTCCCTGTTCTTTTATGCCACTCCTCACAAGGGTTTTAAAGGATGGAGTTAAATAAATGAAATAAAAAAAACCTGTGGGATATTCCGCATTCCTCCACACCATCCACACTGATTCAAACCCTAATGGAACCACCAGTTTTTATATCTTCTATTACAACTGTCCCAAAGGTGCTTTTTCCAAGAGGCAACTGAACTTTGTGGTTTTTCTTTGAAGACGTTTCGCTTCTCATCCAAGAAGCTTCTTCAGCTCTGAAGGATGTTCATCCCAAAGTGCATTGCTAAATGTCTATGGAGATTCTCAGTCATCCAGGTCATGGTTGTCCCAAAGGTGCTTTTTTCAAGAGGCAACTGGACTTTCTGGTTTTTCTTCGAAGAGCTGAAGAAGCTTCTTGGATGAGAAGCGAAACGTCTTCAAAGAAAAACCAGAAAGTCCAGTTGGCTCTTGAAAAAAGCACCTTTGGGACAACCATGAGCTGGATGACTGAGAATCTTCATAGACCTCTATTACAATGCTTTTAAATATTCAGGAAATGTCTTCTTGTCTGTGCTGAAATCCCAGGCGGGGAGTGTGCTGGCTTATCAAGGGTTTAGCCTAGAATTAAGAACTGTCTCTTTAAGACATAGCATTCTGGGGAATGTAGTCCATGCCATGTAGTCCATGGCATGTGATCATAACTGTGTACTCTTATTGGTCATTGAAGTATGCCTGGGGGGCGGGAGTAAAGGAAGTCACTTTCAAGAATCTACCGGGAAAAGATGTAGCAACAAGGGAGATGGGGAAGCATTAATCTTTTTTTACAATATTCGTGATGGTTCCAGATTATGACTGAAGATTCAGAAGAACTTCTACATAACCGTGAGTGTTGTCAGAGGATGCCTGAAGAATAAAATATAATCTGATTGAATGTACCATTGCGTTTTGTTAAGCTGCCTGATGATAGCACAACCAATCCACGCTTGATTCAGAACATTGTCCATCCTATTTCTCTATAGACAAGCTTATATGTCTGCACATAAACTGATGTACATATCATGCAAAATATGGTAGAATTCTGGCCTCCAGGGCTGACAAAAGAGACTATTCATATTCTCTCTTAAAAGTTCTTGAAAGTGCTGGTTGATAACCTTGAGACGGAAAATTGCAATGCAGATTTCAGAAATTACTGTATTATTAAAGCTACTGCTATTAGAATATATTATCTGTGTATGCAGGACATGCTTACCCATATAAAAATTAACCTCAGTTTAATCAGCCCAATGTTTTGATTTTATGTGAACCTTGAAGCATAAATAACCACTGGCTGTATTCCCATAAGATGCTAGGGTAAAACGTGGTTAGCTGGTTTGTGAGTCAGTGTATCATGTGAACACAACTACTATCAAATATTGCATTTCTGTTCCTACTGATTCCAAGTATTGGCCAGAGGCAGAGAAACAAGATTTACCCATGCAAATCTTCATAAGTATTCCAAAAAATGCTTCTTTTACTTTTCCTTATAATCTGTGAGCAAACAACCTGCTTTTTCTGAGACTGATCCAACTGCAACAGCAGATTATCTTGTGCTGCATTATCTTTATCTTAGGTTTGTAGAAGTATTTTAATGAGTGATGTTTAGTGATCTTCAACAGAAGCTTTAGTGTCCGCAGTTGAAAAACTACTGACCTTACACAAAGCTAAAATCTTATCACTACTTGATACTCATTTCCTGAACAAGTTGTACTTTAATATATTACTTTTTGTAAATAGAAATGTGGGTTAGGAAAATCAACAGCATCTTCTCACTGAAGTTTCATGGGTCAAACCGGCTTGTTTGAAAATAAAATTATGCTGATATTGAAACAATGTATCAGGTTTTCCCAAAAGTAAGGGCATAGAAATAACTAACTAAAATTTTAGCCTGTACCATCTCCCCTGTTCTTAGTACAGGTAGTCCTCGAGTTACGACCACAATTGAGCCCATAATTTGTGTTGCTAAGTGAAACATTTGTTAAGTGAGTTTTGCCCCATTTTATTATTTTTCCTGCCACGGTTGTTAAGTGAATCATTTCATTCATTAAGTTAGTAACATGGTTGTTAAGTGAATCTGGTTTCCCCATTGACTTTGCTTGTCAGAAGGTCACCATGTGACCCCGGGACCGTGAAACCATCATAAATATGAACCAGTGGCTAAGCATCTGAATTTTGATCATGTGACCATGGGGATGCTGCAGTGGTTGTGAAACATGGTCATAAGTCACTTTTTTCAGTGCCGTTGTAACTTTGAACGGTCACTAAACGAACTGTTGTAAGTCCAGGACTATCTGTATTCAATTATCTATATTTCAAGCATACTGATATACATAGGTACCATAGAACCTGGCAAAGTTAGGGCATTTTTAAAAGCTATCTTCGCACAATACTTGGTGTGAAAAAGAGACCCAGTATATCATTTTTTCCCCCAAATTTAATAGTAAAATGCCAATATAGCCGTTTCGGGATTCTCAGACTGAAATGTTAAAAAGTCTGCAAATAATCTAATATTATTACAGCAGGGACTTTGTGTCCCTTTATGGAACCAGATTGTGCTGGATGGATGGTATCATAATCTGCAGCCTCTGAGCTAAATCAACATTTTGCCCCACAATAGTAGATAGGCTGCTGCAGTGCAAAGTCAAGGATTTTATGTTTATCTCATGGGTTTAAATTCCAGACTTTTTCCTCCCATCCTGTTGAATTGACAGATAGATGGCCCTTAAAGGTGGTATGTTTCTGAAACTATCAGCATTAGCTTGCCAAGCTCAATGCTTATACGAGTCTTGATTTTTCCTCTAATGGAAGAGATACAGGAGCACATCCCCATGCAGGCCTTTATTTCAAAATAGGAAAATCGAATAACTGTGAATATTATATATGGTAACTGCAGCAAGATTATTATATGCAAAAGGTTAGAAAAGCAATGAAATGCCTATAGTGGGTTATAAAATTGGATTATAAAATTAACTGAACTTGCAGAAATGGTGAAGCTGATCAGTTTGGTGGGAGATAAAAAAAATGGCAGACAGCACTGGAAACAAAAAGATATACCTACTGACAGTATAATTATTAAAAAAATTCTCGACTGTGCTGAATTAGATAGAATGACGATGGAATTAAATGAGAAGGAGGATTCAGAATATTATGAAATTTGGAACGAACTATACGATTGGCTTGATAAGAGAAACCAAAATAAACCAAATTAGTAAATAATTAAATTAGCATTGTAAATACTATGATGTCTATGTATGTTAAAATATGATAATTATGTTACTGAATTATAATTAAATATATAAATGGAGAAGATCGTATAAGCATGAAATTATTGTTGATATAACCTGCTGTAATATAACCCTAGAGGTTTTGTATTGTTTTTTTTTTGTATTGTACTGTTTTTTGTGTGTGTGTTGTTTTTCAATGTAAATAATTCAATAAAAACTACTTTAAAAAAAATGGCAGACTATCTTGAAAGACCGGAACCTTTATATGAACTGAAAAAAATGATGATTTGGGGATTAAAATGAGACAGGGAGGTTGGGGTAATGTTTAAGGTAATAATTACTTGATAGAAAGGCACTTGTATGGTTTTTTCCCTATTTTTTCTTTAATTTCTTTCTTGTTTCTCTATGGCTTATTTTCTATCTTTGTTCTTTGTTTTATATATTTTACTACACTTTTAAATTTCTATTAAAAATAAAAAATAGTATAAATTATGTAACTCAGAACTGCACTTTATATCCAACATAATGGCTCTTCAGTATCTCCTAATATAACCTTTTAAAGAGTAGGGCTTATTTCACTGCCACAAACTTGGCATAGAGCCACTTATGATTGTGGCAGAACACAAATACAATAAATGAATCAGTTAAGAGATGGGTTTCCCCCCTGAGAAGGGGGTTGGATGCTACTATCCTTTCAACCCTTACATTCTAGAATTTTCTGAAATGAGAGGAGGGAATGCTGGTTAGCAAAGTTCTGTCATACAACTTTTCATTGTAACGTTGGTGAAAAAAAAGGCTCTCTGCTATATCACAAAGACATATCCTTATTATGCCTTCCCATCCTTAATAATGCTTATTTTTATGGATTTCTTCCCTACAAATATACTCTTAGTGTTTTTTCAGATGTAGATAAAGAACTGTGAAAAATCTGTTTCCCGCTCCTGTCTTGCACCTGCATTGTCAAATTAACATACAGTTAGAATCCTTTATAAATAGAACAAGTCTTTTGAGTAATTACACTTTTAGAGTGTTCATGTAGTTTAGAGAAGAAAAGGTAAAAACACATTTTTTCTCACGTGAAAAAAGGTTAGATTAATATATGGATTATAAAGATAGGTGTGTATATGTATAAAATTTATAAAATGAAATGATTACTATTCAGCTTATAGACTACAACCAGTGCAAATTAAGTTCTGCCCTGATGTATTCCAATTAAAACAATTTTGACGACAATTTTTATAGAGGAAAACTGTGCTCTTAGAACATGTGTTAATTAATGTAATTTTATGGGGTTATACATGAACCTCAAATGTTGTAGTCTGGGTTCATATAATCTACTAGGCTAAAATGTGGTTGGTTAATCAGTGATCCAATATTATGGAAACCCAACCAAAGAGGTGAGCCTGTATTCACCAACACCATTTCCACCTCCCTCTCTTATATAACTCATGCCCTTCTCAGCTGAACTACTGCAGTGCACTCTACATGGAGGCTGCTTTCATAGGCCACTCAGAAGTTACCACTGATCTAGAATATACCAGTTCATGGTGCTAACTGGCATATATTAACAGAACCACACTACACTTGTTCTACAGGCTCTGCATTGGCTTACAGATAGAATGTGAAGTGTTGCTTTTGGCCTATATAGTCTGATGTGACTTGGCACATCAACACCATATACTCCAAGTAAAAGTGTTTTCGCCAATGGAGTCATCTCAATAAAAGCAAATTGAAATGCTCCACTTCTAAGAAGTGAAAAGGCTGAATCTGGAAGGCCCTGCTTGTCTGTGGCAGCATCTGATTTTTGGAATAGTGCCCAGATGACATTCTAGTTGCTCCCTCTTTGATTACCTTCATAAAATTATTCAAGACCAAGTTCATTTGCAAAGTGTTTATAAATGGAGATGATGCTATCTGGCTATATTGTGTTACAGTATTGACAAAATGAAAGTGCTGATTCAGTGGGGATATGTATTTGCTTTATTTTTATTTCAATTATTAGTCTTAATTTACCACGGATGTTTTAAATGTTTGAAAAATACTGGTATGTGAATGAATGAATGAATGAATGAATGAATGAATGAATGAATGAATGAATGAATGAATGAATGAATGAAATGTTTTAAAAAGGAATCCATGATTATCTTCACATCAACCAATCTTGATACACCGAGAGAAGGTAGAGAATATCATGAGCCAATTAGTACTCATCCAGGTTCCTTCCAGTGAAGCAGAAAAAATGTTATCCAACAATTTCCTGACCACCAAGTTATTACCAGTCATACAGTAACATTAATTCTATTACCCTCACCACAGCATTAAAAAAATAAATAAATCACTTTGTTCCACATTTTTCCTATATGCATTTGTCTTTATTCATCTGGCATGTTAAAAGGGAGTCTGAATTCTAATGGAATTCTATATATTTGTAGGTAAGTAAAAGTAAGTAATAGTAAAAATGTAAATAAAAATGCTGAAATTCAATATAGGTTTCCCAATATAATTTTTGTCATTCTTTTTTTCTTTTTCTTTTATAAACTCTCTGAATTATGAAAGTGAAATAATGCAATTTTATAACCAATTTCCCAGTTTGCAATTTTCCCATTAGCCTTGAGCACGGCTGCAAGTTGAATTAGATTGGAAGAAGGAGAAAAATAAGTTCTTCATTATGTATGTACGTGTACACACACACCAGGGGTGGGTTCCTACTTACCTCGCTGCTGGTTCGCTCCCTCCTGCGCCTCGTGTGCGCGCCTCATGGGTGCGTGCACGCCTCATGCGCACGCACATACACAGTAGGAAAAAATCCCCCCAAAATAAAAAAAAGCCGAAAAAAAGATGTCTGCATGCACAGTGCCGGAAGTCAGCTTCTGCGCATGCTCAGAAGGGGGAAAAATAATTAAAAAAATTCGGGGGGAAAAAATTCGAAAAAAATTTAAAAAAAAGATGGTGGCCCCCACGGACTGGCACCGACCGATGTGGTTCGGTGACATCATCATGACGTCACCAGCGGGCCGCTACCGGTTCTGGAGAACCGGTCCGAACCGGGAGGAACCCACCCCTGGTACCACTTCAGTGAGAAGACAACAGCATACTAACCTTTACAGTCCCCTACACTCATCTAACGCTCCTATCTCTTCTTTTAGATTCTTTTAGACCCTTGATTTTTTGATACATATATTTGTTTACATTGTCTAGCTAATCATGATATTTTTTTAGACTGATGTATCTTCCATAATTTTTAATTGATGATACTTCACCCTCCTTATGGTGGTCCATGATCATAATAAAAGTCTGATTTGATTTGAAGGTTGGGATTAAGGCAATATTGCCACAAACTGAGTTTGCACTGTCAGTGGCAAATGGCCTACATTTTGGCTGCCTGATTTTAGTCATCTTGGCAGACTTGGGAGTAATGTTAACGTTGGGAATGAGCAATCTCCTTTTTTTATTATCATCTTCCAGAGAGCAATACACACACACACACATACCACACACATTGGAGGTTGTAGCCTCCAATCTATCAAATGCTGCCAACCCCTAGCTTAGCATTATGTCCAAACCTAACTATTGGGTTTCATGGACTTGGTTCAAGATTGTACCTTGTGCAGTGGTTAGAGTGCAGCACTGCAGGCTACTTCAGCTGACTGCTATAGCTGCAGTTCAGCGGTTCAAATCTCACCGGCTCAAGGTTGACTCAGCCTTCCATCCTTCTGAGGTGGGTAAAATGAGGACCCAGATTGTTGGGGGCAATATGCTGACTCTGTGAACCGCTTAGAGAGGGCTGTAAAGCACTATGAAGCGGTATATAAGTCTAACTGCTATTGCTATTGCTATTGCTATTGTAGGGACTAGTTAAAGAGTTTCCAAACAGGGATGCATGGCTTCCACTGGTATCTGAGCCCTTATATGCAATATTGTGATGCTGAACATCTTATCCTCATGCCTACTGGATTGAAAGCAAGCAGGAATATCCAGATGCACCTCCATGCAAATGGAGCCTTGCACTCTGGCACTGTTAGAAAACGTTTGTCTTCATTTTGGAAGACAACTTGGGCAACTGGTAAAGTGGAAAATTAGAGATTCCAGTTCTACGTTGGAGGAATTTGAGCTCCTTAGTTCATGAATAAAGGCAAGTATCAAGTTGTTCTTCTCTAGCTACAGAATGCTTGTTTAACTGAATGAGGTTTAACTGTAGGTCAGCTTGAGGTTTACGCAATCTCCAACACAGACTATTGCCAAGGTAACTGGGAATTGGGGCATCCTCAATAGCTGTCTTAGGGCTAGCACAAGGCCAAAAGAGAGCCAAATCTTTGCTCCATAGGAATAATTAACTATCTCTGATATCCCATGTTATTTTCTCTGCAGTAAGCACTAAAGTTATTTTTGAAAAAGAAATTGTTTCAAAAATCCAGATCCAGATTTTTGCTGTTAGTGTACAGTTAAAAGTTTACAAAAGGAAGGGAACAAAAGCAAAGCTTAAGCTCAAATTAGAAAGAAATATTCCTGAACAATTGTATCCCTTCATGCCAACCATGGATCATAGATCATGCCACCCATGTAGCTCCTGATCTTGCTCAGAAAAAAAAGTGTATTTTTCCCCGAAGAAATTAACACAAAGCTCCAAAAGAAAATAGACCTGCAGTACTTTTCCATGTGCCTGCCTACAGAGATGTTTCAACCTGTTGAGACAAAAATTGTTTGGCTTAAAGACAGTAATGGGGGTTCTGGAAACAAAGAGGTTCTGAAGGCAACTCAGTGTAATAATAATGGTGGTAATGGTTTTTAAAAGCTAGTGATTTGAGCCAAGATTTACTATAGGAATTAGTGAGATACACCACCAAGGACCTACCTGAACTAAACAGAAAGGATGAAGAGGACATTTTAATTAACTCTATCCTTCCACTTATGCATTGCCTCCAGAAGATAAGTGATAATAGTGGCTGGGCTGTTGTGACACACTCAACTGTGGTAACCAAGATTTAGTCAATTTATTTGGTTTTGTAATTTTGTATGCTATCTCCACCATAAACTGATCACACTGGGCTGCATTTGCATAATATCCTAGGCTAAAATGTGGTTGGCTGGATTGTGATTCAACAGGTTCTGCAGATGGGGTAACTGTGAAGAGAGACATGTCTACACAAAGCTCTGATAGAGCATTAAAAGCACTGAGTCTCCTCATCTTTGTTTCACTGCCTATCACACTTATTTTCAAGTTTACTTTTTTCCCCACCTTTCTGAAATCTATTCTCTCAGTATGCCTTTTCAAATTTCCTATATTTTTAACAGATTAACAGAGTTGGAAGGGACCTTTTAGGTCATCTAGTCCAACCCTCCGCTCAAGCAGGAGACCCTACACCATTTCTGACAAATGGCAGTCCAATCTCTTCTTGAAAGTCTCAAGTGATGAAGCTCCCACGACTTCCGAAGGCAAGTTGTTCCATTGGTTGATTGTTCTCACTGTCAGAAAGTTCCTCCTTATTTCTAGGTTGAATCTCTCCTTGATCAGTTTCCATCCATTATCCCTTGTCTGGCCTTCAGGTGCTTTGGAAAACAGCTTGACCCCCTCCTCTCTGTGGCAGCCCCTCAAATTATTCTTAGCTCCTTATAAATGTCTCCCTGCTTTTCCTGCTCTCTTTTTTTCTAGACCTTCCTACTTCACCTGCTTGAATCTGGATTCAAATCAGTTGAGCCAAACATTAACCAGCCAGTTCCATTCTTGGACAATTCCACACTGATCTTTGGGGCCGTATCTAAATTAGCGCTGCTTTCCTATAACTGCATAACATTGTGAGCAGTCTGGCTCAGCCAAAACGCAGCTCAACCCTTTGTGAAGTATTATTTATTTAAATGAGTTGTAGCTGCTCCCTGATAGATTTAGGGCAGCTTCCAGAGCCCAAAATAAATAAGTTCATTTAAAAAAAAAACATGCAACAAAGGCAGCCTGGACTAAAATAACCATCATAATAATGAAGAATCACAATAGGGATCCCACAACACATTAACCCCAGACCTGAGATCAAAGTCAGGTCTTGAATGCTTTTAGAACCCAAGGAGGAAGGGTGTCATTCATACCTCTGGAGGAGATGACAGAGCAGGCATGTTTCTTCGGTGTTGTAAGATGACCACATTTAATAGAAGGAACCTGGAGTGATCCCACTCTGCCAGAAGATACTGGGCAGGCAGAAATGAATGGAGACAGGTGGTTCCCCCCCCCTCCATATCTTATGCCATATTTGTAGCATTGGAGCTCAGCAAAACCTGGGCATGGGTGTTACATTGGCAGATGTTAGGATTGTCTGTTGTCAATCTTCAGTCCCCAGCTCTTTCCCCCCCCCCTTCACCTAGTTGTGGCATGTGATATCCTTGCTCCAAGCTATATTGTATCTTGATGCATTTTTAAAATATATTTTGATTGCCACTTATCTCTTTCCCCCACCCCAATACATGCTCCCCCGAAGATTACCAAGGCTCATCAGAATGACTGTTTGGCAACCAGTCCTGCTAATCTATTTGGAGAAAATGACACCTCTAGAAACACGATTAATATTTAGATTACAACCACCCGTAAAGCCTTGGGTAAGATGGTGAAGGAAGTGGAAGCACAACTATCTCTTTTCAAGAGATAAGGCAAAGCAGCATGAATATCTGGCTACCAAGTGAATAATGATTTGGATTTGTTGACTGCAACCTCTGTTACCAGTGTAAGAAGCTCACAAGCAACGGTGAGCTGTTTCTGAAAAGGAGAGGGAAAAACATGTATAGCAACCTCACGATGAGGGCTTTAAACTATAGCAGAGAGACAGAGGTACAGATTCACAGAATCACTGGCACTAGACCTATATCTGTAAATGATAATGGAGACGGTACAAAGCTGGAGAAGGTTCTCAGAAAATAAATACAGTAAGTAGTAAATAGGAGTTTACAAATATATGCAAGGACGGGTAGACTAATTCTGTTGAAACTGAAAACAGGACAAGGAATGAAAAGAAAAGAAAAGAAGTTAGAACATGCTGTTCTAATGACAGCTGAAGCAACTGTTTTTCTTTACCTCACTTTGACCCTGTGGATAATATCATTTCAGTGGATTGTTTATGCCTGTTCTCTGAAGTTTACTTTGTTAGAATAAGGTCATATTTTAATGACTAAAAGTCAGGAAACGTGTAATGAAGAAAAGAAATCTGCCTTCTCTCCACTCCAGACAGAGAGCTCTTCTCCAATAGAAAGAGAGACAGACAAGGCTGGGGATGATGGACAAATAGTAACTGGATTTGGCTGAGTCTTGACAGTTGCTGCCATCTCTGCTCAATCTCCTGAAATACAGCAACCTTAAGTCCTGATTTATCTGTTTGTTTATCTGGGGAGGAAGAAATAACAGGCTTTAAGATTAGGGTTAAACTCTAATCAATATGAAGACTCTGAGAAGAGATTTATGGGTTTCCAAATTGCCATGAAAAGTTTTCATGAAGATCTGTTTTATTTATTGATTGCTATACAGTACAATTTTCCTGCCACAAGACTGGACAAAATTTTCAGGAAAAAGGTTTGGAGACTTAAATTAAAACCAAGGAAATGAAACGCTGTTTAAAAATACAATAGTTCTATAAAAATTGTTCTGGTCCTGGCATAGGTTATTATTTATAAATGCCTAAGTAAATGGGCATGTGTTTAATTGTTTTCTGAAATAATTCAGGAATTGAGCTAACCAAGCACATAACTGGAGCATGGTCTTTGAGAAAGCCATACTCCTAGTCCTCTCACTGTGTGCCAAATCCATGAGTAAGCGCACTAACAGGGTGTCTCCAGCTCTGGATTATGTATACATAACAACTATAGTTCTTAAATTGTGATTTCTGGCTCAATATAATGTGTGAGCCATCAATTTTTACTATATCCAATCAAATATAGTTAAAAATACCGTAATATGGTTGAGTGAAGGGTTAGGCAACTTCTTGTTTGCTAGAACTGCAGTTCATATTTGAGAGGAACCAAAGACTTCACATCTTTTGCTTTGCGACATTGCCTGTACAATTAAATCCATTAAATTGTGGAAAACTTTTGATCTTGGTACTTTTCCAGATGATTGGTACTAAAAAGTATATTGAGTTTTTGTCTTCTACTTGAGTACAGATTTACAGTGATGCCTTTGCAAACAAATTTCTGCCTTTTAATTTTAACGAGGCAAATATTGTATTTATTTCTCAAGCTGCCAGGGATGTTACTCACTGTGTTAACTATAGATACCTTTTCTTGATGTGGATGCTAAGATTTTAACAGCTACTTTGGCTTGTAGATTACAGGGTATTTTTCCAACTATAGTGTATCACTACAGGCTAGACTTATACAGAGCAGTCAAGATTCTGACAATATGAAATTTTTAATTGTTGTTCTTGGTTTAACCCAAAATAGACAAGGCCCAACAGCTATAATTTCTTGGATGATGAAAAAGTCTTTGATATAGTTTCTTGGCATTTTTGAAGTAAGTTTTAATTTATTTAGAGTTTTCCCAAACTTTTATATTATTAATAGCATGCCTTCTCCTTGGTTAAGGTTATGTCAGGGTACATACCAAAGATGCCATCTTTCTCTTTTTCTTTTTCATTTGGCCTTTGAACCTTTTGCCTACATAATTAGATATTCAAAGAACAATCAATGGGGTAGGGTAGGAATAAAATGTTATTATATGCTGATGAATCTATAGCTAACTACAACATTGAGAAATTGGTGACATATGCATCAAGATGTTACATTGCAAACTTTGTCTTTATGTGCTTGCATCCCAATGCCTTTTAAAAATTTGTTTATAATGTAAAATACAAAAGAAAATAGTAGGAAAATAAATAGGGGAGGGAGAAGGGAAGGGAAAGTGTAGGGAAAGGGGCGAAAAGAAAGAAAAGGCGTTGGCTTCTGATTCCCTTTGGCGCAGTAAAATAAGATATTAGCATCAAACTTCAACTTTTTACTTTTACATAATAATATAAACTAGCCATTTCTATAACAACAAACTTGTCTAATTGGTAAAACTCCAAATCAAAGTTTCATTTTTGTTCACCTCAAGCACAAAGTCCAGAAGGGGTTTCCAAGTAGAAACAAAAGTAATTGTGTTTTTTTGTTTAATTCAATTCAACATTCATTGTACACATGTTGTACACATGTGCAACATGTGTACAATGAGATTGGATGAGCCTCCCTTAGTGCAACCCCCCAAACACAAAATGCATCTGAATAACTCGTGAAAGAAAGAAAAAAAACCCCTAACCCAATAGATCATACTAACAGACACACAATCCTATATACATATATGTGCATAACATTACATTATATTATATTGCACCAGTGTAGACATGTTGCATGTTGTGCTGGCCCTGCAAGTCTATCATACTAAATAGTTATGGTGTTATGTTGCATTCAGAAGTCTGGCAGCCCACGGATACAAGCTATTTTTCAGCCTGTTCATTTGACTGGCTATGCGTCTGTATCTCCTGCCCAATGGTAGGAGAGTAAAGAAGTGCTGACCAGGGTGTGAATCATCCCTAAGTATTTTCCTCACCCTGCTAAAACATCGAATCCTAGCAATTTCATCTAGTGAGGTCAGGGGACAGCCTATGATATTTTGTGCTGTACTCATCATCTTTTGTAATGTCTTTCTATCCGTGGCTGTCAAGCCAGCATACCATACCATAACGCAATATGTGAGGACGCTTTCTATTGTAGACCGGTAGAAGGAGGTCATCAGTCGTTGTTCCACCTTGTTTTTCCGCAAGATCCTGAGGAAATGGAGTCTCTGTTGAGCCTTCCTGACCACCTGGATCGTATTATTTTTCCAGGTGAGATCTTCACTAAGATTGACTCCCAGGAATTTGAAAGAGGAGACCCTCTCCACACAGCCCCCCTTGATGTAAAGTGGGGCAGGTTCCTCTCTCTTCTTCTGGAAGTCTAGCACTATCTTCTTGGTCTTGCTGATGTTCAGGTGCAAGTTGTTTTCTGAGCACCATGTGGATAACTTCTGGACCTCTTCCCTGTATGCTAATTCATCACCTCCAAAGCAGTCAATTTAGCCATCTCTGCTAATTGCATCAACTTTTTCAGCCATTCATCCATTGTGGGAATCAAAGTGCCCAATGTCTGACAAGAGTACATAAAGTCATGATGCCTATTTTGTAACTTGTCCTCCTACCTCCATGCAGATTCCTATGGAAATTACATGTTGTACATGGGGACCAGGAATCAATATTTGTAAATTTATTTCATTAGAATACGAGTTTGGGAATCTGTCTGGCTACCCTACAAACTGAATATATCAAATCAAATATTTATTACGATCAGAGTCAGTATAAGCAGGGTGGGGTACAGTCAATTGAAAAGCATAGAAAATATATCAGTCTAAAAAATTCAAATTAAACACTCCTGAGATCTTGAAAATATAAGGATTGGATTTTTAGGTTATGTTCAGACTCCTTTGTTTACCTTGTTACAAGAATCTTCAGAAACTCTTCTCAACTGGTTGATTTGAACTTTTATTCTGTTTTGAGACAAATAAAAGAAGATCTAGATATATGGGCTAAAATTCCTTTGAGTATTTGAGTAAGATAAATGTTATTAGGATGAACCTCATTCCAAGATGAATGAAAAATAGAAAAAGAATCAGCTCAGATATACCACCCCTTGCTTCAATATTAAATATTTCATTTAATATTTGAATATACAAAATAATTTGATAAAATATGAAATAATATTTTGTATGGACTGTAAGATCTAATTCTTAATAAAACAAAGACAATTCCTTTCAGGATGCTTTATTTGGAATAGTCAAAATCATCTTAGTGGTTTCAGTATCTCAAACAATAAATATAGATCAAAAAGAATCTTAAAAACAGGGCAAAATACTCAGAAACCCGATTGGATTTAGATTAAAAAAGATGGTAATGCAAAACTGAGAATGTTTGCTGGAGATTATTTACAAATTGTTGTGGAAATGTGATTCAGAAACCAAACAAGTTAATGCTATGTGATTAAATGGATGCTCAATTTAAACAGCAAAGTTGACAAGTGACAAGGGCAATATGAATACCAAAAAATATTAACATCAACATGAATATTACATTTATAAAAACTGGTACAAGATGTTTTACCACTCGTGTTATTTCCCCAATGCTGATTGCCAAAATAGATGATTCTTTTTCTAATAACTATTGGAGATAAAATAATTGGGTCAAGTCACTCTTTCATGTTTGACAGCAATTCTGCACCATTCTGGAAGATGAAACAAATTTTAAAGCTTAAATTCTTTTTCTGCCAGCTATTTTTCTGTGTTTTTTTTTACTGACCCTGATATTCCAGCAAGGTATAACAAGTCAATGATAACATGTGCCAATGATAACTGTATGGGTTTTATTGGAAATGCCATGTAATTCTCTCTTTAGAACAGTATTTCTTAAGCTTGAAAAGTTTAAGATGCATAGACTTCAAATCCCAGAATTCCTCAGGTAGCATGCTGTCTGGGGGAATTCTTCTGGCAGATGATGTCCACACATCTTGTAGTTCCCGAAGTTGAAAAACACTGCGTTAGAAGAAAGGAAAATGGAACTACGCATCAATGTAAAAAAAAAATTTCCATTCCTTTTGTGGGGGGGGGATGTTCCAAATAAATGATCACTGCATTTGAAGTTCCATAATGGTTAAAAATTCTGGAGGAATTAATTGTGGTTCCTTTATTGGTGGACTAGTTATTAGTTATTTGTGTGACCTTTTGGAATAACAAGGTCGAATCTCCTATCATACTTTACCAATAGAGGATTGCATTAAAATCATGAAATTGGTTTTCACTTCATCTCAATACATATAGATACCTTAAATAATGTTCAGTTATGGTTGGTTACAGCTGTTCTGCTATTGGAGTTGGCGCATTAATTGATATAGTATGCCCTTATCCTGTTACTGCTGCATTTTAGTCTGAGACATTATTGTTAACATGTCTCTGAATCAATTGCTCTGGGTTAAAGATGCATGTTTTTTCTTGGCTGTAGAGTATTTGCAATATATTAACATATAAAGAATTATACATCTGGGGAGCATGGGACTTGGCTAAGAGAATTATTATACAATATTGGAAAGAGAAATCTATATCCAATTTGCAGCAATGAATTGTCTGTCAACACTCAAATTACAGTCTTTTTCAGAAAAAGGGCAAGGAAGACAATTTCCAAACAATAGGGCAAAGTTTTTGGAGTTGTTCTACTGCTTTTTTAAAAAAATTCATTTTCCCCCCTTTAAAATTCTATGCCTACCAGTTCTGAAATTATGTTGATCCTTTAATGTTGCTGTATATATTTTATTTTTTAAATCAATTAAACATAATTTAACAAGCATAAAAAATGAGCAAGGAATAGTGGAAGATCAACTATACAAAATGGGAGAAACTGATCTACAAGATAGATTGCAGCAGGGCTTGGTGTTTTTCCTGGATTAACACGTGAGTTATTTTGGTTAGAGGAACCTATGAGGCTCATGATCTTGAGGCTGTGTTAGAGCTTCAGGGAACAGCCCCCCCCCATTGATCAGTGCAATGTTTGAATCTAGCTATGTATTCATCAATGATTTGGACGAGGGGATAGATGGGGAACTCATCGAATTTGCAGACAACACCAAGCTAGCAGGAATAGCCAACACTCCAGAAGATAGGCTTAAGATACAGAAGGATCAAGATAGGATCTTGAACATTGGGCGCTATCTAACAAAATGAAATTCAATGGTGAAAAAAGTAAGATTCTACATTTAGGCAAGAAAAACAAAATGCACAAGTACAGAATATGTGGTACCTTGCTCAACAGTAGTAACTGTGAGAGGGACCTTGGAGTCCTAGTGGACAACCATTTAAATATGAGCCAGCAGTGTGCAGCAGCTGCCAAAAAAGCCAACACAG
>QLTV01004386.1:759932-786110 GCA_003457575.1 Thermophis baileyi
GCTATTCTCCAAAGCACCTGAGGGTAGGACAAGAAGCAATGGGTGGAAACTAATCAAGGAGAGAAGCAACTTAGAACTAAAGAGAAATTTCCTGTCAGTTAGAACCATTAATCAGTGGAACCACGTGCCTCCAGAAGTTGTGAATGCTCCAACACTGGAAGTTTTTAAGAAGATGTTGGATAACCTTTTGTCTGAAGTGGAGTAGGGTTTCCTGCCTAAGCAGGGGGTTGGACTAGAAGACCTCCAAGGTCCCTTCCAACTTTGTTAAATTATAATTGTATGACTGTGTGTGTGTGTGTGTGTGTGTGTGTGTGTGTGTGTGTGTGTGTGTTATTGGGGATTGATATACAGTATATCTAGAAGCCAGCTTCCCAGCATTTCCTTCATTTTCCCTTACAGTACTGTACATTTGCAGGAATTGGCTCTGTCTTTCCACTTGCCACTAAGAAACTGTCCAAGCTGATCTGTACTGTAGTCAGAGATGAGTCACGATGACAACACATGGCTCTCCAGCCAAAGTACCATTCACAATTGCCATGTCACACACATTTGCTCCCTTGTGGCTATTTCTGATTATGTGAGCTGGGGGAACCCAGCTGGAAATACAGCCATGAAAAAGTCAGCACATAGAAGAAATTAGCTGGCAGGAGAACAAACATTCTACTGTGTGGCTAATTGGTTCCACTTTTCAGCATGGCTAGCGCAAGCAGTAACTTTCCATTAAAAAAAAGAACCTGCCTATTCAAATGTTTGATGCTCAAAATGGTCTCTATTCTTTCAGTATGGACTAATTTACATTTACATTACAAACTCTTGATTCAGAGAAGGTAAACCATTGCATGGAAAAGCCTAAGAATCTGTCATCAAATTTAATGAGAAAATTATTTTTGGCAAGAAAGTGAAGAAAAACTGGGAACTGGGTTAAAACCCATAACCTTACCACATCTATGAAACTGTTGAAGGAGAATCTATATATTCCAAAACTAAGAAACGGGCTAAAAACCTTGACTCTGACCATTCAAGAAACGTTATGACATCATCACCCTAAACACTGTGATTGTCAGTGTTTGTAATGTAAAATTTGCTTTAAATGATTTTTATGATCTTTTTCATTTGCAGCCTGACTTTATTAAATGTTGTTGTAAGGAATATCCTTCTGGGTTTGGTTCCAAGTGGGGAAAAAGACACTGGGTTCATGGAAGTTGCTTGGAAAGAAGGTTTAATGGTGGACAGGAGCACATGGCAGGGGCTCCTGAACAGAAAAGGTGGATCACATGCTTCCAGATGTTGGGTGAAGAGAAAAGGGAGGAAAAGATGCTGAGTCTCTTGGTTTTATGACCTCTGTTGGGCCCCACCTCTTAGTTTCCTGTTCCTGTGTATGTAATGCACTCCAATTGGCTGTCAGACTCCCAGGGGCATGCTGGGGCAACTCTTGTGGGCTGTCCTGAGTCCCAGGCTTGGCTGATGTAATGGGCAGTTCCTAAGATGGCTCTGTCTGTAGGAGATCTTTGTTATGTAGAATAGACTGCTCCAGGCTATTAACAAAGGGGGGGGATGAGTGAGCTGGGCCATTCCTTGATGGCCCATTGACAAAGGTGGGGGCTACTAAGAGTGAGTCTGTTTCCTTTCTAAAAGCATGTTTCTCAATTTCTCTAGGGATATTCTATATAATATTCTGCCTTTTAAATTTTTCCTAGGATATTTCATTTTTCTAGGAGAGGGGTGGGTGCTAACTTCCTACAATGTATTGAAAAAATTTAATTGGTGTTGATTTAACAAGTCGAGATTTTATATGCATTATTAACAGAATTGTTTTGTGGTCACTACTGCAGTTGCTGCTTTTTCATTTATACCAATCAAAGCTGATGCAAAACATGAGGTTTTCCTGCAAAGGGGACAGTCTCCTTTTCTCTCATCTCCTTAGCAGTGAGAAGAGCTTTCATCACACCTCCTCTACACTGGCATGCCTACCACCGCAGAAGTTGAAACAAATACCACATCCATTCAAAATAGGACTTAATTAGCTCTGCTGGCCACTTTTTTCCCCAGTCTTTGTTCTGCAAATGTAATAAAGAACAACTTCTAGGCTAGCAGTTTCCACTTGGAGGTGGTGGGTAGAAACACTCATAAAAGAATCTAGAATATAAACCTTCAACAGAGGTTTCCTGCTGCCTACTGCTGGAGATGAAGGATAGAAGCTAAAGTGGAAGAGATTTAAGGAGAAGATATAAGCCAGGGGTCAGGATTACATTAGAACAGAAATCCTGCCAATGGGAACAGTCAGTTTCTCTCACCCACTGAAAGAGAAGGCAAACAGATGCATTTATTTAGCTTTCCAAAGAGGTTTATTGGTCTTTATCCTCAAACCCAATTTGGGAATCCTCTCTTCACCATTGTACCTGTTTTTCAGGTGGTAGGAAACAGAACAGTTCTACCAACCTTCTTGGAGATTCTCTTTGTCCCAGGGATGGAGTGTGGGATAAATAAACACTAGTCTGTGGGATTCCTTCAGCCCTTTCGTGCTTTTAGATCATTCCTAGAGCAAAACCTGAGATTACTCAGCCATTGTTGCTTAGCATTGCTTGTAATTAAGACCCTGTCTTTGGAGTTGTTGAAAGAGCTGCTGTATGATTGCTACCTGATAAGCCCCACACTTGATTGCAGTCTGATTTTTTAGTTCTTGGGCAGTGAGACCTCTTGGTGATGTTATTGCAACCAATCAACTTATTCTTCTGAGCTGTGGGGAATAGTAGCGGGTTGGGGTGCTGTCAAAAGGTTCCCCTCTTACCTAAGTGGGAGGTTCTAATCAGTGGTGATGTGGAAGGAATACTAGAGCTTTTGGGTCTTCCCATGTGGAATTTCTCAAGGATTGGTGCTTGGATGTTTATGAAATTTAACATATGTGAGGCTATAAGCCTGCTAGAGGGAGTGTCTTCCAATAAGGAGAGCTGGGAGAAAGTAGAGTCAGAGGTAAGGAAAGCTCTACAACAACAGGAGACAGTAACTTTGATAGACCTAAGAAGTTCACAGAACTGAACTTTTCACCTGCACCACCGACAGTAGCTTAGACTCAGAGGTTCGACCACTTAGTCATAGCCTAAGATGCTTAATGAAGATGCAGGATCAGAAAGTTGAACATTGCAGATCTGAGAAGCTAGTGCTAACAGAAAAGTAGATTTTGCAGCTGCAGTTTGAGGCGTCTCTGCTATGCACTGGGTGGAGGCTCAAGGGTGACTTTTTTTATTATATTCACTCACTTAGGGCAATGCTGAAAACAACTTATCAAAAATGCATTTCCTGCTTATGAATAACCTGCATGGCAATGTTTCGGGTTTCCTTTTACTCATCTCCTGCTTCTTCATCTTATACAGAGGTGGGTTCCTGCCAGTTCGGACCGGTTCTTTAGAACCGGTAGCAGGAATTTTCCCCCGCTTGCTAAACCAGCAGCAATGGCCAGCTGGATACGCCCCTGAACTGGCTCTCTTGGCGGCGCCATAGGCGCCGCCATCTTGTTTTTCGCTTCTGCGCATGCACAGCTTTTTTCTTGCTTCTGCGCATGCACAGAAGCTGGATTTTCAGCACTGTGCATGCGCGTGCCCGTGCAGTGTGCCTGTGCGGCATGTCCGCATGGTCGCGCGGCGCAGGAGGAAGCGAACCGGCAGCAAGGTAAGTTAGAACCCACCCCTGATCTGATATGTTGCCTATTTGACCATGGAAGCCTTTTCTGGAAAGGAGACAGACCCCTTTTCTCTTTTCTCCTTAGCAGTGAGGTTAGCTTTGATCATACCTTCTCAACATGCTCAGTGAGACTATTCTCAAAAAGGACTTTTTTAAAGGCTGTTTTCCTCTAGCTAAATGCAATAAAGTCTTGCTTACCTCTGGCTTGTGACAGATTTATAACTTGCTAATATGTTTCCAGGCAGCCAGGCATGCCAGCTGTGGAAGTGCTGAATCTCTGCTTGGAAGCTGTGGGTATCTAGATGAGGGAAAACAAGCTTAGATTAAATCCCTCCCAGAGAGACTTGCTATTCATCAGTGACATTGCCGTTCATCAACAACAGAGCACCTTGTCAATGTCAGTGCTGCAAAGAGTCACACTTCCTCTAAAGGAGGTGATTTGTGATTCAGATGTCCTTCTGGACTATTTGCTCCTGCTTCAATAGAAGGTGGAAGCTTTGGCTGATGCACAAGATACAACACTACTGGGACCAGGTTTCCCTTAAGATGTTAACCTTGATCCCCACTTGGCTGAATTACTGCATTATGCTCTGTGAGGGGCTACCATTACAGAAGATCCAGAAGCTGCAGTGGTATAAAATGCAGCGGCAAGACTGCTGTTAGGACAATCCTGCCAGTGCAGAATAAGGACCTCATTTAAAGCTACTTTGATGGTTACCAACAGGCTTCAAAATGCTGGTCTTTAAAGTCCTGCGTTGTGAAGCACCAGGTTAGCAATAGCAATAGCACTTAGACTTATATACCGCTTCACAGTGCTTTACAGCCAGTAGTGGGTTCTAAAACCCTTTACTACCGGTTCACGTGCGCGCTCGCATGCGCAGAAGTGTCTCGGGTGGGTGGACGGAGCCTCCCGCCGCCACCGCTACCGGTTCTAAGAACCGGGCCAAACCGGGAGCAACCCACCGCTGTTTACAGCCCCCTCTAAGCAGTTTACAGAGTCAGCATATTGCCCCCCAACAATCTGGGTCCTCATTTTACCCACCACAGAAGGATGGAAGGCTGAGTCAACCTTGAGCTGGTGAGACTCGAACTGCCAAACTGCAGGCAGCCGGCAGTTAGCAGAAGTAGCCTGCAGTACTGCACTCTACAACTGCGCCACCCTGGCAACGTCTTGCTAGAACAGAATCTGGTTCAATCATTTACAACAGGGCTTCCGAGAGTTCCCTCATCTTACCAGATAAATAGGGTGACATGTTTTCCTGGTAATTGCTATTGCTAATAGTCCCAGCTTTGCAGAACTGCCTTCTCTCAGAGATATGTGCATTCCAAAAGCAAGCGGGAAAAGTCCTGCTCCATCGTGCCTAGTTGGTTGGGGATGCCATTATAGGTATTTTATGAATTTATTGTCTTTTGATTAGTTAGGCTGTTTTACTGGAATTTATTGTTTGCTGTTCGTCACTCTGAGGCATTTGGTGTTAGGGTGCGTTAGAAATTCTGTTAATAAACAAACAAATAATTGCGTGGCTCCTGCAGCAGTAGGTGATAACTGTGATACCTGTAGCAGTTTATGCCAAACAAAAATTTTCTTCATTTGCATCCAGAAGAAACATGATTCAGAAAAAATATAGCAAAAATACCCCCCCCACTTTTTTTTAAAGGAGGTTGCTACATAGTTTAACATTTCAGTAGGTTTATTTTAGGGCTTCTAGTCCTGCTTATAAGATGGTAGTTATTACAAACGGATGAAAAGCTCTATGTTACTATTCTTTCCTGAAGCTTGTTTATACTAAACCACATTTTCAGTTATGAATAATTGCTGATCTGATGTAAGACAAAAGAGCAAGAAATCAATATACTCAACCCTGTTCTCAAATGCACTTAAGATAGTTAAGTCATTAAAATGAAATAATTACAAATGCAGCCATCAAAGATCTGAAGCTAAGCCTGCTAAAGACTCCATCTAGCTTTCATTTTCCAAGAAAGCAAGATAAGAAACTATTTTTAGTGTGATAAGTTGCTAAGCTTGACAGCAGAGTTAACAGCAACAGCAGAAAGAGAATAGAAGAAAAAAGCCAGAGTCCTGATTAGTATTAGATACTGCTATTGTATATTATATTTTAAAACTAATAAGAGAAAAACAGAGTGAAGGCACACCCATTTCTTTTATTTCCTATAAGTTGCCTCTAGACCAGCCTTCCACAACGTGACATTCCAACAGTTATGTTGGAACTTTAACTCCAGGATTCCCGGTCAACTTGTCCTTTGAGAATGTGAAGAGTTAGTTATATTTACATTACCACTTTTCTAACAGATTACAAAAAATGTAGCATAAAAGAGCCAGTTTGGTCTAGTGGTTAAGGCACCAGGCTAGAAAGCGGGAGACTGTGAGTTCAAGTCCCACCTTAGGCATGAAAACCGACAGTGTGACTTTGGGCTAGTCACTCTCAGTCCAACCCACCTCACAGGGTTGCTATTGGAGGGAAACTAGGAGAAAGGTGTGATGGATATATTTGCCGTCTTTAGTTATGTGTAAAAATAATAGTCAGAATACAAATAAATAAATAAACAAGCAAATAAATAAAATTATACAGCAATATCTTCAATTACCAGAATTATACTGACTTTGGTGTCTCCCAATGATAAAATCTAACTGTGAAAAGCTCTCCTAAACAGCTTCACATTCTTAAACATTAAGAGGCAGGATACTACATGGATTCCCCAGAGGACATTATTCCAGGGCCTAGGGTCTGTGATTGAAAGCATTAAGCATCTTTTCCCACAAATTTCTTATGGGGGCAACCTGAGCAAATGTAGGATGGACAAACTGGAGAAATAGGTTTAACTGAAGTAGGCAATCCTGCAGGTACTTGGGGTCCCGGCCATATAGGACCTTATAGGTTTGAACTAGCAGGAGCTTTTCATAGTCATGTAGAACTAACTGCGTGGTTGTAATGTGTGGCTATTTTACTGGAGCTCTACTTTATTGTTGCAGGGTATAATCACAGAAATGTAAAAGCCTGGCAAAGTTTCTCTCTCTCCCCCCTCTCTTATAATAAAGAGAATCAAGATACGGCAATCTTGAGTTTCTTTCTCATCTCCTACTCTTTTTGGGCTAAACTGATGATTCTGTATGTAATTGCAGGCATCACTCCCACTCCAGAGCTGAGTGTTCTCTCCATTGCTTTTCTCTCGATACCAATGACTGAATCTCAAGGGAACTCTCTGTTAAAGTTCTGGACTTTGCAGACAATACAACGGTCATTGGCCTCATTCGAGAGATAGTGATGAGTCTGCATATAGACGGGAGGTTGAACAATTGGCCCTATGGTGCAGCTGTAATAATCTGGAGCTGAATCAGAGGTGGGTTTCAGCAGGTTCTGACCAGTTCTGGAGAACCGGTAGCAGAAATTTTGAGTAGTTCGGAGAACCGGTAAATACCACCTCTGACTGGCCCCGCCCCCATCTATTCTCTGCCTCCCAGCTGATCAGGAGGAAATGGGGATTTTGCAGTAACCTTCCCCTGGAGTGGGGAGGGAATGGAGATTTTACAGTATCCTTCCCCTGGAGTGGGGAGGGAATGGAGATTTTACAGTATCCTTCCCATGCCACGCCCACCACGCCACGTCCACCATGCCATGCCCACAGAACCGGTAGTAAAAATTTTTGAATCCCACCACTGAGCTGAATATGCTTAAAACTGTAGAGATGAAAGTGGATTTTAGGAGGAGCCCTTCTATTTTACCACCTCTCACCATATTCAACAGCACAGTATCAGCAGTTGTTGTTGTTGTTGTTAGTTGCGAAGTCATGTCCAACCCATCGTGATCCCATGGACAACGTTCCTCCAGGCCTTCCTGTCCTCTACCATCCCCTGGGGTCCATTTAAGCTCACGCCGACTGATTCAGTGACTCCATCCAGCCACCTCATTCTCTGCTGTCCCCTTCTTCTTTTGCCCTCAATCTTTCCCAGCATTAGGCTCTTCTCCAGTGAGTCCTTCTTTCTCATTAGGTGGCCAAAGTATTTGAGTTTCATCTTCAGGATCTGGCTGTCAGTGTTCCAATCCATCACATGATCTAATCAGGCACCATCCAGAACTGAAGATGCACCCCCGTCACTTCCTCGCAGCTGCCGGCCATAGCGGCCTTGACTTTCTGGAAAGAATGTTATTTAGACTACTACATATCACCTACTCCATATAATCCCCCCTCCCATTTTCCCACAGTAGAAAATGTGGCAGGCCTGAATACAAAAAGGTAAAAGATGGCTTCCAGGCCTGACACTGGCCTTCTAAAGAGCAGTCAGGGTTGATCTCCTCTAGGACTGACCGGTTTGATCGCCTTGCAGTCCAAGGGACTCGCAGAAGTCTTCTCCAGCACCATAGTTCAAAGGCCTCAATTCTTTGGCGCTCAGCCTTTCTTATGGTCCAACTTTAACAGCCATACATTGCAACTGGGAAAACCATAGCCTTGACTATATGCCTTAAACTATCCGCCTTCTGCAAACACCTGATCTCTGTTTTCTAAAGAAATTCGTCCTCTCCCTGTTATAAGGGTATTTCTTGCATGAACATAGTCCTAAGTTATAACGTGACAGGAAAATCTGAGCTGGTTTCCTTGAAATCAATTCTAATTATGTTTAGTTAGACATATTTATACCTAAAGAAATAACCTTAAATTAATATTTTTTGCATATATGTATATTTTTCCACATCCAATATGCAGATAATTAGTATGTGTGTATTTATGTCTGTGAATATAAAATACTCCAGCAGTTATATGTTTCAGAAGATATGTACTTCCATAGTTCACCTACAATATCATTTAAGAATCTGAACTAAACCTTTTAAAACATTTAAGGCAGATAAAGGTAAATTCCTGCAAATACATTCCTGAACTAAGGAATATTATATATCATATATAGAATACTGTACATATAAAAACATACATATATAATGACTGAGAACAGAAAATAAAATAAAACTTGTTAGATATTGATTTTAAGAAATGTTAATGTAGTTTTAAGAAGCTTTTCAATTTTATCCCAGTGAGAATGGCAAAAAAGTATTCCAGTGAATATAATACATGAAAAAAGAGGTATGAATGCAGTGGTATATTTGCATGTAGTTGGTTGTAAGAAATAAAACATTTTGGAGAGATATCACAAGTGATCTTAATGAAAGTACTATAATTTAAGTAAAATACAATACAGTTAGAAATAATAAAAGTACAATGAAAGAGAAGACATATAGTGATATTGATACATGGATTAATTTCAACTACTACATTGTTGATGAACTTATGAAGATCGGGTTTGAAGTAACAGTTGCTTATGGATTTATGTATGTTTGTATGTACATTTGTATATCCTGCCTTTATTATGATTTTAACTTTTTTAAGATACTACTTATCTAAAATTCTTACAGCAGTTCATTTAGCGACTGTTCAAAAATGGCACTGAAAAAAATGAGCTAAGACCATTTTTCACACTTACGATCAGATCGCTGCAGTATCCTCATGATCACTTGATCAAAATTCAGACACTTGGCAATTGACTCGTATTTATGACAGTTGCAGTATCCCAAGGTCACGTGATCACCTTTTGCAACCTTCTGACAAGTAAAGTCAATGGGGAATCCAGACTCATTTAACAACCACGTTACTAACTTAACAACTGCAGTGATTCACTTAACAACTGTGGAAAGAAAGATCGTTTCATGGAGCAAAATTCACTTAACAATTGTCTCACTTAGCAACAGAAATTTTGGACTCAATTGTGGTTGTAAGCTGAGGACTACCTGTAGTACACTCTTCCTCACAAGTAATCTGATACTTTTTTCCTATTAATTTTTACCTCTATTATTTGCAATTGAAATTAGAATGCCTAGTGGTCTCACTTTGCTAGAGAACAACAGAAGGTTCTATTATGGAGGGCAATAGTTTCATGATAGATGGTAGATAGTAAAAACGTCAAGTCAGTTTATATTGTGGCCATCTGCCCACACCAGAAAGATCTTGTATATGATCCTCAACATTTCCTGTGAAAAAAGTGTCATGGTAGTGAGCAATAGCTGGATACAATTTTCTTTCGTGTTACTATAGTGATAAGAATCGTGGTTCTTGATATATTTCCTACATTTGTGGCATTGTTAAAGACAAAAAAAGATATATCAGCAGAGGAAAGGAGATAGCAACCTTGATTTATTTTCACATATTTGGAAGTATTTGCTTTTGCTGCTAAGCTATTATAATGACATTGATTAATCGTAGACCATAATAGTCTCACTTGTTACAGCAATCTTTTTATTCAAGGAACCTATATACTAGGAATTAGAGTAGTAAGACAATACATACTTCACATTAAAAAGCTTCAGTCATGTAATGAAATTCACTTTACCAGTACTGAAAAGTAAATTCCAAGCATAAGCTTCAGGGGCAAAGTCATGTATTATATCACAGTTGTTCCTTTGAGCCATCAATTTCCATCAGTAGAAACTACAATGTTCTTGGAAACTCAGCAGCAATATCTGTTCATACAGGAGATTTTTCTGTTCATGGTTTAAAAATGTAATTTGCACAGTAAATATTTGCTAATGAAATTGACTGCCCTTGCTTCTACAAGTATCACAATCACTTTTCAGATCTTACAGCAAGTATAATTGCAATGCTTTAATTTTATATTTTTGAGCCTTCTTTTTCTTTACCCTTCATTTTTTGAGCCTCATGTGCCTTTAATGTCATTTAGTTCAACCATGACAATAGTCAATACTCTCCATAAAAACTGATTTATGTCATGACATGCATTTGTTTACCAACAGATGCATTGAAAAAGTATTGGGGATTACTTATAAACATAGCAGGATGTGAACACAGGTTTTGCATAGAGGTTAACCACGAATATTAAGGATATACATGTTAGAAGTGATTCTGATCTTTAAAATAATTCATAATTGAGCAGAACCATCATAGGACCTTCTATCAATATAACCAATTTCTTTTGGTTATTGGGTCTGCAGTAAACAAGCATGCAAAACAATTTGTTTTATTAATCTTGGAGATGGATACAGTTATTCTTGATAAGATTTTACTACATACAGGAGTATAAATACAATAATGCAATGCCCAAAATTTACATGGGCCAGATCATAAGAATTCTGAAAATATATATAGAGAGAGAATAGGCACTTCTCCAGTATAGTCTCATTTCAAAATAAATCAGATATCAGAATTATGATTTTAGACTATTGATCAACATAAAAAAAGCAATGAAGCACCTTCCTGAAGAAATAAAATGGACCCCCTAACCCAATCCTTATGAAATAGCCTGATCCCCAAAGCATTAGAGACATTAAATACTGTACTAATCATTGGTTTTTTCTGAAATATTACATTTTTTTCTCCTTCTCCTTTACTCTTTTTCTATCCCTATAGCATTTTCTACAATTACTTTAGTTCTGTCTAACTAGTTAATTCAGCCATATATAGTGGATAGTATTTATGGATAATATTTCTACGTAAGCATAGAACAATTCTTTCTTTCTTTCTTTCTTTCTTTCTTTCTTTCTTTTCTTTTTTCTTTTCTCTTTTCTTTTCTTTTCTTTTCTTTTCTTTTCTTTATTTCTTTTTCAGCAAACAACTCTGGGAAGCTAACAATCCAAAACATATATTACAATTAAAAATTAAAACAAACATTTTAAAACAATAAAAAATAAAAGAACATTAAAATGTCTAATCTGAGTTTATACAAAAGCAATATATCTGGCCCATTAATATAGCCAGGAGGCGGGACCCTTGGCACATGTAGTTATTAAAATATATTTTAATAACATTAAATTTCTGATCAAATGAGCTGCAACTCATAAAAGCTTAATAAAAATTGTTAATCAGAAAAGGTATTACCAAACTCCTCCTGATTTTTTTATTCAATCCAGTGAATTAAACAGAATATGTGTCATCATAAATCAAAATTTTCTTTAGGCTTCATAATATCCTCAGATTTCTCTGACCATCATTCAATTTAGCCTGGATTGGTTCTTCTAAAATGTGTTATAAATGCCGCAGTGTTTTGTAAAATCTTTTTTGAATATCATTTATGCCTTCCATGTTCCCACTTTCTGAATTTCTATTGGTATTCATAGCTTTCTGGAGCTCTGGTATAGTTATAATCTTACCCTGGACTTTTCTAGTCATGCATGTTTACATGGGTTTTCTTCTGTCTAGGACATACAAATGAAACAAACAAAATGTTAAAAAGTTATGCTATTTACAGTATGTAGTTACTTACCAAGCACATCTAAATTATATTAAAGCAATCAAACATCTTTACAATCCCCAAGGCATGTCACAACTTTTGAGCACCCCTAATGTTTGGAAATTAAAAGGTGAAAAATTTGATACTCCCTAATACAGTATATCAGTGATGGCTAACCTTTTACGTCACTGCGTGCTGACCTGTGTGCCGGAAATGGCACGCAAAACCATCCTGCCTGGACCACGCGGCCTCGCTGGCCTTCGTGCACGTGGGAGCGCCGAAACCCGGAAGAGCAGTGTTCCGGTGCGCATGCGTGCGCCGGCACCCGAACTTCCGGTTTCCGGTGCAGACGCGTGCTCGACAAACAGCTGCGCGACAGAAATCTGGAAGTTTGGGTGCCGGTGTGCACATGCGCGCTGGAACATTGCTCTTCCAGGTTTTGGCGCTCCCGCGCGTGCGAAGGCCAGCTGACTGGCACGCGTGTGTGCACAGGAACGAGGCAGAGGAGCCAGCGAGGCCCCGCATCCTGCACAGTATTGCTCTGCGTGCTGCTTCTGGCACGCATTCCATAGGTTCGCCACCACGGCAGTATACCTTCCACTGTTTCTAATGTTTGGACACTGTTAGTAGATACCATACCTAACCCTAATTTATTTCCAAAACAATTTGATTCCGCATAGTTAGCAAGTGAGAATGATCAGTTGTTATAATATTTTGGGAATGAAGGTGTATAAAAATAAAATGAATTTTCATCACCATCAAATGTATTTTCTCCACGTCTGATCCTGTTAGCAGCTATACTTTTTATCTTGATGAAGCCTTTCATTTAATTTACCTTTTTTGCAGACGAATCACACCGCTGGCTTCTGTTCAGTTGCAATCAATCACTATTCCAATATAATTTTCACAAATACTGTTACCAAGCTACCATAATTATGCCCCATCCAATTTGGTGACATTGCAAATCAGATAAGCATTACTTCCACCCTTCATCAGGGTTACTAGTAAAAATGTTCAAAGAGCCCAGTATTTGAGTATAATTTTGAGCCAGCGATATATTTATTTAAATATTATGTCATCCAGATCAGCGGTTCCCAACCTTTCTAGCTTGGCGGCCCGGCCCAGTGCAGGAGGATGTGTGTGAATGGCAGGCACACACGTGTGCGCACAGCTCCATTTCTGAAAGCAGCAGGCGTGCGCGCCCTCCACTTGCATGACTGGAGCTTCACGCATGAGTGGAGGGTGCTTGCGCTTGTGCATGAAGCTCCACTCACGTGAGTGGCAGGCACTTACCCTTGTGCGCAAAGCTCCACTCACTCCACCGGAGGCCACTTGAGCAGAGGGTGCAAAGCTTCACTCGTGCATGCAGATGGCGCTCGAGCACAAAGTTCCATTCATGCGAATGGAGCTTCATGTGCAAGCGCAAGTGGCCTTCACTCATGCAAGTGGAGCTTCACACGTGCGCACTTGCCCATCTTTCCCATGGCCCAGTTTCAAACAGGGGCCATGTTATCAAATGCTTTATCAAAATCAGGATACATAACGGATACAGCTATATTTTACTTATTTATTTATTCTTTTTACAAGTAACTCAAGGTAACAAACATATCCATCACAGCTTCTTCCTCCTATTTGCCTGCAACAATAACCCTGTGAGATGAGTTGGGCTGAGAGAATGGCCCAAGGTTACTCAGCTGGCTTTCATGGCTAAGGTAGGAGTAGAACTCACTTCTTTCTAGTCTGATTACTAGCCTCGTGCTTTAACCACTAGACCGAACTGGCTCAACTTTCTCATAATGTGGTAAAGAAACCTATTCAGAAATGAGATGAAGTTCATTAAACAAATGAAAATCCATTGTGCATACAGATTTATCTATATGAATCTTTTCAAGAACTAATTATCAGGCTGACAGAAAACAAGGCAGCGAGATAGATGTCAAAATGTGAGCTGCAAAAGTCAAAGAAACAGTTACTGATAAACCGTCCTGGTAACAAGATGAACATAGAGTTTTGAAGAGTCCAAAATTACCCAACAACTCAATGATAAATGCCAGTGCATTTAATACATCTTAGTAATTGTTCTGTCACATTTCTTGACCTTCTTATCTTTACAGACCACATATTTCACAAGCCAATGATCCCACCATTGACACATGTTATTTTGGTTTTTGTAGAAATGAGTCACCAGCCACTATAAGTTTGGCTTCTGGAAAGGTGCACCTGGATTCTTACTGCATTTTAAGGATCCACCATCCTATATCTTGTTGAGCAATTACTTTTTCTTTCTCCTTGAAGATGCAGAGCCTATTTCTTTTGTGAAGGCTGGCATTGGTTTACTATCAGAGCCCAGCCAGACCTCTCATTTTGCTCAAAAGAGCAACAAAGAGTAGTCAGATATTTAAGATGCAAAGAAGCCAAGATCTAATATTAACCCTGAAAGGACAGGTGAAGGCTTTGTTACTTTTGTCTACAATGCTGAGGATTTGGACTTGAAATTAGACACAAGGCCTCCCAGCCCCTAAGAACATTGAACAAAAGGTATAAAGTTAGAAGCTAACTTTCTAAGTTAGCTTAGGAGATGATAAAGGGTTAGCTGCCTAGTGAGGAAGTTTTGACATGAAAGCTAAAGCTTTATAGGATTTCAGCCAAGTAAAATCAAAATTGTAGAGCTTCAAATTCACTTGGGTGCGGATTATAGAAGACGGAGTTATTTAAGGCTGCTAAATAATTGATACTCTGAAATGGTGCTGAGACCTTCTTATTCTTTATGTGGCACCTTGACCAATGTATGTGACCTAATCTTGGAGTACTTCCTGAAATTCTGGATGCTGTAAATGCTAGGCATTTTTAAACATGATGAGAGACCATGGGCTGATCTATGACGGGGCTCAATATAAATGAACTGAATTATGGCTGCTTTGCTTAACTCTTCTAGTGATGAAATTCCTGAGTTTCAGTGGTGCAGAATATCTCTTGCTTCTGATAGTAACTATCAACTGGGATTACTCATTTGTTAATTCTCTTCCTTGTAGAATTACTTGTAGAATTACAGTAGTGTGTCCTTCCTTTGACCTGTTAAATAGGCATTCCCTCTCTTCAGAAGGGGAAGTATGGCTGCATTTATTGATTTATTTATAACATTTATTGGCCACCCATCTTACCACAAGGCAACTCTGGGCAGCTGACAATCATAACAATCTATCTAGCCATATACATTAAAACATAAATAAGTTAAAACCAACCATTATGAATCATTACTGTTATTCCAATCATTGTATGCTGTTCAATCCTTTTTAAGAGTCGCCAGAAACTTACATTTGTTGTATATAGATGCAAACTTTATTGCAAGCAAGAACACAATATAATACAAAAATGTAGGTCACAACAGCCTTCTGTCCATTCATCTTTCCTTTGTCCCTTAGCATTTCATTGGTAGAAAGTTTTTATTTCTTCATATTCCATCCTCAGGCTAACCATGTATATCCTGTTCATTTAGAAAGAAAAGTTTCTTAGGAATTCTTCTGGCAAACTTTTATTTGCTGTTGCTGTATATCTACTTAATACTTGCTTGCTCCTTGGTTGTCTTATCTTCATCCTACAGCCTCTGCTTACTCAGCAGGGAATGAATATGGGCAGTCATCCAGGTATACCCTTTGCAACCAGCAGCCATTTAGGAGACTTTTTAAAATCTTTTTTTAAATCTTTCATAACAAAACACACATTCCTAAGCTTCTCTAGTCACTCTCCTTTCTTATTCCTGTTGAACTCTAGTAGCAAAATCATGTTTTATTGCAATGGTTCATAATCATTTGCCACATCTTGGCATACTTTTAACACGGGACAAACTAGATTCAGGCTCTATTAATGCTGCCTCTAATGTTGAGGCTTTGGACTTGAAGTTAGACACAAGGCTTCTCAGCCCTTAATGCAAATCAAGGGATAGAGAGCTAGAAGCTACCATGATCGGTAGGTACATCAATCCATGGATGAAGGAGAGAAAATAACAAAGCCTGCTTTTGGTATTGAATTTGGCATGTGTAAAATGCTTCACATTACCTTGAGGAATAAGATTGAGAAGATCTCCACCTCACTCCCATTTTTGGTAAGTTCTAGCCATGAATGTTCTGCATCATTGACAGTTTTTAGTAATTCACACAGCAGCCCTGTATTATAATTCTTATATTGCTGGTGTGAGGCTGAAGCTGAGAAAATAGTAAATTCTCATGGATGGCTTAATTCATGATTGAGATAAGATTTCAGCTGGTGAACTCTTTAGCAGACAGCACACAACCTTAGCTATGAAAATATACAGGACAATACATTTGTACTGTAATAAGTGTTGCATTGCAACCAAAAAAGAACACGTCCAATCAGGCTCTGCAGGTTTCTCAGACTTTTGGTCCAGCTCTCCTTTGAGAGATATACAGATAACTGTACTAGCTCTAGTTCCCTCAAGAACAAGTGTGGCTGTTACTAAGAAAGCAACTAGATCTGACAGAAGAACAGACACAGCAATGACCTTTGAAACCTGACTCTTCAGACATGGAGTAAGCTTAAAAAATTACAGGCCAATCTTGTCCTAGAAATGCTATTTGTATTCTCACATCTGCTGTCATATTACCATGACCTGCTTTGATCCTAGAACTGCCTTGTAGCTGGGCTTAGATGTATTCTCAGCTGTTGTAGAGGGCTTTCCTGAGAAGAAAGCGACCATGAGCTGTAATGATAATTAAATAACAAATGATGGCTGTCCGATGCCTGCTAGCCCACAATACATGTGGTATAAGATAAAATAATGGGCTTCATTGGGGAATGGATATATCTAAAGAGAAGAGACCACATGGGACAGTTGTGCAACTGGACATTTGACCAAATGTTGCAGATGGGCATGAGAATAATAGGGAAGTTGCGGTCCAGTCTAACCTACAAAATCCTTACTTTTGGGAAGAGAAAGTAAGAGGCAATGGCTGGCAGCTGAATGATGAACCAGAAGAAAGATTTAATTAAATGCTGGGGTTGGATTTATGTGCTTTTGAAAGTTTCTATAATTTTTTTCTAATAATGTTGAATAATTTGCATTGAATATGGTGAGGTGAAAGGGGCAAGCAGCATTCTATTTTTTTTAGCTAGTATACATAGATTGAAAGCAACATCTCCCTACAGCATTAAATCCCATTCTAAAAAGATATGCAGTAATAACAATATAAAGTATAATTATTATGGATTAATGTAGATGGGTTTTATAAACCAGACAATCCTCTCAGAGAACAATAGATGAACCAGATTTTGACAAACAACCTGGAATGGCCTCCAACGAAAAGGATTAGCATAGGTTCTTGTTGCCAAATTAAAACATTCCAGGTTCCCAGTCATTTTAAGAACTCTGGATTTTTTTTGAAGAAATCTAAATGAAATTCGTTTTTTAAAAAAAACAAACTAGTTGCACCCTGGCCTAACTCATATGAGAAAATACTTGTTAGGGCTGTTAATACAAGGGACCATAAAGTTGGAAGTTCATTTTCTATAACCTCAGAGTCTGAAGTTGCAGAGGAAATGACCACTCCATCAACAACTTCAAAACTTTAGTTCATCCTGCAAAAGACCGAGCAGTGCAGACAAAGTGTCTATAGGGATTTGTCAGAAGTAATTCTAGGGTCCAAGTCAGAAGCCTTATTCTATAAGACATAATTTTCTTCAACAACAACAAAAAAAAGAGTAAAGCCAAAGATGAATAATCTAGTCTTGAAAATATAACATCCCTCAGTTTGTTCTTAGGCTTCCTTGGATGTTTGAGTTTAGGACCAGATGACTGTGCTGGCATGATATATTTACCCACAGATAACTGTATTTTAGCGTTGTATTGTGTTAGCTCAGCCTCTTTGGTTAGTGCATGGTTTATGTAACAGACAAATGCAGAAAATTGGATTCACTGAGTAACCCTTGGTTTGGTTAACTGTGATAAAGGTCTCGTGCAAATACACCCAACTGGCTCTTAAGTAGAAAAGCTAAACTTTTATGATGTGGTTCAGATAAGGTTGGTAAACTTTAATCAAAGTTATTTATTACAGCAGAGGAAACACAAATGAGTAATTTTTCACATGTCCATCAGCCATTTAAATCCTAAATACTTGGATCATTGTACGGCTGGGGTTACTGGGAAAAAAAATTCCAGTTGAGTTTGCATAACACTAAGCTATAAAATGAAAGCTATTTGGCATAATTGTTAATACATCAGATTAGAAATCAGGAGATTGGGAGTTCTAGTCCTAATCTTCTGATTTAGGCACAAAGCCAGTTGGGTGACCTTCAGCTGGTCATTCTCTCTCAGCCTTAGGGAGAGGCAATGTCAAACCACTTCTGTAAAACCTTGCTAAGAAAACTGCAAGGACACAACTGCCTTAACCATGCAGCCTCCCAATGCTTTCTCTGATCTATGTGGCACCTCTTGAGCACCCCTATGCACCCTTCTCAACCCACATCACCCACACACATCTTCCCTGACCCATATGGCACCTCTTGCCTCACCCCCATGCAACCTCCCTGACCTATGCCCCTCATTTGCCTTTTTTTCACCTGCATTGACCTTTTGGACATTCACATGCTCCTTTCCTGACCTGCCCCCCCACCCCCACCCCATGTGCCATTCCTGACTTGTACAGCACTCTCGCACACTCCCAAATACCCCCAAGCCTCCTTCCTGCCCATGCCAACACCCATGTGACCTTCCCAACTTGCACGGTATCTCTCACACACACCCATGACCCCCATTCATCCTTCTTGATCTGCAGTGCCCCCATGCACCCTACATGACCTTTGCAGATCTTACACCACAGCTGCAATCTCAGGCATTCTGTGATGCCCCCGTGTGGGAAGGAAGGAAGGAAGGAAGGAAGGAAGGAAGGAAGGAAGGAAGGAAGGAAGGAAGGAAGGAAGGAAGGAAGGAAGGAAGGAAGGAAGGGAGGAAGGAAGGGGGGGGGAGGGGGGGGGCGGGGAGGGGGGGGCGATCGAAGGAAGGAAGGAAGGAAGGAAGGAAGGAAGGAAGGAAGGAAGGAAGGAAGGAAGGAAGGAAGGAAGGAAGGAAGGGGAGGGGAGGGGAGGGGAGGGGAGGGGAGAGAGATTTCTGATTCTCCTTGCCACCTTTACACAAGGAAATTCAATGGGGAAGCCAGTAGGAAGTTAGAAGTCACTCCCATTTGCACTACTTTTTTGCCCATGATCATTCTGTTTTGCTGCTTAGGTAAGGTAGTTCTCTGAAACAATGACCCAAATAGTATCAATAGTTTGGCAGTGAAAGAGAGGAAAGGGAAAATGTAACCAAGCAGGCTTCTGAAAGGTTGCCAGCTGCTTCCTTTCAGGCTTTTGTGGTAATTGGTTATTGGAAAAAACAGCTTTGTAAACCATGCAAAAATAGGAAATGAGATATGGGGAGATGGAGCTTGTTTGTTTGTTTTTAGTTGGGCCAACTCAGAAAAATCTTTTCACACATCAGAATATCATGGTTGGTATTCTTCTTTGTTTGTTAAAGAATTTACAAGATCCCAGTTCACATACATTAAGAAGCTATATATATTTAATATAGATGAATTGATTTTATTACTATGCAAACTACCTTGACAACTCAAGTTGTCAACTCAAGAAGTTAGGACACGATAAAAATGCAGTAATAAACCGACCACATACAAATGCATCCACGTTAGACTCCACTTTTCACATACTACACTAGTCAGAACCAAAGAGATCTCATTATGGTTTCCTGGGAGTCATACAGCCAGCTGTCATCAGTCAATTTTATGTTATGTGGCCTAATTTTGAGGCCTTTCCCTATATTGTCTGGCTAAGCTCATACCTTAAAGTCTCCTCTGTTTGCGCAGAGGAGTTTCAAGACCCAGCCTGGCCTTGGGCTGCTTGTAATCCTGCTATGTTCTGCTTTCATTTGCTCTTGGTAGTGCATTGTGCTCTTGGGCACATGACAGTCTCCTCCTGTGCCTTACTCGTCCTTCCCTCCACCACAACACAACATGACATAAATAAGAATGTAGACACAGGTTATGCACAATCCTCGAATTGCCATTACATTTTGTTAATGGGCACACCCTTTCTGGAGTTCAAAAATATCTTCCTGGACTCAAAATTTGAAGTGTTTTTGTAAAACCTTTTTGTCACTTCTACATTTGCCCTTCTTTGTTAGCACAGCTTAAAATACAGCTCCTCTAGTCAGGTCTATTTAAAGTAACACACAGTTTTTCCAGTTGCCCAATTCTGCCCTGTGTTTTGTTTATGGAAACAACTTCCCCTTTTAAGATCAGCAGTCATCAGAAATGGGAGCCTTTGGAAGCATTTCCTCTTGTATTGGAGGATATAGCATCCTCTTTATTGTATTCTTAAACCCCCATTTTTAAGCCAGAGCAACAAGGGTTACTTTCCTTCTTACAGATGTCTTAACAATGCAACAGTATTATTAATTGGTGTTCGACAAAGCTTGGATATGGAAAACTGATATATGTATGCCATAGATTTTATGGGCTGAAAAACTGATGTCACTGGAAAAGTGTTAGAGGCTTGTATTAGATTTTGCCATTATAATCAACATAATAGATAAAGAAAAGGGATACAGGCATATGATGCAGAAGTTGTCCTTGTGTCAGGCCGAAGCCATTTTATTTGGGATCTTAGGCCTGCCACACTTTATACTATTCTCCCACAATAGAAAATGCATAGTAGAATAGTATAAAGTGTGACACCTTGCTGCAAATGCCCTCGGACCAAGATTAGATCAGCACATTGACAAAGGATGGGAAGGGTGGGGAGGCTGTGTAGTTACTGCAGGGTTTTGCTGCCTGCTCAAGGGAATTGCAAATTGGAGTTGGGGCCCTGGGGGTGCCTGCTTCCCCGAATACTGGAAAGAGAGGAAGGGGGAAAGAATGCTTCCAAGCGTGTATTTATTACAGATCTGCATGCACGTACATGCATGCGCATATAGTATGTGTCAAATCCAAGGCAGGAACATGACAGTGAGGCTATAGTTCCAGCAAGTACCATTACACTATTCATTAGACTTTATTGCACTATTTATTTTCAGCTCCAGACATTTGGTTCTTCTACCCATTGTAAGATTCTCTTGGCTCCGGTGCTTAAATTTCTGCGGAGAGGGAAGAACGGACTTATTTCACTTATGATATGCGGTTTCATGTGTGGTTTTAAAAATGACTCAGATGATAAGTCACCTAAAACGAGGGAATTTCAGAAATATCTCTCTTGCCCTATTCACATTGGTTCCTTATATAATGTTTTCAGGACACACTTGAATCGAAAATGACTCAACCATATGTCAGTTTAGTGTGTTATATTAAGGCAGTCCATGTTACTAATTCATAATTGAGTGGGGCAAGTAAACCAGAAAAATGGGTTGAGTAAACCATGATTAAATTAACTATGGTGAGTATGCTATGTAAATACAGGCAACAGATGTTTTGTTTGAAATTACCATTTTTTGTTCACTCACTTTTATGGGGAATCCATATTTTCCACCCTATATTTTCACAGTTGCCAATTTTAGCTGTCACATTTCCCCCCCACATAAAATAGAATTGTTATCACTAGCCTATACAGCAGAGGTCCTCAAACTTGGCAACTTTAAGACTTGTGGACTTCAACTCCCAGAATTCTCCAGCCAGCATAGCTGGCTGGAGAATTCTGGGAGTTGAAGTCCACAAGTCTTAAAGTTGCCAAGTTTGAGGACCTCTGCTATACAGTATGAACAGATAAGGTATTACTAAATTATGAAATGAAATTATATGACAGTTACTGGATTTTTAATTACAGAGTGTTCCAGATGCAACAGCATGCCAGACATCTTCCTGACATAGGGGCTGTAATCAATTAAACAAATGGGCAAGATCTAGGAACTTTTGATACATAATTTACTGTGCTAAAAACTAAGAAACCATTGTGAAAGAATTTCAGTGACTGCTACTGTATAGGTCAGCTCAAATTCATGTTTTTGTACCTCTTTCTCAGACCTGAAAATAAATGTTAATAGAGTTGGGAAAAAAAAAGTCAAAGCAACTCAGATCAATTTCCTTGGTTATTAAACTGGGTTCAAAATTGCTGAGAGAAAGACTAGCTTCCTGCAAGTGCCTAGAATATTCCTTCACCTCCGATAATTCCTGTTCAGCACATGAAAAAATCTGATAGACTCACATTTACATAGACCCTTCCTGTTTGAGTAGTGGTTAACCATATATTCTTGAATCATCTTCACCAGGTTGCTGATCTCTGGGTGTATTGTTGCTACAACATTCAAACTCCCCAGCTAGCATTCTGTGAACCCTGGTATTCAGAAATATACTTTCTTTTGGCATATGATTCACTTCTATATATTATAGTCCACAGTCATTAATAAATATAGTTTCTTTTAAAGTCATCTAAGCCAGCAGCCATCATCAGACTTAGAAAGGATGGCTAAGTTAAATTCCTCAGCCAATATTCTGTTCAACTGCAGAAACTCTTTAATTTTTCAACTATCTTTCCAGCAACAGTCTACAATGCAATAATTAATCCTTCTGTTCTACCTGACTAAAAAGCTTGTAACGGCTATCATCAAGACAAAAACTATGTACTCACTTGACTACACTCTGGGGTGTCTTCCGAAGGTGAAGGAACTAGGCCTGGCTGCATTCCAGATATTTTGTCACATTTGGTGCCACATTCTGTCTTCCTCCCTGTCTGTTTCTGCTGCTCTCCAGGCAATGCAAAGATGGCATCTGTCTTGTCATAAATGATTAAGGAAGGAAGCACTGAAAGAAAACCTGTGCTAGTTTACTCTTATGGAAACTTGAATGAACGAACTCACAGATGGCATCTTTCAATGCCTTATGCCAAATGAAGTATTAAAATGACTGGATTTAAAGGAAAAGATGGCAAGACTTAAAACAGGCATGAGTCACACTGGTATTGATTCTGGATTTCTTACAATGAGTTAAATTCATACCAATACTTATTGTATATTTGTTTCCAGAAACAGAATGCTTGAGGTACAAAATGTCAAATTCTTCTGTTACCTCCCCCGTTCCCCCACATGTGTACATGCACAGAGAGCAGTCATGCTGATCAGCTGGTTCTCCTCCAAAACTTAATGGTACACAAAATTCCATTTATTTTTATGGCTAAGTGCATTATTGAAATACTTTTAATAATACACTTTCCACTACCTTAACATTCTGCTATATCAATTTTATTGCCCCAGATCTAACCTCAATGAAAGCGAATAGAGAGAAGAGCTTTTAAACAGATTTTTAAATACAAATGAAGTGAAATAATTCACAAATTGTCATCTGAGATGATTTTATCAACTTTCTCATGATCTGAATAGAGAAAACACTTGTAAGGATCTTATTATTCTAGTCTGAATTTATCACATGGCTAATTACCAAATCAAATTCTAGGTGTACTCGAAGAACATGTTTAACCATAAGCCATAGTTAAGAAAATATCATGGCTAAATCAGAATTAAATATATTACATTATGTCATTGTATGTCAAGGGTCCCCAACCCCCGGGCTGCAGCCCACTACCAGGCTGTGGCCTGTTCGAATCTGGGCCACAGGAGAGATGGCCAAGCGCGTACGCACATGAAGCTCCACCTGCGCGAGTGGTGAGTGCTTGCACTCGTGCGTGAAGCTTCATTCACAAGAATGGAGTTTACACGCAATCACCCTCCGTTTGTGTGGGTGGAGCTTCGCGCGTGAGCCCAAGCACCCTCCAGTCACACAAATGAAGCGGTGTGTGCACGCGTGCGCCTGCCACTCACCCCCTCCTCGCGCCGGGCCACCAAGCTGGAAAGATTGACCACTGTCGTATGTTATGTGGACCAGGTCATCTCAATAATAGGATAGGCTGTCAGTAGAATCTAAGAGTTGTCCTGAACAACTGTTTTACCAGAATTTACTAGTTATCTCAATGATGCTAATATCATCCGCTCTTCAGTCCATCTTCTGACCCATTCCTAAAATCACTCAAAATTTCCACAATCTTTCTCCCTCCCTGGATAATAGTTCTTCCCTACAGGACAGACCTTTTGGTTTCTTAGTCTGATCAGGAGAGACAAGGCAAGGTTTCAAGGAGCTAATTTACACAGATTTTTTACTTAGTCACATCTCTCACCCACCCCCCCAACAACCCACTTTTCAGCACCCATTTGTAGGAAATCCTTTTCTTATCTTTCAATGCACGAGGAGTTCTTCAGAATCGGCAGCCAACTCTCTGTACCAGATTTGCACCAATCTGAGATCAGCAATGACTCCCGGTTCCTATGTTGTGGCACCCTCAGCAGTTCCTCTGCACTTCAGCTAATTAATTTCAGGGTCAGCTGTACAGCAGAAAGAAAAGCCGCAAAAGTACTGTAATTTTTAAGTGTAAATGCTGAAGCTGCAAGGCAGGCAGTTTCTGCAGAAGGCTTAAGGAACGGCCTTGAAGGACAGGGAGGAAAAACCACTACCAAGGCAACAACCAGACATGTACAGGTTGAGTTAGGATAAGGGTTAGCGTTGTCTCTTTGGCCTTCCCTGTTATCTTTCCTGCTGAAGTCATGTACCATAGCCCCTAGCCACCTTTTTACTGTATTATTCTTCTAGCCTGTTGACATCAAGGTGCCATAACTATGTGCCTTGTACATTTGTACATTTTTAAATGGAATGTCGGTTTTCCCCCCCTTGCTGGGGAAACAAATGCATCACGACAAAGATCTAATTGCAGTATTCCCCCATTGGTCAGCTGGAGAAAGTTTGGTTAACTCATAGGAACCACCAATCGTTGCATGGATGCGATGATGAGGACCAAGACACAGTGGTGTGAAAATGCTTCTGAGTCTTGGGGGATGAAGCCATTGGTGGTGGTAAGGAAGCTGGCTCAGATGCTGTGTGAAGGGATCTGCAGAAGGAGAATGGGGAAAATAATCCTTGATTGTCCTTTCTGCTTACTCGCTGATAAGCTTGCAAGTATTCAACCTTCCCTGCCTTCTGAAGTATACCAAACATGGTGATACTGTATGCACTAGCCATCCTCAGTGTATTGAATGCTTTCTTAAAATTCAGGAGGCTTATGCCCTTCTGTCACTAGTTTGCTCCATGTCTCTGTGCTATTGCACAGGCGTGAAATCCAGCAGGTTCTGACAGGTTCTGGAGAACCGGTAGTGGAAATTTTGAGTCGTTCGGAGAACCGATAACTGGTAGTGGAAATTTTGAGTAGTTCGGAGAACCAGTAGCGGAAATTTTGAGTAGTTCGGAGAACGGGCAAATACCACCTCTTGCTGGCCCCAGAGTGGGGTGGGAATGGAGATTTTGCAATATCCTTCCCCCAGGAGTGGGGAGGGAATGGGGATTTGCAGTATCCTTCCCCTGGAGTGGGGTGGGAATGGAGATTTTTCAGTATCCTTCCCCTGCCACGCCCACCAAGCCACGCCCACCAAGCCACACCATGCCCACCAAGCCATGCCCACAAAACCGGTAGTAAAAAAAAATTGGATTTCACCACTGCTATTGCACCTTTTGTGTCTTTGGTGGCAATTGTGCAGAATGCAAGAAAGTCTTACACGAATGACAAAAAGCAAAAAGAATTCACTAAGCATTGTATTATGTTGCACATTTTATAACATTATTGCAATAGAGATAAGACCTGTTGTTTTGGGGAATAACCAATTTCCACCATAATATGAAAGAATAGATGATGTACATTTCCAGATTCAATTTCCTATGTGTCTCCAGAGATCAAATAGTTGTGTCTGCTTGGGACATAGCATGTATTAGGTTTAATCTTGGGTGAAGACTGTCAAATCAGCACCTCACTGAGAGTACTGGTTAAAGTGGTCTTTAGAACTACAAAATAAGATAATTTAAAGAGGAAAATGGGCCTTGATTGCTATCAAGGCTGAATAATGGATTGCAAGAACGTAACTGCAAATAATACTTTAAACTGATTCAAATCTTGGACACTTCAGCTTAAAAGATTTTAATATTTGCTACCTTCAAAAACAATAGCTGGCATAGGAAAATGTAACTCAACATAGATTTTTTTTTAAAGTGTGAAAACAATTAACAGCTATACAGTAAAGGTTTTTTTTGAAGAGTTTTGGTTTTCAAAAGGCTAAGTTAGACATAAGTAATAACAGTGACATTTAAAGAATTAAATTAATATAAAAAATGTACATAAGAATTAAGTACATGCTTTCTATTTACTACATTCTGTCCATATTTCAA
>QLTV01004387.1:18048-29957 GCA_003457575.1 Thermophis baileyi
ATAGAGAGATAGATAGATAGATAGATAGATAGATAGATAGATAGATAGATAGATAGATAGATAGACAGATAGATAGATAGATGATAGTTTATTCTATTTTGTTTTAACCTACTACTATTTTAGAATTTTAGCTTTATTTCTTAGTTTTAGACATTTTAGCTTTATTTCTTAGTTTTAGACAAATAATATTCTGGGTTTTGTTTTTGTTTTTTTAATCTTAAGGATGTAGTTTACACTAGTAACAATAATGACAATATTCTGTGTTAGTGTTTTAGCGTCTTTTTTAGGTTGTTTCTGCTGTGAAGTTGCAACCCCACCCCCCTCCATGGTTTGGAAATTTGCTACAAGATCCCGAGGGCTTATGCCCCTCAAATAATTGGAAACTAACACAATTCTTCAGTCTGGCAACTGAAGCTGCCTAAAGACATTTATAATTATTAAAACAATAAATGATATGCATACAGCTTGTTTATACAATATAGGACAACTGAGTACAAATCAAATGTGTTTAGATAAGGAAGAAATTTGGAAAGAAGTACTCTCAACTATTACAGTGGGAGGCCTAAAACTATATAAAACCCAGCGGAAAATATTGCTAATAAAAAGAATAATCTTGTCTCCATATGATTAAGACGAAGATATTTAGAATTGTTCTGCCTACTAGAAGCCAATGAACAATTATTGATGGTGGTTGAGATAAAGGCTATGCGCGTGAACAGAGGTAGAAAGAGATGGAGATGCAGATACAGATTTAAAATGTTTTAAATCAAAAGAGCCCTCAGTGTGACTGCCCTTGTCATTTGTGATTAAAATATGCCCTTCCGGCAAGATTTATTCAGACTTTGTATTAGTCATGCTAATTTGAACAAGTGTCCAAAGACAAATACTTTGTAATGTTTTTAAAAAAAAAACAACATCATTAGACACAAGGAAGGTGCATTGTCTCCTTCGTAGCAGCTGATCCATTCCATTGGCTTTTAAATCCTGCCTTTAAAACATGTTGGCTCTTCCGTTTATTAAGAAACTGAGTGAACTAAGATGCAGTCTTAATGAGTGCTAATGTCACATTCAACATCTTCCAACAAAGATGCTGTCGGACCTGCCACCACTAAAGCCTCTAAATGAAAACGATGCTTGGCTCCATTTGTTAAGAAAGGTATACAGGTAGTCCTTGACTTACAACAGTTCATTTACTGACCGTTTGAAGTTACAAGGGCTCTGAAAAAAGTGACTTGTGACCAGGGGTGGGCATCAAAAATTTTAGCAAGGGGTTCTCTGCCCGGTTGCTGGGTGGGCGTGGCCATGGTGGGCGTGGCCTAGTCAGCCTCCTGCACCATGGGGGGTGGGGGGCGTTTTTGCCCTACCTGGGCTCTGGAGGCTTTCCTTGAGCCTCCGGGAGGGCGAAAATGGCCTCCCCAGGCTCCGGAGGCCCTCTGGAGGCCAAAAATGGGCCTGTTTCCGGCCTTCCCGAACTTCCAGTAGGCCCGTTTTTCGCCCTCCCCGAGCCTCCACTCAGTTCATGGCAGTCTATCACCACATAACAGTGAAGCTCAAGCAAGCATAAAGTGGCAACGGACAGATGCCTTTGTTGAATCCTAAAGATTCACTATTTTGACCATGTTACTAACAAAGAAGTGCTCCAAAAGAGTCTCTCCTGCAAACTACATGACATAGTTGCATTCAGAAGACTCCATATGGATAATAATCGAATCCTTAAGATGGCAATGAGATGGACCTCCCCAATGCCAAATGACCAAGACAATACCCTCGAAATATGATAGCAGTGTTCCAGTATTTGAGGGGCTGTCACAAAGATGAAGGGGTAAATTATTTTCCAAAGCACCAGAAGACAAAAGAAGAACAATGGATGGAAACTAATCAAGGAGAGAACCAACCTAGAACTAAGGAGAAATTTCCTAATGGTGAGAACAATCAACCAGTAGAATGCCTTGCCTTCAGAAGTTGTGGGTGCTCCATCACTGGAAGCTTTTAAGAAGAGATTAGACAGCCCTGGAACCCTTTATTGCTTATTTTAAAGATTCAGTCTTCATTGTTTTTTCTGGAAAATCTATCAAACAAACAGAAAAATACATCCATGGGGTGACATGGTATATATAAAAGCAAATGTCTGACCTTCGTTCTCTAGCATCCATTGATCAATGCTGACAGACCAGAAGACTTGTAAATGCCTGAAATTATATATATTATTCAGATATTCACAGTCCAAGATTAGCCCTTAGGTGCTCTCCAACATATCTTCGCATGTGCAAAATGGACAAAAAAATAGTTTGAGTTTAAACAGGCCAAGATGCTAGAAATCCTGAAATTCTGTGGGGGGGGGGGAATGTCCTTAATTTGCTTTCTACAATCCCCCTGTGATTTTATTAACAAAGCATTTAAATTTTAGTGTATTCTTTTTTATCTGTTACTGTAATATTTCATTAGTAAACTTATAAAAACTTAACGATGAAAATTTTTCATTACCTATTTCTGTTGAGCTGGAAACAATTACCATATTTTACATATAAATGTAACTTTGAATAGTGCAAACCTCAAATAATGCCAGCACTTCATAGGTTTCATTATCCTCACTAATTAAGACCTAGCTGTGTGTCATAATTTTTCCATTCCCAATATTAAAAATCACATCTTGGAGAGACTCTTGAGGTCATGTCCAGAGCTTTGGATGAGAATGCAACTTTTATGGAGAGAAGAACAGAAAAAGAGAGAGAGAGATCATTCTCTATCGGTTAAGGATAGACAAAGAAGAGGGGGTCAACCTAGTTTCCAAAGCACCTGAGGGCAAGACTAGAAACAATGGATGGAAACTATTTAAGGAGAGAAGTAACCTAGAACTAAGGAGAAATTTCCGGACAGTTAGAAGAATTAATCAGTGGAACAACTTGCCTTCAGAAGTTGTGGGTGCTCCATCACTGGAGGTTTTTAAGAAGAGACTGGACCTGCATTTGTCTGAAATGGTATAGGGTTTCCTGCTTGAGCAGGGGGTTGGAATAGAAAACCTCCAAGGTCCTTTCCAGCTCTATTCTGTAAGATAAGAGGATACAGAATACAGAATAATAGAATTGGAAGGGACCTTGGCTATCTTCTACTCCAACCCCCTGCTTAAGCAGAGGACCCTATACCATTCCAGACAAATGGCTGTCCAATCTCTTCTTAAAAAGCTCCAGTGATGGAGTGTCCACAACTCAAGGAGGTGAGTTGTTAATTGTTGCACTGTCAGGAAATTCCTCCTTAGTTCTAGGATGAATCTCTCTTTGGTAAGTTCCCATCTGTTACTTTTTGTCCTGCCTTCCAATGCTTTGGAAAATAGGTTGACCCCCTCTTCTTTGTGACAACCCCTTAGATATTGAAAGTTTACTATCAAGTCATCCCTAGTTCTTCTCTTCGTTAGACTAGACATTCACAGTTCCTGCAATCATTCACCATGTGTTTTCCCTCATCCTACAAGAATTGTAAGACTAGACCAATTGTAAGACCAGACCAATCCTCGAATACAGCTCGTCTGCCTGGAATCTGCACTGTATATCGGACATTAATACAATTGAGCGGGTCCAGAGGTATTTCACGAAAAGAGTACTCCACTCCTCTGCTCACAATAGAATACCTTATGCCACCAGGCTTGAAATTTTGGGCTTGGACAACCTTGAACTACGCCGCCTACGGTCTGACCTAAGCGTAGTACACAAAATTGTCTGCTACAACGTCCTACCTGTCAACGACTACTTCAGCTTCAACCGCAATAATACACGGGCAAACAATAGATACAAACCAGTAGTGGGTTCTAAAACCCTTTACTACTGGTTCGCGCGTGTGTTTGCCACGCCCACCTGACCTCCAAGCCATGCCCACAAAATAAGCCATGCCCACAGAACCGGTAGTTAAAAAAAATTAGAACCCATCCCTGGTGCATAAGCGCACCAGCGTGCCTACCATCCCTGTCCTACTGTCCCCATTTATTTGTACTCATTTCATGTGCTCATGTCCATGTTTATACTTATATCTGTTATCTTGTATATGTTTGACAAACTAAATAAAAAAAAATTGTGTGAGGATAATTTTTTTATCAATACCTCCTGGTTGATAGGATGTGTTTTCAAGATTGCATGTAACAAAGCAGGAATCCACATGTTAGTAATAGTTGCATGATACAACTCCAGTGATAATGGAAGAACCAGATCTGAGCTTTGGGGGAAATGGTGCAAGAGTTTGAATGACCATGATCCAGTTGGAAAAAAAATATTTTGACTTTACTGCATGTGAGGGTGAATTAAGGAGAATTCAATACAAAAAGCTGTGTCCACTTTTTTAAAAAAGAGAACCTTGAGATGGATTAGTTATATGGGAAAAAATGTGAGGATCGAAGAGCAAAATAAATATATGAAGAAGAATGAATGGGTTGAAAGGAAGGGAAAGTTGTCCATTGGGTGGGTGGAATGGATGAGATCTTTAAAAAGAGAACACCAAGAATTTGTAAAACTAAAAGTTTTAAATAATAAATAAATAAACTAAAAGTTTATGAAGCGGTGTGTAGACATGGAAGAAGCAAGATGATTTACAAGGATGAAAAAAAAAATAGGGAAAGAGATGGTACGTGGTATTGTGGTTTAGTTGTGGTTCATTTCCTTTTTCTTATCTTGGTCATCTCACTCCTTACCATGAAAGGGAATAGTGCAATGGGGTATGGATGCATGAATAAAATTTAATATTGGCTCTTAACTGGGCTCAGAAGAAACTGCATTTCTGTAATAATAAAACATTAGCTTGGCTTACCAAGCATGACTGTGGTATGTACGTAAGAGTTTGTATTGTATAAGTATGTAAATTGGAGTGATTGTCCATCACCAGGTTGAAATTCTTTACTAAGAGATTACTACATTCATCACCTAGGCTCTTGTAGCTCCAATTTGCTCCCTCCATGAATAGCTGCCCCCTTGGTTTATCAATAGCAAAAATTTCACACTGATTACACCAGAGACCCTTTTCAGAAAAAGGAATAATTACCGCAGCCAATTGCTTTGGGCTAGAATGTTTTCATTTCGTCCGTGAATCATCACATTAAAAAAAAAAAAGGCGGGGGGGGGGGGGACAGAACAGAGCCACCGTGGGAATTGGATCATTATGTGTGAAAGACGCACATCGTTCCAAGTCAGCAGGAGAATGGGGCAAAAGCAATACGGAGTGCATTAAGTGGACTAATAAAAACAAAATTTAAAAAAAACCAAGAAGGCTGTAAGATCAGCTCTTAGGCATTTTGCAAGATCTGCAGTTTCCTGAGAGGTTCGCCAAGGCAGCCTTGTAAGTTGGAATGAATACCGGTGTGCTTGTACACAAATTCTCAGATTGCAAGGAGGAAAATGTTTGCCTTAGTTCTGAACTAAGGAAAATTTCTCCTCCCTGCAATCTCAGAATTTGCCTACCTATAGACTGCACAACTGTTTGATCTTGGACGGTATGATGTCTCCTGCCTTGAGCAGATGGTTGGACTAGAAGCCCTCTGAGGTCCCTTCCAATCCTATGATTCTATGTTCAATAGAACTTAGACTTATAAATCGCTTCATAGTGCTTTTACAACCCTCTCTAAGCAGTTTACAGAGTCAGCACATTGCCGCCAACAATCTGAGTCCTCATTTTACCGACTTCAGAAGGATGGAAGGCTGAGTCAACCTTGAGCCGGTCAGGATCGAACTCTTGGCAGTGAGCAGTGGATTAGCCTGCAATACTGCATTGCGACCACTGCACCACCATGGCTACATTTGAAATTTCTACAATTAAATTGAAATTTCTAAATGGAATGGAAATGCAGCACTATTTAGCCTAGGTACCCTCTCTACCAACTTGGCTTCCATGAAATGTGTTATGTTATGCAGCATATGCCTGATTGACATGGTAGCTGTTGATTTATTTCTAACTGTGGTTGTTTTCAGGACATCCCAAAAAGCCAGACAGGAAAGACTCCAATAGAAGAACAGTTGAGCTCAACCAAGTCAAAAGATACTACTGCTCACTATTCTTTAAACCCAAACTCTGCAAACTTCCTTACTTTGAGCAATATATATTTTAATATATATATTTGGATTTGCATACAGGTAGTCCTCGATTTATGACTGGGACCGGAACTTCCATCACTAAGTACCGCAGTCGTTAAGTGAGTCACACCCCATTTTATCACCTTTTTTTGCCACGGATTCTATTGATCAACTGTTCTCACTGTCAGGAAATTTCTCTTTAGTTCTAGATAGAATGGAATAGAATAGAATAGAATAGAATAGAATAGAATAGAATAGAATAGAATAGAATAGAATAGAATAGAATAGAATAGAATAGAATAGAATAGAATAGAATAGAATAGAATAGAATAGAATAGAATAGAATAGAATAGAATAGAATTCTTTATTGGCCAAGTGTGATTGGACACACAAAGAATTTGTCTTTGGTGCATATGCTCTCAGTGTACATAAAAGGACAAGATACATTCGTCAAGAATCATGAGGTACAACACTTAATGATTGTCATAGGGTACAAATAAGCAATCAGGAAACAATCAATATTAATATAAATCATAAGGATAGCAACAAAGTTACAGTCATGCAGAAATAAGTGGGAGGAGATGGGTGATAGGAACGAAGAAGACTAATAATAATAGTAATGCAGCCTTAGTGAATAGTTTGACAGTGGTGAGGGAATTATTTGTTTAGCAGAGTGATGGCGTTTGGGAAAAAAGGCTGGTTCTAGGTTGGATCTCTCTTTAACAGGTTTCCACCTATTTACTTCTTGTCCTGCCCTCTGGTGCTTTGGAGAATAGGTCAACCCCCTCGTCTTTGTGACGGCCCCTCCGATATTGAAAGACTGATACCATCCCTAGTCCTTCTCTTTGTTAGGCTAGACATACCTAATTCCCTCCATTGTTCATCATACAATTTAGTCTCTAGACTGCTGATCATCTTTGTTACTCTACTCTGAAAAAAGATCTTACTGACAATTAAGAAATTGACAATTAAAAAGCAATTGTTACCAATTTGTCTTCCATTGAGGACCTATATACTGCACGAGCCAGAAAGAGGGCTGTGAAAATATCTACAGACCCCTCGCATCCTGGACATAAACTGTTTCAACTTCTACCCTCAAAACGACGCTATAGGGAACTGCACGTCAGAACAACTAGACACAAGGACAGTTTTTCCCCCATGCCATCACTCTGCTAAACAACTAATTCCCACAACAGTGTCAAACTATCTACTAAGGCTGTATTACTATTCTTCTTCTCAGCTTTCCTATTACGTATCTCCTTATCTTCTTATGACTATAACTTTGTTGCTTGTATCTTACGATTTAAATTGTTTAATTAGTATCCTAGCATGATTTATATTAATTGCTAATTTAGTATCCATGACTATCACTAAGTGTTGTATCTAGTGTTTTATGATGAATGTATTTTTACAATGACTATGATAATGATCTATCACTATTGTTGTATGTACACTGAGAGCTTATGCACCAGAGACAAATTCTTTGTGTGTCTAATCACACTTGGCCAATAAAGAATTCTATTTCTATTTCTACTGGAAATTTGGACCTTGCTTCCCCTTTAGAGTTTGATCTAAAATATTTTATCCAGACTTTTCACTCAATTATGTGTCATTTGGATCTTTTGCCAATAATATGTTTAAGGAACACAATTTCTGTACTTATCAGTTTTGAATATTTCCGCAGCCTCCATTCTATTATCTACCAGATAATTCTGCAGGATCAGATTTCTTCAATCTCATTATCCAGGCAATGTATGTGCTTAATAAAAAAAAAAAAGTGCTTGACATTAATCCCCACCAAAACAAAAATGCAAAAGTTTTTTTTTCTTTGACTGTTTTAATTTGAGACTTTACTCTCCGCTGGGGAAATAAAAGGCTTGCATTTCTTTATCCAAGGGCCATGTGCTTTCATTAGAATTTACATTAATTCCTCATTAGGCAACAATAATAATGTTGGATCAATTGAGAAAGGGAAGGGGAAAAAGAAACATAGCTCTAAGGTTCAATTATAGTGGAGCTGAGCCATAACAGTTTAGTTTTTATCACTAAAACTATTTTTGACACTTCTGAATAATATTGTCCTATTTCAGTGATTTTTGGCACCTTCTTTTAAAAATGGTTTCTTTTATTTATGGTATGTGTATATGCTTCATTGACTCTCACTGACCTTGTGTGATTCATGGTATGTCATGATTCAGTTATCATGATACAACCACATCTAGTAGTTTTTATTTAGCCGTGAGATACTAGATGTCAGAAAAAAGATTGGCTGAAGAAGAAGGAGACAAATGAGGAATTAGTCTGGAATCTCTATATATGCACAAGAGGGCAAGATCCGACCGCTCTTTGAATGCCTTATCTAATCTGGCCCAGATACAAACTGCCAGTCTGTGAAGATTTCTGGGTTAAAGCCATGAGCAATAAAATGGCTAATTAAACTCTTCCCCGGGGAAATTTGATTGCCTGTGCCCAACATTAATCTTCTCAGACTGGCAAATTTGCACCTGGACCACACTAGATAAGGTTCAATGCCATTCAAGGGGGGGAGTCAGATTTCACTCTCTTGTGGCTATGTAGAGATTCCAGACTAATTCCCTGCGTGACTCCTCCCACTAGCTTAGCCAGTCTCTCTCTGACACTCTCCTCAGCATGATCCATCATGGAGCAAAAGTTCCGGGATGGCTACCGCTCTCCCTCTATTGCTTCAATGATGCCATCACAGAGCCAAACACTGGAAAATATGAGTTATCTCCCAGGAATTGATGAGATAAATTCAGAATGAAAGAGACAGCAGCAGTAGTCATAGGGGACAATTGAAGATGAAAGGGGTTTTTTTTAATGGTTGGTAGCAACATGCTTGATTTTAGGAAAAAAAACAAAATAGCTACTGTTTGCCTCAAGAAGTAAATGAAAAATACTTGTTTGATTGGCTGAAGATGTTGAGATTCTTCTATAACAAAGTGTCTGAAGTACACAGGGAATGTTTTTATAATTCCCTCTATAAAAAGTAAGTATTCTAATTATAACAAAATAAAAAGCAGTTCTCTAATACAGCTGTTCTGTATTCACTTTGATATGCTCAAGTTGCTTTGGAGGAATATTAAAACTGTGAATGGAAGGGGTGTATTTTGCTTCATTAAATACTTTAAAGTTCTTCCAGTTTGCAGCCTGTCCATCTGCCCATGAAAGAATCAGCTATGAAGAAGTTGAAATAAGGTTTTGCTTAATTCCCCAAAGAAGGTGCAGTATTATCAGAAGAAAAACAATTGAAGTAATAAAACTCAAGTGTTGTTAAATAGATGTAAATACAATATGAAAATTCCAGGTTATGCAAGGGAGGGGGAGGGGAGGAGGAGGAGGAGGACGAGGGGGAAGAGAAGAAGAAGAAGAAGAAGAAGAAGAAGAAGAAGAAGAAGAAGAAGAAGAAGAAGAAGAAGAAGAAGAAGAAGAAGAAGAAGAAGAAGAAGAAGAAGAAGAAGAAGAAGAAGAAGAAGAAGAAGAAGAAGAAGAAGAAGAAGAAGAAGAAAAAAAGGAAGAAAAGAAAAAGTAGAGAGGAGGAAGAGGAGGAGAAGAAGAAAAAGGAAAAGAAGAAGAAGAAGAAGAAGAAAAAGAAGAAGAAGAAGAAGAAGAAGAAGAAGAAGAAGAAGAAGAAGAAGAAGAAGAAGAAGAAGAAGAAGAAGAAGAAGAAGAAGAAGAAGAAGAAGAAGAAGAAGAAGAAGAAGAAGAAGAAGAAGAAGAAGAAGAAGAAGAGCAGGAGGAGGAGGAACTGATAACACACTTTTCTTTCTTTGTACTCAGGAGAGGAATGGGGGGAATGTTATCTTCAAAATAATTTTCTTGCATTGTCCAAAACTACTTCTATAGGTGAGACACCATAAGTCCATTGCTTCCATTTTCAGACCACAAGATTTGGCTCCTTTCTCTGAGAGCACTCAGCATATGAGGTATGTACTGTACATCTAAGCAACTGACAACAATTTAATTCCACAGGTCTAATATTGGAGAATTGGTATATTGGCGTCCAATCAAAAGTAACCCAGCATCTTGAGTTTTCCATTCTTGTCTATAGGTAAGATTCTATCATTTGCAGATGAGGGAGAAAAAGACACAAAAGCTGAACAAATTATGACAAGCCAGCTATGACAAGCTAAGGAAGATTTTTTTAAAAAATCTGTGCCTTGATAAAGAAGCCACCACAGCTTAATAGTGATGCTATGACATAATGAATGAATTTCCAGATCGTGTTCAACTGTTGTGACCCAGCGCGGCAAACCCCCAGAAAGCCACACACACACACTGTTACTTTAAAAAAAAGGCTTTAATACTAATAACTGGTTAGTATTAAAGTGAATACTAATTCTTTGCCAAAGTGTTTGTTTTCAAGCACAGAACACTTTGGCCGGGATTCCAAATATGAAAGACACAAGCAGGTCATTAAGTCCATCAAATACAATTACTTGCTGGAGTTGGCCAAGAGCCCGGACTGGAGTCAATCTGATAGGAACGAAGTTCAAAAGGCAGCCAAGGTGAATACAAACAATTGTCTCCAGCAAGAGTGTGCGGTGTGACCCAACCTTATATAGTCTTAGGGCGTGGCCCCTCTGCCTGCAAGTTTACCTTCGAGGAGACCTCCTTCTACACAGCCACTCTTGCCGGCTAGCTGCCCTGCGTGCTCTGGCATCAATCAGAGGCTCCTCCTCTTCACTGGAGTCACTGCACTCCTGCTGAGGAGGTGCAGAAGGCCCTGATTGAGCATCGTCCTCTGGCCCTGCTTCCTCTTCGGTCTCGGACTCCGGTGCCGGAGCTACAGACCGCTCTTGCCACCCTATGGTCTGTTCCTGTTCGTCCGGATCCATGAGCAGCTGCACGGGACGGGGGCAAGCCACAACATCAACCAGAAGAAGCCAAATACATTATGGTTTAGTGTTAGATACACCAGGATCTTTTGCATTTAGCTGCTCATTCTAGATTGATGGACTACTGATTCCTAAATCTTTGTGTATCACTTGGAAATAGAGGAATTGTAGTTGGGACATAGAAGGAGTAACAGAATAAGAGTATAACAGAGATGGAAATAACCTTGAACATCTTCTAGTCCAACCCCCTGTTCGAGCAGGAGACCTTATACCATTTCAGACAAATGGCTGTTCAGTCTCTTTTTAAAGCCTCCAGTGCTGGAGCACCCACAACTTCTGGAGGCAAGCCGTTCCACCAGTTAATTGTTCTCACTGTCAAGAAATTTCTCCTTAGTTCTAGGTTGCTTCTCTCCTTGATTAGTTTCCATCCATCGCATCTTGTCCAGCCTTCAGGTCAGTGGTGAAATCTAAAAATGTTTCCTACCGGTTCTGTGGGCGTGGCTTGGTGGGTGTGGCTTGGTGGGGATCATGTGACTGGGTGGGTGTGGCTATGTAGTCATGTGACTGGGGGGTCAAAAGACAGAAACTCACTTTAACAATGTCATGCTGGAGCAGGGGTTTGGACTAGATGACCTCCAGGTCCCTTCCAGCCCTGGATTGCTGTGCTCTTTCAAGGTATTCTCTGAAGCGGTGGCTAGTGCCAGGTTTGTGGTCCTCCCTTCCTCTCCTTTTTCCTTCCTTCCCTCCCTCCCTCCCTCCCTCCCTCTTTCTTTCTTTCTTTCTCTTTCTTTCTCCCTTCCCTCTCTTTCTTTCTCCCATCCCTCCCTCATTCTTTCTTTCTTTTTCTTTCTTTCTTTCTTTCTCCCTTCCCTCCCTGGCTCCCTCCCTCCATCTTTCTTCTTTCTTTCTTTCTTTCTTTCTTTCTTTCTTTCTCTCTTTTTCTTTCTTTTTCTTTCTTTCTTTCTGTCTTCCTTCCTTCCTTCCTTCCTTCCTACCTACTTTCTTA
>QLTV01004387.1:60980-74591 GCA_003457575.1 Thermophis baileyi
CTCCCAAACCCTCTGCGCACCCCATTTTTGTGAAAAACGGGCCCATTTTTCACAAAAATGGGATGCGGGGGCGGGGCTTCAGGAGGCCAAAAATGGCTGTATTCGGTGTATAAGACGCACCAACACTTCCACCCTCTTTTGGGGGGGGGGAAGTGTGTCTCATACTCCAAAAAATACGGTACCTTCCCTACCGGTTTGCAAATGTGAGTGCACACGCCTCATCCACGCATGCGCAAAGCCTTCTGCGCATGCGCACAGCGTCAAAAACACGACGTGCTTACATCCGGGTGGGTGGGCGGGGCCTCCCACAGTCAGCACTACCGATTCGCCCGAACTAGGGCGCACCGGTAGAAACCCACCACTGACCTGGTCCACATCGTTGTTTTATGTGCCAAGGTTTGAGAAGCTATCACAGGAAAAGAGTATGGGGTGGTTTTTTTTCCTCTGCGGTGCCCAAGATTGGCCAAGAATCTATAAATGGAACCCAGATCATATGAAACAGCCTGCCTGCCGAAGTTGTGAGAACTCTATCACCTATGAAAACAGGTGTGCAGAGGGTTTGGGAGGCCTGCAGAGTGCTCCTGGGGGCTGGGGGAGGGCAAAAACTTTTTTTTTCTTACTTACCTCTTCGAAATCTTGGTGCGTCTTATACACCGGTGCGTCTTATAGTCCGAAAAATACGGTAGTTCTATGAAATGACAGATTCAGAGCAGGGGTGGGTTCTAACTTACCTTGCCGCCAGTTTGCTTCCTTCCGCGCTGCGTGGGCGTGCATGTGTTGCACGCCGCGCGGCTGCGCCACATGGGCGCATGCGCAGTGCCAAAAAACCCAGCTTCTGCGCATGCGCAGAAGCAAAAAACAGCTTCTGTGCGTGCGCAAAAGCCAAAAACAAAATGGCGGCGCCTATGGCGCCACCAAGAGACCCAGTTCGTGGGCGTGGCCAGCCGGCCATCGCTCCCGGTTCAGCGAGCGGGGGGAAATTCCCACTACCGATTCTATAGATCGGGTCTGAACCGGGAGCAACTCACCTCTGATTCAGAGAGAGAAAGAGAAAGAGAGAGAGAGAGATGATGATAGTAATTCTAGCACCACCTTACAGTACCTCTTTCATGTAGTTTGAAAGCCTGAATCACTTCCTCTGTCAATCAAACCCACACTTGCTGATTAACCCAAAATACAAAGATTATGTCTCCCAAGTCTGTTTGCCTTAATGTTCATGTCAAATTACACGACATTATGTTCGGTTACATTAATTGTAATTTTTTTTTTTTAGAGGAAATGGCAAAAGACTTGCCAGAAATGAACACCAATCTCGAATTCAACCAGAGTAAAAGATGGAACTGATGAAATCTTAATTAACAGTTCACAAAAGGCTGCTTAATGTCATGTGCCATATGCATCTTAATTATCTCTCTGTGCTATTGCAAATTGGAGGATTGTAAACCTTCGTCCCATTTCTTTGGAGCTTGCAATGCTGAAAGCCAATACTTGATTGGTATTATCTTTTTGGAGTGCAACAGCAGGGTCCTATTTGAAACAGCTCACAATTCTGCATAAGCATTTAAACTGTGATTAGAGAGACTATGAATATATATGGGTTTTTACAAATGTATGCATTTATGCATATTCAGTCTTTCCTGTGATATATAGAAGGGACATGTACATAAAATATATAACAAAGCACTTTTAAAAAATTAAAAAGAGCTCTGGAAGACTACAGTTCTAAGTGGAATCCAGACACGTAGCTTATTCCCTCCCCTAGATAGTCCTTGATTTACAACAGTTCATTTAGTGACCGATTCAACACAAGTGAAAAAAGAGAGAAGACCATTTTTCACCCTAACCCATGACCATGTGATCAATATGATCATGTGATCATGTGATCAAAATCCAGATGGCTTATACTTATGACCATTGCTGTGTCTCAAGATTACGTGATCCCCTTTTGCAACCTTCTGACAAGCAAAGTCAATGGGGAAGCTAGATTCACTTAACGACCACGTTACTAACTTATCTACTGCAGTGATTCACTTAACAACTGTGGCAAGAAAGGTCTTAAAATGGGGCAAAACTCACTTAACACATGTCTCCCTTAACGACAGAAATTTTGGGCTCAATTATAGTCATAAGTTGAGGACTATCTGTAATCATTAATAAAATAAAAGCCACAATTTCAGCAGTCCTATACATGCATGCAATATGTAGCTTTCCCTTTGAACACTGGATGTGAAAGTACTAATACTCCATTTCCTGATTCTGCTCCTCAGCGTATTGGAAACACAAAGCAGGAAACAAATGCCACAGAGCAGACTTTTCCATCTCCTGGGTCTCAGGTAATCTCAGAGAGTAGGACCTGCATTGCACCTGACACCTGGCAAAAGGATTCCTTATCTGGCCCTGGATAAAAATTGATGAGGGTAAGTCTTTGACTATGCCCCAAGAAAGAAGATAGAACAGATGACAAAAGAAAACATGGGGGTATTCATGTTTTCAGGACCTTGGACAGCTACTATGATGTCCCTGAATTCATCAATTCAGGGTCAAGAAGAACAATATATTCACCCCCCACTACTACTCTGGAGCAGATTTTTTTTTAATTAATTAATTTATTCATTAATTTACACCCCCCATTTATTATTTTTTTAAACAACTCAAGGCAGTGAACATAATGCTAGGTGAGTTGGGCTGAGAGAGTATGACTGGCCCAAAGTCACCCAGCTTGCTTTCATGTCTAAGGTGGGACTAGAATTCACAGTCTCCCAGTTTCTAGCCTGGTACATTCACTACTAGACCAAACTGGTTAAATTTATAATCAGAACAAGAATGTATCTTGTTGTTGTTATTGTTGTTTTTAAAAAGCCTCATTTTACTGTTGTTGTATGTGTCTACACTGAGAGCTCATGCACCAGAGACAAATTTCTTGTGTGCCCAATCACACTTAAACAATAAAGAATTCTATTCTATTCTGTTCTGTTCTATTCTATTCTATTCTATTCTATTCTATTCTATTCTATTCTATTCTACTCTACTCTACTCTATTCTACTCTACTCTACTCTACTCTACTCAATTCTATTCTTTTTTCTGTAGTTTTTGGATCCTTGAGTGAAGATAGGTTGAATTATTGAATGGACCCTAACTCTAACTCTCTGAATCAAGAACAATATCTCTTTCCTGATATTTTCCCTGCCTCTAAAAGACCAAGGGCTTGTTTCAACTTTGTCAGAAAAGTTGAGATCGGTTTCTGAAGATGCTTGCCCCTTGACTGAATGACTGAACAATGCCCCTTTTGGATGTAGTGAAACTCTCTTACCTGGATTGTGACCTAGATATGGACTTTTAGTTGACATTTTCTCATCTTTCCTGTTCTCGGTTTCTATCCAGCAAGCATGACGTTACCTCTTACAGACAACTTATGCGTGTAGTCTTTATCCAAATAAACATCTTTCCTAAAATGAGCAAACTGTGTCAGCTTGGATGACTCAACCTCTGCTAACATCATATCACTTCCAGTCTTTTGCTCCTGAAACTCAAGGCTCCTGATCTACTACCAAAGGACGGAGACTGTCTGGCTGCCACATCTTCAACAATTTATAGCATGATGCCATCTCTGGCTTTATTTTTTTCTTCAGTCTTCGCAAAAGTGATAGAAAAGGGCATGCAATAATTACAAATTACGCTTTCAGAATCCAGCAGAAGAATTGGAATGGCACAAACCCAGCATCTAACAAACGGTGAAGGATATTGAAATCCCTACACCCCCATTCCTAAAAGGATGTAACAGAGGGCTGAGAAGGGCTCAGGACCTCAAACATCCAGGACAGTGGTCAGAAGAGGTTCATGGGAATAAAGTTGATCTAGGACAAACTAGGGATAAATATATAATAAAGTTGATCTAGGACTCCGGAGGCTAACCCTTACAATGAACAATTGAGGGAACTAGGTATGCAAAGTCTAATGAAGAGGGGATAAAATAGCAATCTTCCAGGACTTGAGGGGCTGTCAGAGAGAATAGGATGTTGACTTATTCTCCAAGGCACCTGAGGGCAGGACAATAAGCAGTGGGTATAAAATCATTAAAGGAGATCCAAACTAGAACTAAGGAAGAATTTCCTGACAGTGAGAACAATTGATCAGTTGAACGGCTCAACTCTGGAAGTTGTGGGTGCTCCATCATTGGACATTTTCAACAAGAGACTGGACAGCCATTAGTTTGGAATCGTATAGGGTCTCCTGCTTGAGCGGGCAGTTGGACTAGAAGACCTCCCAAGTCCTTATAATTATAATCATCCGCTATTATTCTATATTATATGTTGTAAACTTAGTTCCAGATAGGAAGCTTCCAGATCAGAATGCAGTCCAATCTACTAGTGATCTGCAGATAATTCCCAGTCTGATGAAAATCAACAATTTGACATGGATTGTTTATTTGATTAAAAACTGCATTGCTTTAATGATCAGTTTAAATCATTAGGTTAAGCTGATTTGTTTTTTTTAATCAATATGATCTTCTCAGATCATTGACTTAATGGAATCAATTCGATTATACGTGATTCAGAAATTCATTCAAATCAATTTTAGATCTAATTTGCATGAACATACTACAGTTTAAAAGTCCACTAGACTTTTGAACTTTTTTTTTTTTAGACTGAGTGGTGGCTCAGTGGCTAAGATGCTGAGCTTGTCGATTGAAAGATCGGCAGTTTGGCAGTTCGAATCCCTAGCGCCACATAATGGAGTGAGCTCCCGTTACTTGTCCCAGCATCTGCCAACCTAGCAGTTCGAAAGCATGTAAAAATGCAAGTAGAGAAATAGGGACCACTTTGGTGGGAAGGTAACAGTGTTCCGTGCGCCTTTGGCATTTAGTCATGCTGGCCACATGACCACAGAGACGTCTTCAGACAGCGCTGGCTCTTCGGCTTTGAAACGGAGATGAGCACCGCCCCCTAGAGTCGGGAACAACTAGCACATATGTGCGAGGGGAACCTTTACCTTTACCTTAGAGCCTTATTTATAACTGGTATTGAGAACTATGCTACCTGTTTGAGAGATTCTCAAAAGGAAAGTTAGGTCCTAAATTTAATAATACAGTAGAACCTCTGGTCACGGCCATAATTTGTTCCATAATTTTGATCGCAAACCGATTTGGTCGTGACCCGAACCTAATCTGGGAAATTTGGTGCTTACAAAAAAAAAAAAAAATGGTGCGGAAGGGGAAATCGGCAGCGAAAAAAAAAAGTGAATTTTTTGGTCAGAACCTGATTTGGTCGTGGTCAGAAGCGTTCGTGACTAGAGGTTCTATTGATCATGTATCTTACAGTCTTAAATTATACCTTTGGGATATGTCAAACAATAATTATCCAGAACTTACAAGTTGGTAATGGTGAATCAGTTCACATTGGGATCTGCACTTCTGATACTTGGATCAACTTATTGGAATCCCTTCATCATCTAAGCAATCAACTCCCTGAGCATTACTTTGGAAGGTCCTGTCCATCTCTTTGCATGTATTTCCAAACAGCTTTCCTTGTGACCAATGTGAGAAGGTGGAAGCAAATCACTGTTCATCTTGCTTTAGGACACAGATTGCAGACAGATACTAGTTGAATTATATAATTAGTTGAATTATTATTAAAAGAAAAGATGTAGAGACTCTGGAAAGAGTGTAGAGAAGAGCAACAAAGATGATTAGGGGACTAGAGGCTAAAACATGAAAAATGATTGCAGGAACTGGGTAGATCTAGTCTGGTGAAAAGAAGGACTAGGGGTGATACGATAGCACCAGAAGGTAAGACAAGAGACAATGGATGGAAACCAACCAAGGAGAGAATCAACCTAAGGAGAAATGTCCTGACAGTGAGGACAATTAATCAGTGGAACAGCTTGCCTTCAGAAGTTGTAGGTGCTCCATCACTGGATGCTTTTAAGAAGAGACTGAACAGCCACTTGTCCAGAATGGTAGTCTCCTGCTTGTGCAGGGAGGGGGGTTGGACTAGAAGACCTCCAAGGTCCCTTCCAACTCTGTTATTCTGTTCTGTTAAATTACATGCCAATTGGTTAAGGTGCATTTAAGGCATGTTCTTTCACCCACCATCCTTTTTCACTTTCATGTTCAAAATACACAGTATCTGGCCTTTCTATTATGTGCAAAGTGGTGCATTATCAATCTCATACATTCTACCCCTTGTTTTTAAATGGGATCTGAAAACTGGGGATTCCTGCCAAATGAGCTGTAATGCCAGGCATTGAGCGAAATTGCTGAAAATGAAAGCATTAGCATATCAATTTTAACTCTCGGGAGCCTAGCCATGCAGTGGGAAAGGGCTCAAAATTCCCTGCTCTGTTTTTAAAACAGCAATTATTTCTCATAACAGCAATTAAGCCCTGTTGAACTCAAAGCAGAACAATTTCACATTCATTGTATCAACCACCAGCAGTCCTGCATGACTTAAATGAGATGACAGTTATCTCCCTTTTGTACTGTCTTGAATATTCTTCACTTCAGATGGAACCATTTCCATGGAAGAGAACCCTACAAATAATCTATATATATAAAAGCCAAATACCACTCACACATCATCATGAAATCTCCAGAACCGTAAAGCCTACAAACTTGAAACTTGGCACGTATGTTCCTCTTGGCATCTAGGTGCTCACTAAGAAAGGATTTTTTCAAAATGACCATGAGATCATTAAATATTTCTTATATTATTATTAACACGCTCTGATGCTAAGGAGTTAGACATTCTACTCCCCCTCCCCACCTGAAAAGAACTCTGTTCCAACTGCCAGTGGGCGTGGCCAGCGCGTGACTCATCCGGCCTGCGGGCTGGGAGTTTAGACATTCTACTCCATGCTAAGGAGTTCAGTTTCGTAGCGAAGCACGGGTATCCAGCTACTAGTACAGAATATTTTTCTCAAGTGATGCTGCTTTTTAGTCCCATCATGCTGTAAACTAGATAAAGTTATGCCATTAGCAATTAGACAAGACATGGCTAAGAAGCAGCATTAATAGAAATGAACAAGTTACGACTTTTGCAAAGCAAACTGAATGGGTAAGACAATATTTTAACTGCACTTTTTTTTCCCCCAACACCATCTTCAAGAACCTTTTTTTTGCAAAAGAAGGAAGGAGTAAATGAATGCAAATGTTTCTAAATGGGGAAAAAGAGCTTTTCATCTCAATTCTCATCTTTTCAGATACCATAGCAAGGGGGGGGTAATCATTCATTCATATCTGCAGGAAGACATCATGTTTAACATTTCAATTTGTAGGTTGTGATTCATGAAAGCACCCAGTTTGACCAGGAATGTGTAAAGTTTTGCATGCAACTCTAAGAATATTTTGAGTCTGTTATTTTGTTCCCTCCTGTAAGTCAACTGTACATTCCAAAATGGCTAGAGTCCAGTTCTGTGTCAATTATGGCTGGTTGATTTATAGATACTCAAATCAAACTGCTGGGACATTTTATCCTCACAGATATCAGAAGAGGACGGGGAAAATGGGCAGTTGATTAAAATGCAAGATTCTTGGACAGATCACAACCAAATGAAGAAATAGTACTGAGTGTACTTAAGTAGTGCAAACGTTTCCACAACAATCGGGTGTCAAGTCCCTTGACAAGATGAAGAAAGGAGGAACCGCACAGATTTCAGTATGATATCTTTAATATTATTCATGGGGTGAACACTGAATCATGGAAACTATAAGAAGCATTTTCCCAAAGGTGCTTTTTTCAAGAGGCAACGGGACTTTCTGGTTTTGTTTTTTTCCTCTTTGAAGACGTTTTGCTTCTCATCCAAGAAGCTTCTTCAGCTCTGACTGGATGGTGGGGAATGGAAGGATTTATATTCCTTGCAGACAGCTGATCATTTGCATTCTTTTAGAGGGTCTTTGAAGCACTTGGAAGTTTATCTGTGTCCTCAGGGTCACCTGAGTGGTGTAAATGGCTGTGGAACCTTCCTGGAACTGCTGAAAGGACTGTGTTGTAGACTGGAGATAGATGATGTCGTATCCCGCCCCCTCTGTTGAGAGAGGGCTGTTCAATTTTGAAATCTCACTCTCTAAAAGAATGCAAATGACCAGCTGTCTGCAAGGAGTATAAATCCTTCCATTCTTCACCATCCAGTCAGAGCTGAAGAAGCTTCTTGGATGAGAAACGAAATGTCTTCAAAGAAAAACAAGAAAATCCAGTTGCCTCTTGAAAAAGCACTTTTGGGTTTAGCCTAACAATGAGAAGACATAGGGGAGACATGATAGCTATCTTCCAATACTTGAAAGTCTGTCAAAGGGAAGAAGAGATTGATTTACTCTCCAAAAACACCTGGGGCAGGACAAAAAGCAATGGATAGTAGTTCATCAGAGGAAGATCCAACCTGGAATTAAGAAGAAATTTCCTGACAGTGAGTGCAACTAGTGAATGGAACAAGTTGCCACCTGGAGTTGTGGCTGCTCCATCACTGGAAGTCTTCAAGAATAGACTAGACAACAATTTGACCAGGTTGATCTAAGATCTTCTGCCTTGAGCAGGGGGTTGGACTAGAAGACCTCCAAGGTCCCTTCCAGCCCCATGATTCTATTTCTTGTGCAGTGAATCCTACAATATGCAGGGGGTTGAACTTAATGACCTCTTAAGTCCCTTCTAATTCTATGTGTCTGCCCAGTCCAAGAATGACATAGAACAATCCAGGCAAAGTTCTGTTCTTTATTTGCTCACATCAAATAGACAGAATCTTGCCAGACTAAAACTATAGTACTCTCACCCTAATGAATATACCCTAGGACAGTGATGGCGAACCTATGGCACGCGTGCCACAGGTGGCACGCGAAGCCATATCTGAGGGCACGCGAGGTGTTGCCCTATGTCAGCTCCAGTGCGCATGTGTGCACTGGCCAGCTGATTTTCGGCCTTCTGGAGGGTGGGGGAAGGCCATTTTCACCCTCTCCAGGCTTCAGGAAAGCCTCTGGAGCCTGTGGATGGCGAAAAACGGACCCAACGGGCCTACCGGAAGTTCGGAAACGAACTTCCGGTAGGCCCATTGGGCCATTTTTCGCCCTCCCCAGGCTTCAGGAAAGCCTCCCCCCTCCGGAAAACAGCCTCCCACCCCCTCTGGAAGGCCAAAAATCAGCTGGCCAGTGCACATGGGGGGCCAGCGGGGGGAGGGCATTGCATTATGGGTATGGGTACACAACGTGCGCGCCCTTTTGGCACCCGAGCAAAAAAAGGTTCGCCATCACTGCCCTAGGAGATTCTAGGAAGTGGCTATTCTAAATCTCTTTTCTTGCTCCATCTCCAGGCTTTGCTGCCTCTTGTTCACCCCCCCCCTCCTTGGAATGTGCTTCCCCCCAATCCTGGAAAAATGCCACTTCACTGTAGTTCATCACACTACCTCCCCTTTCATAGGCACCTTCCATCACATTATAATTCTATGAATCTGTTGACTAAATAATTGATCAGAATGTTCAGAAGTCAAATATTTAGTCAATAGGATTCATAGAGTTGAAGTTGGAAGGGACTTGTTAGATCATTGGTCTTTTCTCCACACTGAGGTCGGCACTAGATAGCCCTGGTGATATTGCTCAATTCCAAATTCCATCAGTCCCAAGCTGCCAATGATAAATAGTAATTCGAATTTACACCAAGCAATATCTAAAGAGCATAGATTTCCCAAGGCTGTTCTAACTGAAGATCAGATGTATGTAATCCTGAAATATAAGAAATACATGTCCTCCAGTCTATGTAGAGAAAAGTAAAGTCTTACACTTAGGCAAGAAAAACCAAAAGTACACATATAGACTGGGTGAAACCAGGCTTAATAGCAGTAACTGTCAAAGGGATCTTGGAGTCTTAGTGGACAACCAATTAAATATGAGCCAACAGTGTGTGGCGGCAGCCAGAAAAACCAATGCAATCCTAAATTGCATTAACAGAGAGATACAATCAAGATCAAGGGAGGTACTAATACCACTCTATAAAGCCTTAGTAAGACCACACCTAGAATACTGCATCCAGTTTTGGTCACCACACTATAAAAAAGATGTTGAGACTCTAGAAAGAGTGCAGAGAAGAGCAACCAAGATGATTAGGGGACTGGAGGCTAAAACATATGATGAACAGTTGGATGAACTAGGAGTGGCTAGTCTAGTGAAGAGAAGGACCAGGGGAGACATGATAGCAGTCTTCCAATATTTGAGGGGCTGCCACGGAGAGGAAGGGGTCAAGCTATTTTCCAAAGCACCCGAAGGCCAGACAAGGAATAATGGATGGAAACTGATTGAGGAGAGATTCAACCTAGAAATAGGGAGAAATTTTCTGACAGTGAGAACAATCAACCAATGGAACAGAACTTGCCTTCGGAAGTTGTGGGAGCTTCATCACTGGAGGCTTTCAAGTGGAGACTGGACTGCCATCTGTCAGAAATGGTGTAGGGTCTCCTGCTTGGGCAGGTGGGGGGGGGTTGGACTAAATGACCTACAAGGTCCCTTCCAACTCTGTTAATCTGTTAAATCAAGTCAAAAATTTGGAGATTATCTGGTTCCACAGACTAACATTGCATGACTTTTAAATACATTCGCTCTTTTGTTATGGTCTACTTTAGATGCAGAAGATATATAAACGAAGACAAGAAGAGGAATATTGGAATGTAATCATTAAATTTTATTCCCCTTATCTGGAAACCAAAATCTTATCAACCGTTTGTTTTCAAATTTGTTTAAGATGCATTATGTCTACTCTGACCCATTCAAATCAGAATGAAATTATCTTTTAACAATGCCATTCTGATCAAATCAATTTAATTATATATGTATCATTTTCAACGAGTCATAAGGAGTCTAAATTTTTAATATCGTTAGAGGAGGACAAAGCATTTGACAAAATTAGCTCCGGGTGCACGTATACTTTATACTGCCGTGCTATCATTTCTCTGTTATTTTCTTTATCTGATTAGAAAGAAGGGAGGCAAATATTAAAGAGATTTTAATAGCCCAAGGGTGTTGTTCTTTTTTTTTTTTTTAATGGAGAGACAAAGAGTACTCCACTCCTCTACTCACAATAGAATCCCTTATGCCACCATGCTTGAAATTTTGGGCTTGGACAACCTAGAACTACGCCGCCTGCGGTCTGACCTAAGTGTAGTACACAAAATTGTCTGCTACAATGTCTTACCTGTCAACGACTCCCTCAGCTTCAACCTCAATAATACACGAGCAAACAATCGATACAAACTCAAGGTAAACCGCTCCAAACTCGATTGCAGAAAATACGACTTCAGCAACAGAGTGGTCAACACCTGGAATGCTCTTTGATAGGTTTCCAGCCATTATTTCTTGGCTTGCCCTCAGGTGCTTTGGAGAATAGGTTGACTCCCTCTTCTTTGTGGCAGTCCCTCAAATACTGGAACACTGCTATCATGTCACCCCAAGTCCTTCTTTTCACTACACTAGACAATTCCTACAAATAATGGAAGACATGTTATCAAGGCAGCCCTAATCCTTCTAAGATTGTAGTAGAAGATCTTTCAGATACTGAGATATATAGATATAGTTATAACAAAAATCAATCTCATAGTTATAGTTCAAAAGTAGAAACCTCAGATGCAAAAACAAACAAAACAACAACCCTACATTAATGGGAATTAAAGAAAGAAAATGCAATTTTATACTGAAAATCCCCTACTGACATTCTCTAAACATTCCTCCATTCCTAAACTGCTAAATTTAATTAATGCATTGTCTTTATTATAATTTTCAGTTAATTGGAATAAATGTCTTAGGACTGGCCATCGCTGCTGAATTCTATTGTTATTAACTACATCATTAGAAAAATAATGGCTAAACTATGACATATAAATATTACTAACCAAGACACCTTCACCTTCAGCTTAGATCTATAACTCCCCCCCCCCAAAAAAATCCCATTCTTGCTCTTGGAAAAGCAAAATGCCACAAGAAAAAATATATGAAAAATTATAGAAGTTGATTTTTCTTCTTTCAGCCTTCATGCTTCATTTTTGCAACTGATCCTGTTGCAGCACAATCTGATAAAGCTTTCAATCGGTTGATTAAAATGCATTTTAGCTTCTTTTCCTGGGAAGGCAAAGTTATAGGCACAGTGAGAGGTTCTCAGGTCTTTGGAGAATAGAACAGTCCCCTCTTCTCTGTGACAGCACCTCAAGTCCAGCTGCTGTGGCCTAGAGGTGGAGCTCTTGCCTCACAATCAGGAGGTTGTGAGTTCAATCCTAGGTAGAGGCAGATGTAGGGTCTCCTGTTTGGGCGGGGGGTTGGACTAGATGACCTGCAAGGTCCCTTCCAACTCTGTTTATCTGTTATACTGTTATACTGTCCTGGAAGACAGTTTTCATATCCCTCCTCTGTGTACTTTCTAGGACAAGGGTGTCAAACTCGATTTCATTGAGGGCCGCATCAGGGCTGTGTTTGACCTTGGGGGGCTGGGGGTCGGTGTGGCCAGGATGGCCATGGCCAGCTTGAAGTCACTCATGTCGGGGCGCCTGTGGTGGCCTGAGCGCTCTGGCAGTGAAAACGGGCTCCCGAGCTCCATTTCCGGCTGAGATGGCCTCCTGCAACCCTCTACCAGCGAAAACGGAGCTTGGGAGGGCCACATGCAACCCTTCCAAGCTTCGTTTCTGCTGGCAGAGGCACTGTGGGCTGGTCCTTCACTGTTTCCATGGCAACCCCATGGGCCAGATCTAAGCAACCCACGGGCCGGATCCAGCCCACGGGCTTTGAGTTTGACACCCCTGTTCTAGGGTCTCAGCAGATGCAGGTGACCCAGAGTTCCAGATGGGTCAAGGAGAGATTCAACCTAGAAATAAGGAGAAATTTTCTGACAGTGAGAGCAATCAACCAATGGAACAGAAGTTGCCTTCAGAAGTTGTGGGAGCTTCATCACTGGAGGCTTTCAAGAAGAGACTGGACTGCCATTTGTCAGAAATGGTGTAGGGTCTCCTGCTTGGGCTGGGGGTTGGACTAGATGACCTACAAGGTCCCTTCCGACTCTGTTACTCTGTTAATCTGTTAAAAAGTCCAGTTGCCTCCTGAAAAAGCACCTTTGGGACAACCTTTGTTCACTGGAAATCAGAAGTGAACACTAGTTTCCAGCAAAAACATAAAAATCATGGTTACATGACTGTAGAACAGTGCAAACAGTCCAGGGGTGAAATCCAGCAGGTTCTGACAGGTTCTGGAGAACCGGTAGCAGAAATTTTGAGTAGTTTGGAGAACCGGAAAATAACACCTCTGGCTGGCCCCAGAGTAGGGTGGGAATAGAGATTTTGCAATATACTTCCCCCAGGAGTGGGGAGGGAATGGAGATTTTGCAATAAGCTTCCCCCAGGAGTGGGGACGGAATGGGGATTTTGCAATATCCTTCCCCCAGGAGTGGGGTGGGAATGGAGATTTTGCAATATCCTTCCCCTGGAGTGGGGAGGGAATGGAGATTTTGCAATATCCTTCCCCCAGGAGTGGGGAGGGAATGGAGATTTTGCAATATCCTTCCCCCAGGAGTGGGGAGGGTATGGAGATTTTGCAGTATCCTTCCCCTGGAGTGGGGTGGGAATGGAGATTTTGCAATATCCTTCCCCTGGAGTGGGGA
>QLTV01004387.1:76884-105419 GCA_003457575.1 Thermophis baileyi
AGGAGGAGGAGGAGGAGGAGGAGGAGAACTGTGGGGTCCTTGGTGCTCCTTGAGCTTCGTTGTTTTCTTGCAGATGTTTCATTATCCAACTAGGTAACATCTTCAGTATTAGCACTGATAATGTTACTTAGTTGGGTCATAAAATGTGAGAAAGCCAACAACCAAGCTCAGAGAGCAAGGACCTTATAGTTCAACCCTGAGCTACAAATATTCTCTTTTATGGAATGGAATGGAATGGAATGGAATGGAATGGAATGGAATGGAATGGAATGGAATGGAATAGAATAGAATAGAATAGAATAGAATAGAATAGAATAGAATAGAATAGAATAGGGGGGGGGAGGGAGGGGGGGGGATGGGGAGGGGAGGGGATGGGATGGAATGGAATGGGATGAGATGAGATGAGATGAGATGAGATGAGATGAGATGAGATGAGATGAGATGAGATGAGATGAGATGAGATGAGATGAGATGATGAGACAAAAAGGGGATAGAAAGGTGCAAGAATGAATTTTGTGCAAATTTTGTGATTTTGTGATGGAGTTGCAATTGGTGCCTGCCCATCTCTTTTTATTTGTCTCTGAATTTCATGACTGGCTGTTATTTTAAATATGTTATTGAGAAAAGGGTTGCAAAGTTCTGACTAGATATATTCAAGTTTTGGTTTGGTCTACACCACTAAGCAAGCTGATCTGATTGAGTACATTGCAAGTGAAATCACAAGGATGCCTCCATTTTATATTGCCTTGGTACCACTACTCCAGAATAAATCTTTTCTCTGAAATAATGCAATTCAATGCTGTATTTCAATTCCAATGCAAAAGTACATTGAACATACATTTATTACTGTCCATGTTGTTTAAATTACATTGTATTTGAGAGGGGAGGGTTCTAATAGTAGTTTTGAGGTGTGTGTGTGTTTTTTTAATTAATCAGTTATATTTTCATGCATTTTAGGATCTCTTGCATTCGCCGCTGTCAAGATAGGTGAAATATTTTTTTTGTAGGAAAGAAAAGGGCTTATGCAGAACTTAGAAAGTATAATTTGGTTTTGCTGAAGTTGAATGAAACACGGTGTGAACATAATTTCACTGCTAGGAATGTGTAAATGACTGTATATTGGGATAGAATATTCTGGGGAAGACTAGAATGGTCTTTTTTTTCTCCTTTCTGAGATATGATAGAGATGAAACTTAGCCCAAATAGAGAGGATAAATTTATTCTCTTGGGCACCAGAGGGCAGGACAAGGACTAATGGGTAGAAACTGGTTAAAGAGAGATTCAACCTAGAACTAAGGAGAAATTTCCTGACAGTGAGAACAATTAATCAGTGGAACAGCTTGCTTCCAAAAGCTGAATTTGCTCCATCACTGGAGGCTTTCAAGAATAGACCAGACAACTATTCAGAGGTGGGTTTCAGCAGGTTCTGACCAGTTCTGGAGAACTGGTAGCGGAAATTTTGAGTAGTTTGGAGAACCGGTAAATACCATCTCTGACTGGCCCCGCCCCCATCTATTCTCTGCCTCCCGAGTCCCAGCTGATCGGGAGGAAAGGGGGATTTCGCAGTAACCTTCCCCTGCCACGCCCACCAAGCCATGTCATGCCCACCAAGCCACGCCCACAGAACCGGTAGTAAAAAAAATTGAATCCCACCACTGAACTATTTGACCGGGATGGTATAAGGCTCTTGCCTTGATCAGAGAGTTGGACTAGAGACCTCCAAGATCTCTTTCAGCCCTATGATTCTATGTTCTCCATGATATTGTGTAGAAGTGTAGGAAGCCAACAATTCTTTGAAAGAATGTACAATGAAAGTTTAGAATTCAGTCACACTCTGAGGCCGTCTCATAAGTAAATAAATGCAAGGACAGCATGATGCATTCTTGAAAGTTACCCCAAAACTCTCCTCTTTATAAAAGAATATTGAAAACTAATTCCTTTTCATCAAGTCCAATAAGAACCAATAGTAAAAAAAAAAATGCAAATTGTTTTTCTAGCCAGGACTGCTGCAACATCCAAAGTATGATTTATGCCCTATATGTAATTTGTCTTATATACCAGAAACTTTAATTCAGCAAGACAAAGAAAATGGCATTTATTCTGGATGTCACTTGTCTCTTGTTAGAAACAGATATAGAGAAAACCGACTTGTTTTTGCTCTAAATTGTTCAGCTGCCTGGGGAAATTTAAGTTTGGAATCTTCAATATGACACTTTTGAAAGCCTTTTGGCCAAAACATCCCCTAACACCCACATGCAAAGAAGAAAGATGTAGAGAATAAAGAAGATGGACTTGATGGAGAAAAAAGAGATTCATTACAAAATAACAAGAAGGGGAACATAGAATAATAAGGCTGCAAAGGACCTTGGAAGTCTTCTAGTCCAACCCCTGCCCAAATAGGAGACCAGTGGTGGATTGCTCCCAGTTCTGCCCAGTTCTTAGAACCGGTAGCGGTGGCGGCGGGAGGCTCCGCCCACCTGCCCGGGACACTCTGCCCACCCGCCTGGGACGCTTCTGCGCATACGCAGAAGCGTCGCATGCACGTGCGAGTGTGCAAGTGAACCGGTAGCAACAGGTTTTAGAATCCACTACTGCAGGAGACCCTATAGCTGGACAAATGTGTTAGATTTGCGTGGGAAGAATAGCTGAGACGTAGGAACAGTTTAGCACCTTTATTTCTAATCAGCAACAGCTAGGAACGGACTGCCGGCTGGCGGCAGGGAAACCGCTTTTAAGGGTTTCCCTGCAGCCTGCTGGCCAGTGACAGCGGTTCAATTCTCCCACCGCTGACTAAGCCAATCAGAGGCAGGTATGCAAATACGTACTCGGTGCGTCAGTACGTAACAAAATGGCTGACCAGTTTCTTCTTGAAAACCTCCAATGATGGAATACTCAGAACTTCTGGAGGCAAGCCCTTCCACTGATTAATTGTTCTTACTGTCAGGAAATTTCTCCTTAGTTCTAGGTTGGATCTCTCTTTAATAATCTTCTACCCATTACTCCTAATCCTGCCTTCAGGTGCTTTGGAGAATAGGTTGATCCCTTCTTCTCTATGACAGCACCTCAAGTACTTAAGACTGCTGTCAAGTCACCTCTAGTCCTTCTCTTAGTTAGACTAGACATACCTAGATCCCTCAATTATTCATTGTTCCTTAAGTCCAAATGATAGGGGGAAATTATAAAAAAATACCTTAGGCAGATATCCTCTTAATGCCCACCCTCAAGAGGAGGAGAAGCAATGTCAGACTTGTCTATGAAGATTCTCAGTCATCCAGGTCATGGTTGTCCCAAAGGTGCTTTTTTCAAAAGGCAACTGGACGTTGATTTTCCTTGAAGATGTTTAGCTTTTCACTGAAGAAGCTTCTTGGATGAGAAGCGAAACATCTTCAAGGAAAAACAAAGTCTATTTGCCTTTTGAAAAAAGTACCTTTGGGGTACAGTCAGACTTGCAAAATTATGTTACTATAGCCCATCTAAACTAAAGTATTTTGGGTCATAATGGTAGTTGATTTCCTCATGGAGCAGGCAGAAAATAAGATTACAAAGCATCTCAAGCACTCAGTAGCTGAACCATTTTGCTTACTTGATTATTCATTATTATTTTTTCTTAGTATTTAAAATGCTCCAGGATGAACGGTGTGGAGGCTCACGGAGCTTTGCCTTCTCAGGAAAAGAAACAGGGTGTGGGTGTGGGTGTGGGTGTGGGTGTGGGTGTGGGTGTGGGAGAGAGAGAGAGAGAGAGAGAGAGAGAGAGAGAGAGAGAGAGAGAGGAAGAACTATTTTCCCATCTCTGTTCTCTCCTTACTTCTCCTGGTGCTACTCAATAAATACTAACCGAGAGGACAACTGCAGTAATAGCACACCTGGGATCTATTTCATCCTTTCACGCTGCCGTTGTGAAGAGGTGATTGTGGGGGCAAACATGGCCCCCTCCAAATTGCTGACACCAACAGAATTGGTGCAAAGCACAATGTTAGGGATGGCTCAGCTGGGGCTTTGCAGGCAAGCAAAGTGGTTTTCAGCTCTATATATCTTTCTCATCTCGCTCAAATTACTTAGTCCAAAACCTGCATTCCTCACAATAACCACCTTATCCTGACATGCCACTACGGGCCAATATATTCTCAACAATGAACAGGGTGATTGAGATACCGACAGAGCAATTAAATTACCCCTTCAGAATTTGAGCAAGGGAAAAGATTGAGGTAGGGTGCCCTGTCTGTAGGAATTCACAGAAGGATTCGAGATGGGAGCGATTGGCTTTACTCGAGATGATTTCTGTTTTCTTTTTTTTTAATTTGGATGTGAGGAAAATCATTTAATCAGTTCCCACACATCCATGGCCCCACTCCATCCCAGACAGACTTGAGGACATCTAGGTCAAGTCTGCAATGAAAAACAAAAATACTAGAAGGGACCAAATAAATTCCCCATCACCTGAAGTAAAGATTTTTAGATTAGATTAGATTAACAGAGTTGGAAGGGACCTTGTAGGTCATCTAGTCCAACCCCCTACCCAAGCAGGAGACCCTACACCAGGGATGGCGAACCTATGGCACGCGTGCCACAGGTGGCACGCGGAGCCATATCAGAGGGCACACGAGGCGTTGCCCTATGTCAGCTCCAGCACGCATGCATGCGCTGGCCAGCTGATTTTCAGCCTTGGGGAAGGCTGTTTTGCCCTCCGGAGGCTTCAGAGAAGCTTCCTGAAGCCCCAGAGTGCAAAAAACGGCCCAACGGACAAACCGGAAGTTCAGAAAAACGCACTTCCGGTTTGCCGTTGGGCTGTTTTTCACACTCCGGAGGCCTCCGGAGTGCGAAAAGCAGCCCAACGGGCAAACCAGAAGTGTGTTTTTCCGAACTTCCAGTTTGCCTGTTGAGCCGTTTTTCACCATCCCAGGCTTCAGTGAGGCCTCTGTGCATTCGCGGGGGGGGGTTGTGCGCATGCGCAGGGGGCAGCGCAGGGGGGGGTTGTGTGCATGCGTGGGGGGAGGGAATGGGTGTGGGCATGTGCACGCGCGCTAGCACACGCACACACCCCCTTTTAGCACGCGAACCAAAAAAGGTTCGCCATCATTGCCCTACACCATTTCTGACAAATGGCAATCCAATCTCTCCTTGAAAGCTTCAAGTGATGAAGCTCCCACAACTTCTGAAGGCAAGCTGTTCCATTGGTTGATTGTTCTGTCAGGAAATTTCTCCTTATTTCTAGGTTGATTAACTTCCGTGCTTTTAGAGATCTTACAAAGAATCGACTTTCATTGGATTATTTTAGAATCAATCCAGTTTCACCTGTCCCTTCCATTATAGCAAGTCTTTAGATCACTGGCATCCTAATTTTATGAAAATGATTCTGGTTAATAAAAAAAAAAACACTGGAGCAAAACTATGGATACAACTTCTCAGAAGGAATACTCAACTTTTTGTTGTTGGACTGCTACAAGGTAGAGAATGATATGCAAAGAACATCCAAATGAATATAACTTTTTGCATGAAGCAATGTTTGTAAGCTTTATTTTCTTAGTCACACCAAGAACTGTAAAGCCTTCTCACCAAGTGAGAACAAAACTGAAGAAGAAAGCTTGGCTTCCCTTTAGTGTGATGTACCACCAGGGGAGCATCAGGAAAGATCTTCAGAGAAGCCACCATGAACCACATCTGAAGCTTCTTGATGTTTTTGGCAGAACAGCTGAATTCACTCAGGGAGCCTCAAGGCATGTAAAGTTTTGTCGTGTGAGCCACGCAGAGACGTCTTAGAGAACTGTTCTGTCTACATTTGCAAGAAAGCATGAAAAAGCAAGGAGTACAATTACCCGTTAAAAAAAAGAAAAGAGAATCCAACTGTCAAAACTGCTTAAAATGTTCCCAGAAGTCTCCCAAAACACAGTGAATGAATGCATGTCATTGTGCTTAAGGTATCTTGGCTTGTTGCTAGGTAACTGTTGCTCTGTCATTACAAAAATCAAAGTCTATGCGAAGGTTCCATTGTAGCATATAGGGAGAAGAGGAAAGGCTGTTCAGACAGCCTTCATTCAGTCAAGAATTTATTTTCAAGCTTGTTGTTGTTGTTAGTCGCGAAGTTGTGTCTGACCCATCGCGACCCCTTGGACAACGTTCCTCCAGGCCTTTCTGTTCTCTACCATCCTGTGGAGTCCATTTAAGCTCAAGCCGACTGCTTCAGTGACTCCATCCAGCCACCTCATTCTCTGTCGTCCCCTCAATTCTTTTGCCCTCAATCTTTCCCAGCATTAGGCTCTTCTCCAGTGAGTCCTTCCTTCTCATTAGGTGGCCAAAGTATTTGAGTTTCATCTTCAGGATCTGGCCTTCTAAAGAGCAGTCAGGGCTGATCTCCTCTAGGACTGACCGGTTGGATCGCCTTGCAGTCCAAGGGACTCGCAGGAGTCTTCTCCAGCACCATAGTTCAAAGGCCTCAATTCTTTGGCGCTCAGCCTTCCTTATGGTCCAACTTTCACAGCCATACATTGCAACTGGGAAAACCATAGCAGAATGGCAGAAAGTGAAGAGGAACTAAAGAGCCTCTTCATGCGGGTGAAGAAGAAGACTGCAAAAGTTGGCTTGAAACTCAACTTTAAGAAAACTAAGATCACGGCATCCGGCCCTCTCAATTCCTGGCAAATAGATGGGGAAGAAATGGAGGTAGTGACAGATTTTATTTTCCTGGGCTCCAAGATCACCGCAGATTTTCAAGCTAGCAGTCATTAAAAGCAAAGGCAGCTCTAGAGGTTTGATCCCCTGATATCTCTTTACAAACTTTCCCAATCTGTTCGTTTGAGTAGGGCTGTTACTAAATGGGATCACCCCATTAATTTTACAGTTACAGTGTGCAGGACTGACCATGCAATGGTCTCCATTTTCTTTTCTTCTGTTTCTCCACTTGTTCTCCTAGTAAAGATAATTTCTTTAACATGTGTTAATATTTATTTTAGTATTAAAAACGGCTTTTTCTAGAGAACGAACCTGGAGAGTCATTTGCCCGGAATGGTATTGGTTCTTCTGCTAGAGCAAGGGTTTGGACTAGAAGACCTCAAGGGTTCCTTCCAACTCTGTTATTCTGTATTCTATTCTGTATATTACTAGCAAGACTGCCCTCTTTAGAATCAAAGGCCACTCTGGATATTTTTATCATATTGGGGTTAACTGTAGGGGTGACAATCTACTATGAACATGTTCTAATTTTTTTTTTTGTATTTTTGTACAAAGAATATACAACGTACAAATAGTCCTCAAATTATGACAATTGTGCCCAAAATTTCTGTTGCTAAGTGAAACCGTTTTTAAAGTGAATTGTGCCCCATATTATGACCTTTCTTACCACAGTTGTTAAGCGAATCACTGCAGCTGTTCAGTTAGTAACAAGGTTGTTGAGTGAATCTGGCTTCCCCATGGACTTGCTTGCTTGTCTGAAGGTCACAAAAAGTGATCGCACAACCCCAAGACACTGCAAACCGTCATAAATACATGCCAGTTGCCAAGCATCTGAATTTTGATCATGTGTCCACAGGGATGCTGCAATGGTCATAAGTGTGAAAAATGTTCGTAAGTCATTTTTTTTTAGTGCTGTTGTAACTTTGAACAGTCACTAAATGAATGGTTGTAAGACGAGGACTGCCTGTAAAGTAATATTGGCTCATCTAGTTGTGATTCCTATCTGGCTTACCTAGCAAGGCCAACTTCAATCTTGCTGTCATGGCCACGTCGGAGCCTGAGTCCATGGAGGAGGACGAGCTGGAACTGGGGCCAATGGAGGAAGAGAGCGTGGCCTCATTGGCTCCAGAGGAATGACTGGAGGAGCAGGACGAGGCACCCCGGGCCCCTCAGGCCAGGGAAGGATTGCCAGTGAGGAAGAACGGGCACAGGACGACTGAGAGAGGGGCTAAGAGAAGGCAGACAGTGGAGCAGAGGAGTGATGGAGCTCCGGCGACAAGCAAGGACCACAACCTCCTGATCCCCGAGCACAGAGAGTGGAGAGGAGGAGGGAGCAGCGCAGGCTGACCCGACAACTCAGGAGGAGAGCCCCCCCCATCCCTCTTTACAAGGCTCACCTGGGGCGAGCCTCGTGAAGACTTAAGGAGACTCCGTTGGGAGGGGCGTTTGTCGGGAACAAGCGTTGAATCTGTGGAGCCTCACGTGCAGTTGCCAACGTCTGGATTTTGCTGTGCTTTGTCTTGTGTGCCTCGCCCGGTTTGCCTGCCTCGCTGCCTACTTCTTGCCTTGGCTGCTGCCTTGCTAACTTTGCTTGCTGGACTACTCGCAGCCAGAGGCTGTTGGCGGTGCGTGGGAGAGCTTTGCTCCAGGACTTGCAGTAAGTGTGGTGACATTTGGAGGAAAGTTGGAGCAATAAAGGGGAGTTAGAACCGTTCTCTGGCTGTGTTGCTTCCGTGCCTCGCCCCAGGTCATCACACTTGCAAGTCTGAAAAGTACAATTCTCCTTCCTCTCTCATGTCTCTTAGACAGCCTGAGAAACAAGGAAGGGTCTCTCACGAGCCTCTTGCCTCATCCACTATCCAGCTGTAGGCTATGCGGCAGGGGTGGGTTCTTCTTTTCTTCGCTGCCGGTTCGCTCAGTGCCGCGCCGCATGCGCTTCACACATGTGCAGTGCTTAAAAAAAGCTTCTGCGCATGCGCAGAAGCAAAAAACAAGATGGTGGCGCCTATGGCACTACCGAAAAAAATGGTTTGGGAGCGTGGCAAGCCTGGGTCACTGCCGGTTCTAGTGACCCAAGCCGCCAAGTTACTACTGGTTCTATAGAACCGGTCCGAACCGGGAGGAACCCACCTCTGCTATGAGGTCTCTTATAGCCAATAGCAATAGCACTTAGACTTATATACCGCTTCATAGTGCTTTACAGCCCTCTCTAAGCGGTTTACAGAGTTAGCATATTGCCCCCAACAATCTGGGTCCTCATTTTACCCACCTCGGAAGGATGGAAGACTGAGTCAACCTTGAGCCGGTGAGATTTGAACCGCCGAACTGCAGCTAGCAGTCAGCTGAAGTAGCCTGCAGTGCTGCACTCTAACCACTGAGCCACCTCGGCTCATATTATCGGATCCTTATCGGATCCTTCTCTCAGCAGCATCTCTGGGTCCAGTCTCCCAAGGTCTTTCTCACATAGCATCACACAACGGCAAGATTAAAATCATTTAAACATTTTTTTAAAAAAACTCTCAGGGTTGCTGCCGCAGAATATTTGCTGATGTGTTTTTATAGTTGTTAGGCAGAAATTGGCAACACCATAGGTGCTGTGGCCTGCTAGAATTAAAGCAAGGTATACCATTCATCAACAGTTCCTGGCAATATTTTAACGAGGGGGTCTAATTAACACAAGGATGTTCACACACACACACCTTTGGCTGCCTCCTCACAAAATATTGTTTATTTAGTACAAGAACATCAAATCTGCCTACAATAATTTCATCATGATGCCCTTCTCCGGAAGAAAGTTTCAAGAAAATCCTCTTTATTTGTCGAGATGGATCAGAGCTGGTAGAAAAAGTTATACTGTAGGAGAATTTGTCTGCCTGCCCAAATATTTCCCGATATATCTAGAAAAAGATTGTCTAAAAGTCATCGCAGGGTGAAAGGGCAAGCAGAGAAAGAAAAGGTGGTGGGAAAGAAAGCGATAATAAGCCAAGAGGATGGAGGAGAGGATCCCAAAATACCTTGTTTAAAGTTCCTTGAGCCTGACAGCACCTCTGTTGCTTCACTATTCCCAACAAGCAAGGATGCTGTCAGAATTGAAGAAATAAAATCTACCTCAGCCTCTTTTTCTCTCTTTCTCTGCACACATCCAAATCTGTCAGGCCGGAACAAACAGATTCACACATGAAGAGTCCAATAAGTTACTTTATTGCTCATGCCTATTTCACAGGAATGTTCCCAGACTGGTGGTTTGCAGGAAAGGTTCAGCAGCATTCAGGAAGGGTTGGGCCTTGCTTTCTTGTGCCTATGGAGAGATTCCAAACTAATTTCCTACTTGACTCCTCCCTCTGGTCTCAGCCTCTCTCCCTCCCTCCCTCCCTCCCTCCCTCCCTCTCCCTCCCCCCCCTCTCAATATCTAATTGATGTTATCCTGGCTCAGAAATAAGTGGCATGGAGCCTGGTTGGTATTCCTGGGAGATCTTGCCTCTTGACTGAACTGGAAAGTCAAAGAGCATCTTAGAAAGCCATGGCAAACTATTTCCAAGGAAACAATATAGACATTCTTGAGTGGGAGCCAACATTCCCAAAACAATAACTTATGTTTATATTGATATTCCTCAGCTCTGTCTTCTTCCGTGTTCTTCTAAAGGCCACAAGAATCTGTGGGGTAATTGGAAGAATCTACCTAGGCAAATTTCTGTAGTGATCATTACCTCCCTTTCCTTAGGGATATTTCTGTGTCCTTATTAAAGGACATGCTTAATGTTAGTGTGCTAATAACAAGGGCAGCCGTAAGAGCTGTTGATAATTAAACTGGGCTCCACAGTAAATCCCAAACTACTTTCTAACTGGAGATATAATTATTCTTTTTTAAAAAAACAGGTCTGCATTCTCAGGTTATATATTGTGTAGAATTCTTCTGAGGATATTACTCATATGTAGCAAAAAAAAGGAGCATATTGGTCTCAGGCTTACTATATTCACTTCCTATGTACTACTCAAGATCATGTGAACTGTTAATACCACTTTATAATGCCTTGGTAAGGCCACACTTGGAATACGGCATCCAATTTTGGTTGCCACAATGTAAAAAAGACATTGAGACTCTAGAAAGAGTGCAGAGAAGAGCAACAAAGATGATTAGGGGACTGGAGGCTAAAACATATGAAGAACGGTTGCTGGAACTGGGTATGTCTAGTTTAGTGAAAAGAAGGACTAGGGGAGACATGATAGCAGTGTTCCAATATCTCAGGGGTTGCCACAAAGAAGAGGGGGTCAAGCTATTCTCCAAAGCACCTAAAGGCAGGACAAGAAGCAATGAATGGAAACTAATCAAAGAGAGAAGCAACCTAGAACTAAGAATAAATTTCCTGACAGTTAGAACAATTAATCAGTGTAACAACTTGCCTCTAGAAGTTGTACATGCTCCAACACTGGAAGTTTTTAAGAAGAGATTGGATAACCATTGTCTGAAGTGGTGTAGGGTATCCTGCCTAAGCAGGGGGTTGGACTAGAAGACCTCCAATGTCCCTTCCAACTCTGTTATTCTATTCTACTCTATTCTATTCTATTCTATTCTATTCTAGTCTGTTCTATTCTGTTCCACTCTATCCTATCCTATCCGATCCGAGCCTATCGTTTGCCAGATGTTACAAAGCCGCATCATTCACTAGATGGTATAGCCAGTACCATCATACTAGCTGAGGGATGAAGGAACCCGTAACGCAGTATCTCTGAATCATTCATATTAATATCCAAAGTTGTTGAATATGGTCACTCATTGAGGTACCCCAGGGTTCATTTTGTCCTTGATTTGAATGAGTTGCTATTGCCGGTTTGTACAGTACAACACTTTTTTTAAAAAAAAAGTCAGTTTCTGAAGATGAAGCAAGTTCTACCATGCCTTCTGCAAGTTCTAGATCTGTGATGGCGAACCTATGGCACGCACGCCAGAGGTGGCACGCAGCGCCCTCTCTGATGGCACGCGAGCCGTCGCCCCAGTTCAGCTTTGCTGCACATGTGCGCACCCCTCTCACCAGCCAGCTGGTCTTTGGGTCTCTGCCGTGCATGCGTGGGTGGCAGGGTGCGTGCGGGGGTGCGCGTGCATGCGCAGGGGTGGGGTGTGTGCGCGGGGTGCACATGCATGGGGTGTGTGCGGGGGCGCATGCGCAGGGCCGTGCGTGCATGTGTGGGTGACGCATGCACGGGGGCCACACGCACATTGCATTTTTGGGGGTTCGGGTGTGCGCGCACATTCACGTGCGCACACGCTTGCTTTTGGCCCTCGGTCCAGAAAAGATTAGCCATCACTGTTCTAGATGAAGCAAGGTGATGCAAGCTATTCCAAGTAAAGCTACCTTTTGCAACTAACTGATGGGGATTTTGCCAACATTGATAGTGTTCAAGTGGTGCTCCAGATGTTATCAAAAGTACTGGAATGTGTGTGTGTGTGTGTGTGTGTGTGTACTTATACACCCACATACACTATATACAAATACACACACACACACACACACGAGTATATATAACCCAGTGTCATATAAGTGAGATGGGAAGTATAGAAATGTAACAAGTGACTCAATAAATAAATAAGTGAATAAATAATGTCGTCTTCCATCCGTAAGGGTAGCATTAGATGAGACCTTTATCTCCAGTTTTTCTTCTACTCCACTCCAATTCCCAATGCTAAAGTTTAGCCCATCCAGCTTTCAGTTTCCAAGCTTTTTAAAAGAATACTACAAGAAGAATACTGTCCCTCCTGGGAGATGTCCATTGTCTTGCCCCATTCCAGTTTCTCCCCAGGTGATTAGGATTAAAACAACCCAGGCAAACCTAGTTCCCTAATATTACCATCCACTCTAACAAAGTTATAGAGAGATGGACATAATCATGAGTATTGGTCAGCTTTGTGAGACCAGACTGCAAGCATTACCGTACGAGCTAATTCCACTTTATTGTAAGGTTCCATTAACTCAATCTTGCAAGTACATTTCTTCCCTGTCACCTTTACAGCCCAAGAAACTAGGGAGGGTCCCTTCTGAGATGTTTGCCATGCCCTGTTCCTTCTGTGGGTTCATCTGCTGTTTATCTGATGGTTGCCTAGTCTGCATCCCTTCATCCAGTCTTCCAAGGTCATTCTCCTACACCACTGGTAGGACCTTTGGAAGCAGCAGTAACCACATCCTCATCCAGATAATAGCAAAACCATAAATCCCACAAACAGAAGAATACTTGATAGGCTCCTTATTATCCTTTCTTCTTCAGGTTTATCTTTCAGCATGATTAAAGATAATCTCATTATCGCCTTGGACATTTATATGGTGACATCATTGCAACAAATTGCTCCCCATAGTTTGAGAGGACATTTGGGAATTATTATTTATCGTGCCACTTATGCCCAATCTAACGCTGCAAGTTGTGGCTTGTCAAAGTTCCTTTGTTAACAGCTACAGCGGTCCTTTTAGCCTTCAGGCATCAGTTCCTTCCTTGAGTTGTGAGGAAACCACAACATATCTATGTATCCAACTCTGCTCTTCTTTCATTTAAAAACAGTACATATTATTTGCAGCTGAAGTCGTGAGAAGTTTATGTGTTCCAAAGGAATCACTTTCTGAGTAAGGGAATGAGCTGGGGTATAAAACCAGATCTTGATCCGTTGACTCTAATATGTGGCATGCTTTTCTCATTCTATGGAAATGATGCTATATTATTATACAATATTGAAATGGGGAAACTATGTCTTCCCCCCCCCACCTCAAATATCTCTGGACAACAGTTCCCCTCTCCTTTCATCACTGACCAAAACACAAGTGGAAATTACAATCCAAAACATCTGGATGCCCACTCGTTCTCTAGCTTGATATAGTACCTCTAACAGGAAACTTTGAAAGGATTAAGCATTTGAAATTATTATTTTAAACAACGAACGAGAAGAACAGAGAGCATAGAATAATAGGGTTGGAAGTAGTGGTGGGATTCAAAAAATTTTACTACCGGTTCTGTGGGCGTGGCTTGGTGGGCGTGGTGTGGCTTGGTGGGCATGGCAGGGGAAGGATACTGTAAAATCTCCATTCCCACCCCACTCCAGGGAAAGGATACTGCAAAATCTCCATTCCCTCCCCACTCCAGGGGAAGGTTACTGCAAAATCCCCATTCCCTCCCGATCAGCTGGGACTCGGGAGGCAGAGAATAGATGGGGGCGGGGCCAGTCAGAGGTGATATTTACTGGTTCTCCGAACTACTCAAAATTTCCACTACCGGTTCTCCAGAACTGGTCAGAACCTGCTGGATCCCACCTCTGGTTGGAAGGAACCTTGGAGGTCTTCTAGTCCAGCTCCCTGCTAAAGCACGAGATCCTATACCTTTCCAGACAAATGGCTATGCAATCTCTTCTTAAAACCTCCAGTGATGGAGCACCCACAACTTCCAGAGGCAAGCCATTCCATTGATTAATTGTTCTCACTGTCAGGAAAAGTCAGGGTTAGAGTTAGGGTTGTCCACTAGTCCACTACCTTTATAAATGGACAATTTTTGTTTGATGTCAACCCCCTTTCTCTTTTTGTTACCAACAAGTACCCCAACAAGACCTGAGCTATGATCACAATGTTATGCGATTTTTTTTTCTGGATTTGTTAGGTGAGGTGTCTTTTTTTGTTGTTGTTTTGTGAGTGAATGCAGTTTCTCTTCTGCTGAGCCAATCTTATATTTCACATGCCTGATTTCACATGCCTGTCATCTGCAGGATCTGGTAAAAAAAAAAAAGCCAACATGGCAGCCACATAGGGGCAATCAAAGCCTCACCTATTTTTTTTAAGGGTTTTGCACATTAAAATATGGATGGAGCTTCACTTGCATCATTTGTCAGGAGTGAAGAATTTGGACCACATCCTAAATTCTAGTTAAACTGATTTATCGCTTGTGCCTATGTACAAGAATCTAGTCAATTAACGGTCAGCACTAAATTCACTAAATAAAAGAGGGGTTGAAATTAGATCACTTGTGGGAACGTAACGATTCTAGGCTGATTACCCTCTTGACTCCACCTCCGTTTCTGCCTGTCCTTCTCCTACAATAGTGGAAATCAGCCCTAAGACACATCACTGACATTTGCCTACTTGTTGCCATAGTGTTGGCTATGCTATTCCAATTAGCTCTGGGTCTTATAAAATAGAAGGTTTCAGGGCAACACGCAGCCCACCGACCAAAGACCCCCACTCATGCAAGGGAGGACACAATCAGAACCTGTTCCCAAAATAAATCAAAGATCCCGACAGGTCAAAGACACATGGAAATGCGAAGCAAGCAAAACGCAATAAAATAAAGCAGCAACAGTGGACATTAGAAAGCTAACACTTGCAAAAACGCTCGCTGTAATCCTACCTGCTTCGGGGATTTATTGCTGAACCATCTTACCTCGGTAGTTGATCTATCATCCCCTATTGGCAAGGGGTGCTTCATCATATCTGCCAGTATCCCCAATGGTGCAAAAGAGCCCAGAAAATGTGAAGGTAAATCATATGAAAAAATGTCTCCCCTGTGGCCGGACAATGTCATCGGAGGGATGAATGCTATTTGAATAAGAGATTGGTGGGGGATTTACAAGACTCTGGGGAAAAAGAGAATAGAGGGAAATATTTCAAGGGGTATTTTGCACAACAGTTTGGATAGCTGCTTGGGAAAGGAGGAAGGGAAGGGGTGGGTGAAAGAAAACTAAATAAAGTTTCTTTATTTAGATAAAGTTTCTAAAAGGATAGAGTTTCTTAAAGACATTCGATTGCTTCAGAGCCATCCCTAGAGGCTACGAAGAAGGGAAATACATTCAGCTCTCGTTTTGATGCAAACTTACAGAGGAATGAGTTCGCACAACATACCCAGCTAGGCTTAAAATGAAGCGAGGTAGTTGGTGGTGCACCGTCTGTGTAAACCCAGATTTCATCTTAGCATTTGACCATCTGCATGCCTTTAAGAACTGATGGCAAAGTTTGAGTTTTATTCTCTTCCCCTCCTCTCTTTTTTTCCTTCTGTATTTTGACTTTTTAAGAGACAGTTTGGAGATGGTGAGTTCTAGTCCTATTTTAGCCATGAAAGCCAGCTGGGTGATGCTGGGTCAATTACCAAGAGACTGTGAGTTCTAGTCTTGACTTAGGCATGGAAGCTGGCTGAGTGATTTGGGGCCGATCACCAGGAGACTGTGAGTTCTAGTCCTGCCTTAGACACAAAAGCCAATTTACAAGAAACCACAGGGAATTGTTCAGGCAGTTACCGGGAGTTAAGCCTAATTTGAAGGCAACCCATCTACCTAAAACGTGCATTTTAGATTACAAAATTATGGACTGTCTCACCACTGATATTCACTGGAACAACGTTTTCCAGCTACTCTTTTTAACAAATAACAGTTGAAGGAATACTTCCTTGAATCAAACTCAACCTCTAAATGTCCATGTAATTTGCTTGGCAACAATATGGAAATGGTATGCTAGCTCACCTCTAATATATTGATTTCTTTTCCCCCAACTTTCCAGAATAGCCTTCCATTTTCTGATGGACACCCGTCTAAGTTCTAACCAGTGCTGACATCTTAACATGTGAAACTAACCAAGGAGAGAAGCAAACTAGAGCCAAGAAGAAATTTCCTAATTCTGAGAGCAATTAACCAATAGAATAGCTTGCCTTCAGAAGTTGTGGGTGCTCCATTACTGAAGGCTTTCAAAAGAAGTCTGGACAACCATTTATCTGAAATGATATAGGGCAGTGATGGCGAACCTTTTTTTCCTCAGGTGCCGAAAGCACACGGAGCCATATCAGAGGGCACGCAAGGCGTTGCCCTGTCAGCTCCAGCGCGCTGGCCAGCTGATTTTCGGCCGTCTGGAGGACGGGGGGGGGGAAGGCCATTTTTGCCCTCCCCCCCGCTCCCCCAGAGCCCTCCGGAGGCTGAAAACGCCCTCCCAGAGCCTCCGCACGAGCCGAAAATCAGCTGGCTGGCGCACACATGCACGCTGGAGCTGAGCTAGGGCAATGGCTTGTGTGCCGGCAGATATGGCTCCGCGTGCCACCTGTGGCACGCGTGCCATAGATTCGCCATCACGGATATAGGGTCTCCTGCTTGAGCAGGAGGTTGGACTAGACGACCTCCAAGGTCCCTTTCAATTCTATTATTCTATGTTCTAAGATTGGCTACATGCTCCAACCACTGTTACTTTGAACAAATATTTTAGGATTCTAATCTGATCTAGCCCAAAGGGTAGGTTAGGTGTACATTTTACGAAAGCAAAGGTTGAATGAAAGCAATTGACAAATCTTGTTGATTAAGAACTGATGATCCTACTGTTTTTAATTTTAATGGATCTGAGACTTTCCTTGCTACGTCCTTTTTTATGAACATCAGAAAGGTTCTCTGTTTCGGGGCATTTTCTAAGAATGGTTGCACAACTCTAGAGTCACTGTTCATTTCAGCATTCCATTTCTGCAGCTTTGCTTCATTTGTGTTGTGATCAGCAAATCAAACTGGATGGTGCTTTTTTTTTTTTTGCAAAATGATATTATTCATCATTCTGTTTTCTCTATTGTCTTGTTCTACTAAAAAACTACACCGAAGGCTTAAATTCATACCGTATATGCATATGCATATACATACATGTATATACATATTCGTCCTTCATTTTCCTGCAAATAGTATTTCAGTTTGTACACTGATAACAGGAAAAGCCCATGGCAAAGGTTACAAAATACAAAAGAGAAAATAAAGTGGACAGCTGCATTCTGGTTCACACATTTGTCTGGTAAAGGATCCCAATATTCCACAGAAGAATTCACAAAGATCAAATTCTTTCAGCACACCAACATTTAACCTCAGGACCAGGCAATGAATAGAATAGAATAGAATAGAATAGAATAGAATAGAATAGAATAGAATAGAATAGAATAGAATAGAACAGTTGGAAGGGACCTTGGAGGTCTTCTAGTTAGGGGTGGGCTTCAAAAATGTTAGCAAGGGGTTCTCTGCACGGTTGCTGGGTGGGCGTGGCCATGGTGGGCATGGCCTAGTCGGCCTCCTGCACCATGGCAGGGGGGGGCATTTTTGCCCTCCCCAGGCTCCGGAGGCTTTCCTCGAGCCTCTGGGAGGGTGAAAATGGCCTCCCCAGGCTCCGGAGGCCCTCTGGAGGCCAGAAACAGGCCTGTTTCTGGCCTTCCCAAACTTCCGGTAGGCCTGTTTTTCACCCTCCCCGAGCCTCTACGCGTGCCCTGCACTTACCTGCATCCAAAACGGGCTGCATGGGGACTCCTGGGAGGGGAGGGGAGGGGTGGGCGGGGCCAGCCAGGAGTGGGATTTGGGGGTTCTCCGAACTGCACAGAAACTTAGCTAGAGGTTCTCCCGACCCCTGCAAACCCCCAGCAGCCCACCCCTGCCTCTAGTCCAACCCCCTGCTTAGGCAGGAAACCCTACACCACTTCAGACAAATGGTTATCCAATATCTTCTTTAAAACATCCAGTGTTGGAGCATTCACAACTTCTGGAGGCAAGTTGTTCCACTGATTAATTGTTCTAACTGTCAGGAAATTTCTCCTTAGTTCTAGGTTGCTTCTCCCCTTGCTTAGTTTCCACCCTTTGCTTCTTGTCCTGCCCTCAGGTGCTTTGGAGGTGCTGGGGGGTGACCTCATAATTTTTAGTTCTGATATGACAACATGGCAGACATCCTTAGGAGTGAAAAAAATCCACTAACTGATGCAAGCAAACTGTAATGTAGGAAAAAGTGGAAGATGAGGTTAAAATAGGAGAAACCCGGCCTCCAAAAAAGTGCAGCTTGAGCTAAAAAAAAAAACCTGCACTAGAGAAAGAAACTATGAAATATTTTGGGTGAAATATTATTGCAGGGTGGATAATCCATCTGGCTGCTTCAAATCTGCTCCTTTTGAGATAAATATTAAAATCAAGCAACATGTGGTGCTAGTCCATTAGCCCAGAAAAAAATGCAAATGCATTCCCAGGAATTTCTGAACTTTGAATGAGACATCCGTTTCGAAAGAGGTAATATATTAACTCATCCGAGATCTACAGAGATGTCCATACCTCCTACCTGGTAGCAGCTCAGCCAAGCCTAGTGAAAGTTTTTTTTTTTTTTTCTGGAAGATGACAATGGCCTCATATCAAGTTTGCCTTTTAGTTGGTTGGTTGGTTGTTTACTATTTATTTATTAAATTCCTACATCGCTCATCTTACCTAAGGGAGTGTTTTACAACATCATCATCATCATCATCATCATCATCATCATCATCATCATCATACCCTATAAATGCATAAATAAAAGCATAGCTTAAAAACAGAGTTTAAAACAAATGAAAGTTTAAAAGTAAAAATAAAGAAAAATGGGAACTGGGCAAAAAGGTAAAGGTAAAGTTTCCCCTCGCACATACGTGCTAGTCATTCCCGACTCTAGGGGGCGATGCTCATCTCCGTTTCAAAGCCGAAGAGCCAGCGCTGTCCAAAGACGTCTCCGTGGTCATGTGGCCGGCATGACTAAACGCCAAAGGCGCATGGAACGCTGTTACCTTCCCACCAAAGGTGGTCCCTATTTTTCTACTTGCATTTTTTTACGTGCTTTCGAACTGCTAGGTTGGCAGAAGCTGGGACAAGTAACGGGAGCTCACCCCGTTACGCGCCACTACGGTGGCTCATTGGCTAAGACGCTCAGCTTGTCCATCGAAAAGTCGGTAGTTCAGTGGGAACTGGGTATGTCTAGTCTAATGAAGAGAGAGGGAAGAGGGAAATGGTGCAGTGCTCCCCAGTTGTGGGTGACCCCACCCTACAGATTATCTCATAGTTTCCCTGGGTGGGTGAACCTTTTTTTTAATGCCTGGATCACAGAAGAATGTTGGTATGCCCTTCTTGTAGTCATAGAATCTCAGGTCATACCCTTCCAGCATTGATGACATTACCTAGTTGGCAGGGGTGGGTTCCTCCCAGTTCAGACCGGTTCTCTTGAACCGGTAGCGGCCCGCTGGTGACATTATGATGATTTTCTTTTATTTTCTTTTATTTATTTTTTCTTCTGAGCATGTGCAGAAGCCGAGTTTCCGGCACTGTGCATGAGGTCACCATCTTGTTTTTGGCTTTCTTTCTTTTCTTTTTTTATTATTATTTTTTTCTTCTGAGCATGTGCAGAAGCTGAGTTTCCGGCACTGTGCATGCAGTCGCCATCTTGTTTTTGGCTTTTTTATTATTATTTATTTTTTCGGATTTTTTTGGCACTGCGCATGCGCGCGCCCATGAGGCACGTCCACACAACGCGGGAGGAAGCGAACTGGCAGCGAGGTAAGTTAGAACCCACCCCTGCTAGTTGGGTAATTAAACAACTGAAAAAAAGCAACCAAGCTCAGAGAGCACCAAGGAGCCCACAGAAGAGCATCACTTAAACCAAATGTCTGTTAAATAGAAAAGTTACGTTTATGCCTGCATAAAAAGTCAACCCTCCATTTTTCTGCATGCACCAAAAGAGACATGGAACATCTGTGGTTGTTTGGGGCAACTTCCAGAGCCCTCAGACAACGAAGCCTGAAGGGGCCGGCTATATCGCCAGTGGATAAATACAGATGAACAGAGTTGGAAGGGACCTTGTAGGTCATCTAGTCCAACCCCCTGCCCAAGCAGACCCTACACCATTTCTTACAGATGGCAGTCCAGTCTCTTCTTGAAAGCTTCCAGGGATGAAGCTCCCACAACTTCCAAAAGCAACTTCTGTTCCATGGGTTGATTGCTCTCACTGTCAGAAAATTTCTCCTTATTTCCAGGTTGAATCTCTCCTTGATCAGTTTCCATCCATTATTCCTTGTCTGGCCTTCAGGTGCTTTGGAAAATAGCTCGACCCCCTCCTCTCTGTGGCAGCCCCTTTAATATTGGATGACTGCTATCATGTCTCCCCTGGTCATTCTCTTCACTAGACCAGCCATGCCCAGTTCCTGCAACCGTTCATCGTATGTTTTAGCCTCCAGTCCCCTCATCATCCTGGTTGCTCTTCTCTGCACTCTTTCTAGAGTCTCAACATCTTTTTTTATAGTGTGGTGACCAAAACTGGATGCAGTAATCTAGGTGGAGACTAAGAAAGAAATGGGATGCACGGATTTGGCACAATACCTTTTTCAATCACACACACAAACACACACTGCACTTTTCCGCAGTCATACGCGAGGCTCGCTTGATTGCAAGTGACAGGAGAATGGAAAATACCTTTGCTTGTCATTTAAATTACAAAAGGAAGGGAAAATGGAAGTTTCCGTGAGTATTCAAAATAGCTATTTATTAGCTTCAAATGGCTTTCTGGAGTTGCATATTAGTTAATAAAAAATATACGCCATTAGGGAACGAGGAAAGGCAACATTAAAAGCTGCCTGCTGTGTCAAAGAAACAGGCGCGTTCGGCTGAGGATATTTAAGCATTGATTGTTCTAAGACAGGAGACCATCCAAAATGGCTTTTTAACAATGCGGAATATTAGGCCTCAGAATTAAACACACATAGAAATGGCTTATGAATCACATCAGGGGGAAGGGGAATAGAGATAGAATTTAGCAAAATTGACAATTTCCAAGAAAGAGTTAGGAAAGGGATTGATTTTTTTTAAAAAAATCCAGTTATGATGCGAAGAATTCATTTTTCACTGAGGGCCCTTTACGCAGCTGTCATAAAGGTAAAGGTAAAGGTTCCCCTCGCACATGTGTGCCAGTCGTTCTCGGCTCTAGGGGGCGGTGCTCATCTCCGTTACAAAGCCGAAGAGCCAGCGCTGTCCGAAGACGTCTCCGTGGTCATGTGGCCGGCATGACTCAACGCCGAAGGCGCACGGAACGCTGTTACCTTCCCACCAAAGGTGGTCCCTATTTTTCTACTTGCATTTTTTTATGTGCTTTCGAACTGCTAGGTTGGCAGAAGCTGGGACAAGTAACGGGAGCTCACCCCATTACGCGGCACTAGGGATTCGAACCGCTGAACTGCCAACCTTTCGATTGACAAGCTCAATGTCTTAGCCACTGAGCCACTGCGTCCCTGTCATAAGAGGTGCTAAAATCACAGCATGCATAAATTTAAAAGGATTATACAGGTAGTCCTCGACTTACAACCATTCATTTAGGGACCACTCAAAGTTACAACAGCACTGAAAAAAGACACTTTTTCACTCTTAGGACCGTTGCACTATTTCAACAATATATTTTTTTTTGTCTTTTAATGACCCCATAATCCCTTACATCGGGGTGGAATCAGGGCAACTGAATGGAGCTGAGTGTTTACTGGCCGGATGCCCTTCCTGTCGCCAATGCAGAGTTCGTAGCAGATAATTACTCATTGTGCCCAGAGAGAGAAATATCTGCCGCTACCTAGGATCGAACTCACAGCCTCCTGATCGTGATGCAAGAGCTCCACCTCTAGGCCACTGCACCACTCTCCACCATCCCAACAATCACATGGTCAAAATTTGGACGCTTGGCAACTGGCATGTATTTATGACAGTTGCACCTGTCCCGGGGTCATGTGACCTTCCCAGCCAGCTTCTGACAAGCAAAGTCAAGAGGGGAAGCCAGATTCACTTAATGACCATATGATTCACTTAACAGCTTCAGCGATTCACTTAACAATTGTGGCAAAAAAAAAGGTTGTCAAATGCGGGTGCCACTCACTTAACAAGGGCCTTGCTTAGCAACGGAAATGTTGGGCTCAATTGTGGCCATAAGTCGAAGACCACCTGTATTAACACGAAAAATAACAATAACCAAGTGACAGCCGCAAGGACAAGGAAGCTCATCGCTGATTGAGAGAAACAAAATCCAGATAAAATCCTGATCAGTTGCTTAGAGAGGTTGACTCACTTGTTTCATATAAAAACTAACCTTGTGGGAAAGTTCTTTTTTATTTTTATTTGAGTATTGTTTTATTGTATTATTATGAAACACAAGTGGGACATTAATTGTTTGGGTATAGCGGTATTTATACAGTATGGATCGGAGATCATTGATATTCTATGATGGAGATAACTTCAAATGTGAAAAGATAAAGAAAATGACACCTCTATCAATATTAACCGATTTCTACAATGATAGTGCTAAGGAGTTTAAGGTAAAGGTAAAGGTTCCCCTCGCATATATGTGCTAGTCGTTCCCGACTCTAGGGGGCGGTGCTCATCTCCGTTTCTAAGCCGAAGAGCCAGCGCTGTCCGAAGATGTCTCCGTGATCATGTGGCCGGCATAACTAAACACGTCTCCGTGGTCATGTGGCCGGCATGACTAAATGCCAAAGGCGCACGGAACGCTGTTACCTTCCCACCAACGGTGGTCCCTATTTTTCTACTTGCATTTTTTACGTGCTTTCGACCTGCTATGTTGGCAGAAGCTGGAACAAGTAATGGGAGCTCACCCCATTACGCGGCGCTAGGGATTCGAACCGCCGAACTGCCGACCTTTCTGATCGACAAGCTCAGCGTCTTAGCCACTCAGCCACCGCGTCCCACGCTAAGGAGTATACAGTTGTTTACATTTTACATCTAAGGCTAAATAAATGTGGCATTAATAAGCAACTGCAAAATGCTTTAAATTATATATTAGATAATGTATTAGGCTTCTGACTTAAGCTTAACACTTAACACTAAGGACTCCACTGTACTGTTATTATTTGTGTATTTATCTATCTATCTATCTATCTATCTATCTATCTATCTATCTATCTATCTATCTATCTATCTATCTATCTATCTATCTATCTATCTATCTAATCTATCTATCTATCTATCTATCTATCTATCTATCTATCTATCTATCTATCTATCTATCTATCCTATCTATCTAATCTATCTATCTATCTATCTATCATCTATCTATCTATCTATCTATCATCTATCTACCGGTATCTTTTTTATTTCCTGCCTTTATTATTTTTATAAACAACTCAAGGTGGTGAACATACCTAATACTCCTTCCTCCTTCTATTTTCCCCACAACAACCACCCTGTGAGGTGGATTTGACTGAGAGAGAGAGGGACTGGCCCAAAAGTATCTAGTTGGCTTTCATGGCTAAGGTGGGACTAGAACTCACTGCCTCCTGGTGTTTGGTCCAAAATCACCCAGCCGGCTTTCATTCCTAAGCCTGAATGTGAACTCCTGGCCTCCCAGTTTCTAGCCTGGTGCTTTAACCACTAGACCAAACTGCCCCCCCCCAAAAAAGAAACTTTTAATTAATAAATTAATATTAATCAATATTTTCCTGTTTTTTTCTCCCCTGAGTGCCAACTTAGTTGTTACGCTTAACAGTACATCAATTTTTGGTGGGATGAGAGTAGAAAAATTAGTTCATATTAACAAATTTGTTACCCATTCACACGACAAATTAAGCAAAATGAAAATATTCCTACAGTTGTTATGTTTTTTATTATTTTAAAATGTTTTAATACTTTAATTGTAATAGATGTTTGGTTTTTTTAGCTGTAAGCCCCCCAGAGTCATGGATTGAGACGGGTAGCTATAGAAATTGAACAAATCAATAAATCAAGGATATAATGCTGTCTGTCAACCATCCTATAAATTTTGACCTTGTTTTGCATTTTAACTACCATTTTGTTTTATTATTTGCATGCAATCATCCCCCGTTATTGTTTATTGAAACATCTGCACAGCAGGAAATTTATCATTGATTGTATTTTAATTAATATTGTTGCCTTGAATGATAAAGCAGAAATCTTATTTATGGATTATTACCCCTTTTTAATGAGGGATAATCTATACAGTTGGTTGCTGTGTTTGACATCTGTGCCAAGTACTAAACTAAATTAGGGTTAAAATCAGCCTGTCATACGAACTGCCATTGAACTGTAGTTAAGGGATAGGAGCTTAATCCTCAGGTTTGTTATTGCATCTTCACTGTTTTTTAACCCAAACCACAACCCTGCAGATTTATTCTATTTTATACTTTTTTTAAAAAATGAAGTTTCAGTCTGACGGTGACCACAAAGGTTCTTGCAACTCTGGTTGAAAATATCTCCTTGCCATGAATTGAATTTGCCTTGGGTTAACTGAACTATCTTACTTCGGTAGTATTTGATAAACTAGGTTGAAACTAATGGAGATTGCTAATTAATTAGGCTGTATGGACAAATTAGCTTTGTTGTGGGGGGGTGTCTATGGAGATTCTCAGTCATCCAGGTCACAGTTGTCCCAAAGGTGCTTTTTTTCAAGAGGCAACTGGACTTTCTTCGTTTTTCCTTGAAGATGTTTCGCTTCTCATCCAAGAAGCTTCTTCAGCTCTTTGTTGTGGGGTATTATTGTTGTTCTTACGGTTGGTGGCACAGCCAGCCAGATGTTTTGTGTCACTTTTATCCACCTGCTGAGTCTTTCCCAAGGACCTGGAGTAAGCAAATGTTGTTTGATGGCGTGATGCAGTTTGCTTCAAACTTGCATGGCAAATTCTAGGTCCAAATACTTGAAAGCTCTGGCTGTAGCCTGCTGCAGAACCGTGTGTGTGTGTGTGTGTGTGTGTGTGTGTGTGTGTGTGTGTGTGTGTGTGTGTCCGCGTGTCTGTTCATGGGTGCATATTCCAATCTGGACAATTAAAAGGAAGCTTTCGATTTAAGTTCTGGGTTAAAAGACCATACAGCTCTGATTACCAGCTAATTGGGATGAATAAGAAGCCATCGATTGTCATGGTGACATTTCCTTGATTTTGCCAGAGACATTTATGTAGATTACATGTATAATCCAACACAAATCTCCAGCTTCAGAACCAATTCCAACTGCTGTATTTACCTTTTCTTTGGATAATTTCTTCCCCCCCCCCCAAATTTCTCTCTCTTTTTTTTAATTAGAATTTTTCGGTGCAATAAAGAGCATACAAAATTAAGAGAAGATTAAGGGTTGGGAGAAAACATACAGAAAATGAGAATAAGGGGGGGGGAAAGAAATGGAAAAAAAGAAAGAAAACATATTAATTTTAAGGTGTATTCCAAGCAGCAGAGCTCTTACTTTTAGATCTCCGCAGGTATTCCAGTTGTCCTTGGTATACAGGTAGTTCTCGACTTACGACAGTTCACTTAGCGACTGTTCAAAGTTACAATGGCGCTGAAAAAAAGTGACTTATGACCGTTTTTCACGTGATTTACATTCGGATGCTTGACAACTGACTCACATTTATGACGGTTGCGGTGTCCCGGGGTCATGTGATCCCCTTTTGCGACCTTCCGACAAGCAAAGTCAACGGGGAAACCAGATTCACTTAACAACCGTCTGACTAATTTAACAACCGCAGTGGATTCACCTAACAAATGTGGCAAGAAAAGTCGTACGAATGGGGCAAAACTCTCCCTTAACAAATGTCTCACTTAGCAATGGAAATTTTGGGCTCAATTGTGGTCGTACGTTGAGGATTACCTGTACTGGATGTGCTTGAATTGGAACATTTTATAGTAATAAAATCCTGCCTAAAAATTGCCAAAAAAATTGCTCCTTCTCCTGAGCTCTTGTAAAGAAAGGGTCTTTCCATGCTGGTTGGGGGATTCTGGGAATTCACATCCCCAAATCTTAAAGATGCCAGAGTGGAGAAACATTGGTCTGCTGGAGAGATGGGAGAAATTTCAGGAATCTAAGCAAATAATATTTTGCTTAGATATTTTTCAGACAAAGGGGTGGGGGGGGGGACTGGAGGCTAAAACATATAAAGAACGGTTGTGTCAGGCCTGGAAGCCATCTTGGGCTTTGGATCTTCAGGCCTGCCACATTTAGTGCTGTGGGAAACTGGGATTGTGTGAGTGGGGAGATATAGTCAAAATAACATTCCTTTCTCCGAGAGTCAAGGTCACTCTGCCCTGCACCTGGAGGGTTGTGCCTGGGAGGCATCTCCAGTTGGGACGGTGCATTGATTGGACCATGTGATGGACATGTGGGTGCTGGGGCAGGGACTTGAACTTACTTTTGGGTGTGGAAAACTGGAAGCTTTCAGATTTGGGTTTTACCAGATGTGCCAATATGACATCTCTAATAAAACGGAACTTTGAGGAAATCTATGCCTCGGAGTTTTCTTTCATTGGGGGTGTTACTTGGAACCCTGACAGGTTGTTTGAATTGAGTATGTCTAGTTTAATGAAAAGAAGGACCAGGAGTGACATGATAGCAGTGTTCCAATATCTCAGGGGCTACCACAAAGAAGAGGGAGTCAAGCTATTCTCCAAAGCACCTGAGGGCAGGACAAGAAGCAATGGATGGAAACTAATCAAGGAGAGAAGCAACCTAGAACTAAGGAGAAATTTCCTGACAGTTAGAAACAATTAATCAGTGGAACAGCTTGCCTCCAGAAGTTGTAAATTCTCCAACACTGGAAGTTTTTAAGAAGAGATTGGACAACCATTTGTCTGAAATGGTATAGGTTTTCCTGCCTGAGCAGGGGGGTGGACAGAAGACCTCCAAGGTCCTTTCCGACTCTGTTATTCTATATTCTATATTTACACCACAATGACTCTCTGCCAAGTCACTTAATTTACCTATTCAGATTAGGTGGGAAATGAAACCAACTTGCAGGACAAAGATGGGGTCCCCTTAACCAACTTGCTCAGACTGAAGAAGCTACTTGGACAAGCAGTGAAACATTTCAAACCAATAAGGAAAGAAGTCCAGTTGCATGACTCAGCTTCTGGACAGGTCTACCTGGATAGACTGAGAATCTTCACTGACGTATTGCTTCAAAAATAGTTTCATGTTTTTGTATGTTTCTTTCATGCATGCAATATAGACATCTGATATTGAAGGGTGCATGTTACCATCAGGGGTGGGTTCTGGATCCTTTTGCTGCCGGTTCGTTCAGGGTTGCGCCAGGCGCGCGCCTGCAGCAATCAAAAAATAGCTTCTGCGCATGCGCAGAAGCAAAATCCAAGATGGCGGCGCCCACAGAGACACCGACAGAACCGGCTCCGTGGCGTCATCGCCTATTTACTAACAGCTCTAAAGAACCAGATAGAACTGGTAGGAACCCACCTCTGGTTGCCATTGTGTAAAAATAGATGATTTCTATAAAATGTTCATGATAGAGTAAATCACAGGTTATTTTCGTGATTTAGCAGACAAGATACACCCAAAAGTGTTCAGGAGGCAAAATCTTTGTTGTCCAGTGAATTGATCACAATCAGAAGACTCTTAAGTAACAATTTAAATACTCAGTAGGTCAGTTTGAGGCACAGATTTGATTTATGCAACTTTCATATTTGTCTTTGTCCAAAGGTAATGTTTTATAATTCCCCTGGATACTGTCCAAATAGCCCACCTTCATCTTCATCACAGGTTTATTGATGCAGCATTAGGCATTGTGAGTAAAGATTCACAGGTGTTAGCTTTTCTAGACCTTCAGCGTTGCTGACTATCCAATACGTATTTTGGAATCTCTTTTCTGAGCTAGTAAATATTGATTGAATTGCTTACTCAGATTGACTCAATGGATTAACAACAAAAACAGAAAATGGGAAGGACAAACTCAATGAAAGCATCCATTCATCCAAAGAAGCCTATATATCAGCCGCTAGCCTTGTTTGCAGATTGACTTTGTTGAGCCATTTCTGAACTACCTCATCAATTGATAAACTCAAAATATGGCAAACAACAGAATAGAATAGAATAGAATAGAATAGATTAGAATAGAAGAGAATAGAATAGAATAGAATAGAATAGAATAGAATAGAATAGAGTAGAATAGAAGAGAGTAGAATAGAATAGAATAGAATAGAATAGAATAGAATAGAATAGAATAGAATAGAGTAGAATAGAATAGAAGAGATAAGAATGGAAGAGAATGGTTTATTGGCCAAGTGTGATTGAGCACACAAGGAATTTGTCTTAGGTGTATATGCACTCAGTGTACATAACGAG
>QLTV01004387.1:108965-119574 GCA_003457575.1 Thermophis baileyi
TTGCTGTAATAAACAGGAAATTTTTTTTTGAGTGGATCAATCCTCTTTAGGCAAAGGAAGAGTCATGGAAGTGGAAATAAAAATCTAACTGAACTGTTAAGAGCCGTGGTTAGAATGCAGTACTGCAGGCTACTTCTGCTGACTGCCGGTTGACTGCAATTTGGCAGTTCAAATCTCACCAGGCTCAAGGTTGACTCAGCCTTCCATCCTTCCGAGGTGGGTAAAATGAGGACCCAGATTGTTGGGGGCAATAGGCTGACTCTGTAAACTGCTTAGAGATGGCTGTAAAGCACTGTAAAGTGGTATATAAGTCTAAGTGCTATTGCTATTGCTATTGCCATTGATTCAGCCTTCCATCTTTCCAAGGTCAGTAAAACAAGGACCCAGATTGTTGGGGGTAATATGCTGACTCTGTAAACCACCTAGAGAGGGCTGTAAAGCACTGTAAAGTGGTATATAAGTCTAAGTGCTATTGCTATTGCTATTTTATGTGAGCTGCTGAATCAACTAGAGCTGCTCTGTTGGGCACCAGGAGAGGCACTTTGTATCAGTTGAGTTTCATCCCTCTTTAAATTTTTACCCTCCATTTCTAGAAATTTGTTAAGGGTGGATATCCATACATTCCTACAGGAGTGTTTTTAACACAGTAACTTTGTCTCCATCTTATGAACAACTGAGTTACTTTCAGCACTAAAACAAATGGACAGCTCCTAATGTAAAATGGAGGTAGTCCTTTATAGGCTCCGATTCTAAGACCTGTGATAGTTTCTGTGACTTTTCCCCTTTTGGGGGGGGGGGTTAGGGCAGGGGTGAAATTCAATTTTTTGCCTACTGGTTCTGTGGGCATGACTTGGGGGGCGTGGCAGGGGAAGGATACTGCAAAATCTCCATTCCCTCCCCACTCCAGGGGAAGGTTACTGAAAAATCCCCATTTCCTCCCAATCAGCTGGGACTCGGGAGGCAGAGGATAGATGGGGGTGGGGCCAGTCATAGGTGGTATTTACCTGTTCTCCGAACTACTCAAAATTTCTGCTACCGGTTCTCCAGAACTGGTCAGAACCTGTTGAAACCCACCTCTGGTACTGTACATATGGATTACAAGAGCAAACATGAAAAATACCATCCACTCATCCCTCCTTCTTACTGACAAGAATAAGAACAAACCAGGTTTGAAGTGGTCTGTTAACAAAGTAAACAGCTCCTAGAAACATACATTATGAAGCATGCAGGAAACCCTGTTTTTAAGAGGCATAACACCAGACCCACAGAAAACAATGTCCTCTACATTTCACCCCAAGCATCAAAGATATTGCTCATGTTATGTTTGATTGTCAACTGTATGCCTCTTTTAAAATCACTACTTGAAAGAACAATCCACTGGGACCTGAATCACACAATGTTCTATTTTTCCCCTAGACTCCAACTTCAATTCCCTCTCCACTCCTGGGGGAAGGATACTGCAAAATCCCCATTCCCTCCCCACTCCAGGGGAAGGATATTGCAAAATCCCCATTCCCTCCCCATTCCAGGGGAAGGATATTGCAAAATCTCCATTCCTCCCCACTCCAAGGGAAGGAAACTGCAAAATCCTCATTCCCTCCCCACTCCAGGGGAAGGATCCTGCAAAATCCCCATTCCCTCCCCACTCCAGGGGAAGGATACTGCAAAATCACCATTCCCTCCCCACTCCTGGGGAAGGACATTGCAAAATCTCCATTCCCACCCCACTCTGGGGCCAGCCAGAGGTGGTATTTGCCGGTTCTCCAAACTACTCAAAATTTCCGCTACCGGTTCTCCAGAACCTGTCAGAACCTGCTGAAATTTACCCCTGGGTTAGGGAGATTATCATATTAATTTTAGATTACTACTGGTTTACTTATGAGGAGCTTCAAACTCCACCATCTTTTATTATAATTCCAGCACCTGCATTTGTTCCAAAATTGCACAATAATAGGAAGCAATTTCAACTTATTTTTCTTCCCATTTGGCAAAAAAAAGTAATGAAAATCAGAAGGTTTTTTTCTCCATGTACAAAGGTACTTTTGCTTCCATAATTTGAGTTTCAGTGTGTTTTCTTTGAAGTTGTCCAGTCTTGATTGAGATGCAGATATAACAAATTCTCATGATATGAGATCCCATAAATTAACAGGGTTTCTCAGACTTTGTCACAGCTCTCTAGAACGTTATAAATCCTCCTTTGAATATTTTTCCTTTACTTTCTTGACTTCTTAATTTAAAATTAGGCTTAAGCCTAAAAATATATTGTACAATTGTGTTCGATTCTAAGCCAGAGAATCACTTTTTGATGTATGAACCTAATGAACTGAGAGCATTTATATTTTGTATTCTACTCTCCCAAGAGCACTCAAATATAAAAATTATCACTAATTTTTCTTGTTTATAAATCAGAACACCCCATTTTTTTTCAGCTTCCCTTTGCAAAATGGAAATGTTCTTTTTTACATAGTTAGGGTTTATTATGATCCATCATACTTTAGGATTAAGAGAAGGATCCTCAATTGAAATCGAGTCCTAGAAAGGATAAGATTAAGGGGAGAAACAGTGACACTCTTTTAGAAAAAACCATTGAAGAGCTGCTACTGCATAAAGCTGAGCAAAACCCATAAATTATTGCTTGGAACAAGCACTAGAAACAAGGTGTTGAAAGCGTTGATAAGAATATTTTGGCTACATCTTTTTGAGCAAGTCCTTTGAAAGAAAAAAGTCCACCAAATGTTGACCATATATCCCCTCTAATGCATCAATATTGGCTCCCTGTATTCCTTCAAGGGCAAACTTTGTCTATCTATCTGTCTATCATCTGTCTGTGATTATCTTTCTATCTCTATCTACGAGGTGTCTATCTGTCTGTCGATCATCTATCACTCTCTCAACTATCTATCTGTCTGTCTATCTGTCTGTCCATCCATCCGTCCATCCATCCATCCATCCATCCATCCATCCATCCATCCATCCACTATCTATTCATTTGTCTATCACCCACACACCTAGAATAGAAGGTATAGAATAACAGAGTTTGAAAGGACCTTGGAGTCTTCTAGTCCAACCCCTGCTTAGGCAGGAAACCCTACACCATTTCAGACAAATGGTTATCCAATCTCCTCTTAAAAACTTCCAATGTTGGAGCATTTATAACTTCTGGAGGCAAGTTGTTCCACTGATTGATTGTTCTAACTGTCAGGAAATTTCTTCTTAGTTCTAGGTTGCTTCTCTCCTTGATTAGTTTCCATCCAATGCTTCTTGTTCTGCCCTCAGGTGCTTTGGAGAATAGCTTGACTCCCTCTTCTTTGTGGCAGCTCCTGAGATATCGGAACACTGCTATCATGTCACCCCTAGTCCTTCTTTTCATTAAACTAGACATACCCAATTCCAGCAACCATTCTTTATACGTTTTAGCCTCCAGTCCCCTAATCATTTACCTACCTAGCTATCTACTTACCTACCTAAAATATGACTCCAGCTGGGTCAAAGATGCCTAGCCTTGATTTGCAGCATATTGTGACATGCTCAGTAAACTATCATTAAGCAAACTATGACTTAGATTGATATGTGAGCCAACTCTTTTTGCAACTTTATTAAGGTATTCTTAATACAATTTTATTACTCCTTGTAAGTATTTTTCTCCCCGCTACTTGGTCATGTTGCCTCTTCCCCTAAGCTATTCCATTTTGAAAGGAGCCAATCACATCATAAACTTTTTTTTAAGTCCTGAAAATTTAAAATTAAAAAAAAGGAAAAACCAACCATGCAAGCAGGAATATTTTTAAGGGAATTTAAAACTGAAGTCAAATCACAGCAAGATAATCTCAGGAGTCCAAAGAGAAAAATAAGCACATAAACAAAAAAGACACCGATATTTCTTTCCCTTTTCAAAAATTACATTACAGAAAATTATATGACCCCATTATGTTTTCAAAACGAACAAGCCAGATCTAATAGAACGCAGAAGCTGAAATATAATACTCATTCTTTTGAAGGGAGGGAGTACAAAAAGAAAAACAGAGTATTTTGTATGTGTGTTTCAGCTCACTCTGTAAGTCCTACTCAACACTGCAGTGCTTAAAAGCAGGCAGGGTCCCTGTAGATTGTTCTAAGCACTTGTATTCAGTGGTGAAATCCATTTTTTTTACTACCGGTTCTGTGGGTGTGGCTTGGTGGGCGTGGCAGGGGAAGGATATTGCAAAATCTCCATTCCCACCCCACTCTGGGGCCAGCCAGAGGTGGTATTTGCCGGTTCTCCGAACTACTCAAAATTTCTGCTACCGGTTCTCCGAACTACTCAAAATTTCCGCTACCGGTCCTCCAGAACCTGTCAGAACCTGCTGGATTTCACCCCTGCTTGTATTGCAAAAAGGGATTGGCAAGTGCTCCATATGCCTTTTGTTCTTATAGGTCCATGATGGCGAACCTATGGCACGCATGCCTGAAGTGGCATGCGGAGCCATGTCGCCTGGCACGCGTGGCGTTGGCCGTTCCTCTTCTGAATTTCTGGCGCGCATGCGCACGCAATGATCAGCTGGCCTTTGTGCATGCGGCAGTGCCAGAAACCGGAAGAGCTGGTCTGTGAGCATGTGTGCTGGCCAGCTGATCGGCACGTGAGCATGCACGGCAGTAACCAGAAGAGTTGCCGGTCGGAGCGCATGCGCACGCTGGGAACCAGAAGTAAATTTTTCAACGCGCGCATGCCCCCTGGGCAACTCCTCTTCCTGGTCACGGCCCAGACGAGTGCGCAAAGTGCTCCCTTTTTGGCACTCGGTGCTACGCGCATGCACACGCGCTCCCTTTTCAGCACTTGGTGCCGAAAAGGTTTGCCATCACTGGTATACATTATACCTATTGTTGAAAAAAGCTACCAAATGTTGACAAGCAACTCATACCAGTAAACTGCTGCTGCAAATCTGATGAAGATTTACCTTTAAATTCCACACATCTATTTTGCGCCCCCTTGCCCCCGCGCCCATGCTTCCTTTTAGGCACTTGGTGCCAAAAAGGTTCGCCATCACAGTTATAGGTAGTTCTGGTGGTGCAATGGTTAGAATGCGGTATTGCAGGCTAAGTCTGCCCACTGCCAGCAGTTCGATTTTCACCGGCTCAAGCTTGACTCAGCCTTCCATCCTTCCGAGGTCAGTAAAATGAGGGCCCAGATTGTTGGGGGCGATATGCTGACATTTGTAAATCTCCCAGAGAGTGTTGTGAAGAAGTATGGAGTAGTATGTTTATGGAGATTCTCAATCATCCAGGTCATGGTTGTCCCAAAGGCACTTTTTCAAAAGTCAACTGGACTTTGTATTTTTCCTTGAAGACGTTTCGCTTCTCATCCAAGAAGCTCCTTCAGTTCTGACTTAATGGTGGAGAATTCCACCAGAACTGAAGAAGCTTCTTGGATGAGAAGTGAAATGTCTTCAAGGAAGCTTCTTCGGTTATGACTAAATGGTGGAAGATGGAAGGATTTATATTCCTTGCAGTCATCTGATGCTTAGCACTCTTTCTGTGAGTCCTTTCAGCAGTTCCAAAAAGGTTCCACACCCATTTGGACTACTCAGGTGGACCCTGAGGGCAGAGATAAACCTCCAAGTGGCCTCAACGACTCTCAGAAAGAGTGGCCAAAACTGGATGCAGTATTCCAAGTGTGATCTTAAGGTAAAGGTTCCCCCGCACATGCGTGCTAGTCGTTCCCGACTCTAGGGGGCGGTGCTCATCTCCGTTTCAAAGCTGAAGAGCCAGCGCTGTCCGAAGACGTCTCCGTGGTCATGTGGCCGGCATGACTAAACGCCGAAGGTGCACAGAACGCTGTTACCTTCCCACCAAAGTGGTCCCTATTTTTCTACTTGCATTTTTTTCGTGCTTTCGAACTGCTAGGTTGGCAGAAGCTGGGGCAAGTAACAGGACCTCAGCCTGTTAGGCGGCACTAGGGATCCGAACTGCTGATCTGCCGACCTTCTGATCGACAAGCTCAGCGTCTTAGCCACTGAGCCACCGCGTCCCTTTTAAGTGTGATCTTACCAAGGCATTATAAAGCAATATTAACACTTGACATGATCTTGATTTCCCCCCCCCCCCGTATTAATGTTCCTCCCTGTCATTTGCTGTTCCTTGATTTCCACATCAGCATAACTTTAAGAGTGGCCCTGAACATATTTCCATACTGATTATCCTCACACTTCATGCTGAATCTGGTAACAAGCCACGAGAGTCCGGTTGATGCATAATGAATTGCAAAGTTGAGGGCTGGGTTCACATGTCACTTGCAGCCAGAGCAAATCACCATGCATGCCTTAGGGCAGGGGTGTCAAACTCAAGGCCCGGGGGCCAGTAACCGGCCTGCGGATTGTTTAGATCTGGCCCACGGAGCCGCCCTGGAAACAGCAAAGGACCGGCCTGTGGTGCCTCTGCCAGCAGAAACGGAGCTGGGGAGGGCCACGAGCGCCCCCCCCAAGCTCCGTTTTCACTGGCAGAGGGTTGCAGGAAGCCGAAAACGGAGCTTGGGAGCCCGTTTTTGCTGGCAGAGCACTTGGGCCACCACAGGCGCTCCTGACACGAGTGACATCGAGCTGGCCATGCCCCCCCCTCCCCCCCCGAGGTGAAATACAACCCTGATGCGGCCCTCAATGAAATCGAGTTTGACACCCCTGCATTAGGGCAACGTGTGAACCGAGAACTACATCAAAATAGCAATAGGTGTTAAGTAATGAACCCAATTACCGTGTTTCCCCGAAAATGCCACCTACCCCGAAAACAAGCCCTAGCCAGATTTTCACACCTGTGCCTAATATAAGCCCTACCCCCAAAAATAAGGCCTAGTTAAGTCCTGCCCACACTGTCCCACTGTCTGGTTGCTCACGGCCGCAACTGGGCATGAGGCTGTCTCTTTTCCATTATTCAATCTGCTCAGAATCAGATTTTATGATGAATCACACGATGGATGAAGGGCTCTACAAATCTACACCCAGGTTATAAAAATCTGTTCTACGTAGCACAGTTTCCCTCCTATTAAATATACCGGACATCGCAAATGATAAGAGAAAGTGGAATCTGAGTCTTAAAAAAACAAAGTAATAGTAATAATCTTCTGCCAAGAGCTTTGGATAAATCAATACGCTTCATCGTTTTATTAAAAATCAGCCACCTTTTCTTTATTGCACATTTGCAGTAATAATGGTAAGTCAAATGGTCTGATACTTTTTGTCTGTTCTTTATATCGCTTTATTACTGGATCAATACATGCACAGTAATAATCATCGCATTTCCAGATTTGATTTGATTTTTTGCTTTTGTATTGTTCATGTTCAATCCTGCTCCTGAAGGTGTCTCCCAGAAGTGAACCTCTAAAATGACCTTCTCTGAATCCACAAACATACACATTATTTGTTTATAAACAAATTTATTATTAGATTTTGGGGTGGGGGGCAACTGAAGGCAGTTTATGTGAGCCTGTTTCTTCATTTATCATCATGGTTCACTTTATGAAAAGGTGAATTCAGTTCAAAGTCAGCTGATGAGTTCCATGGTTGAGTGGAAATTTGCACTCGAAGCTTTTCGAGTTTCAGTCTCTCGGGGAGAGAAGAAGCGTTACACCTCACTAAGGAAGTGTCCAGACAGAAATGAGAATTGTGGTGGAATGTAGTCTAGAAACCAGGAGCTGGTGAGTTCTAGTCCCGCCTTAGGTGTGAAAGCTGACTTCGTGACTTTGGGCCAATCACCAGGAGACAGTGAGTTCTAGTCCCGCCTTAGGCATGAAAGCCAATTGGATGACTTCAGGCCAATCACCAGGAGGCAGTGAGTTCTAGTCCCGCCTTAGACATGAAAGCTGACTGGGTAACTTTTGGCCAATCAACTGGGACATAGGGAGTTCTAGTACTGTCTTAGGCACGAAAGCCAATTGGATGACTTCAGGCCAATCATCATGAGGCAATGAGTTCTAATTCTACCTTAGGCATGATAGCCAGCTGGGTGACTGTGGGCCAATCATTCCCTCTCAACCCATCTCACTTCACAAAGTTATCGTTGTGGGGAAACTAGGGGGAGGAAGGAGTATTAGATATCTTTGCCCCCTTGAATTATTTATAAAAATAATAAAGGTGTGATTAAAAAAAGAACTGGCAAAAAAAAAGTACTGAACTGGAGGAGGCAGTGGAGCTTGGAATGTCTTGATAGGCAGGAAGAGGGCCAAGTTGGACCCTCCCTAGTAGTTAATACAGTATCTCTATAGTTATACACAGGGGTGAAATCCTCTGAAGTCTGCTACCAGTTCGCTTCATGCGCACGCATGCGCGCCGCAGGCACTACCGTGCAGCGCTGAAAAAGGAGCATTTTGAAGCCATCAGAGTCTGCAAAGGTAAGTAGAACAGCGAGGGGGGGGGATCAGCTGTGCCGCGCGATTTAGATTAGCTAGAAAGCAAGAAATCATGCTTTCTAGCTAATCTAGATCGCGCGACACAGCTGATCGTCGCGCAGCTGATCATCGGATATACCGATTCACCCAAACCGGTAGCATTTTTAACTACTGGTTCGGGCAAACCAGTCCGAACCGGTAGCATTTCATCTCTGGTTATTCAGTTATACAGTCTGGCAAGATTCTGTCTGTAGGTGAACAATAAAGAAAGTACTCAGAAGTAACTCCACATGTCCTTCTTGGTTTGTTGAGTTTGACAGAATGATCCTGCTACTCATTCCAAATTTCTCTGGCCTTTTGGAATATTTGAGAGGCAGAATAAAATAAATGGCTTTTCTACACTCATCCCCACACCCTTTCAATACCAAGGGAAAAGAATCCTTACTGACTTTGGAGAAAGGAAGAGGGAACCATCAGGATGGATTCTACAAGACTTATAGAAAGCATTTTTCTCAGCTATGCCACTGTTCTAGTTTGCAAGTTTCTGGATGAAAAGTTAAAGCTCTCACGTAAGAAAGGATGCATCATCTCTCATTTGTTACTCAATAGTAGACCTTACTGTTTAAACCCCAGTCCCTTGTAGGGTCTGCCACAGTTTTTCCTTTGCCGGGTTAAAAAAAGAGAGTAAGAATTAGCAAATATTTGCTTAAGGTGGTGTTTAATTTTCAAAGTAAATTGAACAGCCACAAAATTGCTATTTTGATATGGGTCACATAACTTTCATTTAAGATGCTTGGGTTAAGTTTATTTTGGGGTTATGTCTATGATGCCTTCTTGGTAATAGAAATGGGTTGCCAACGGCTTCTTCTCTGATGTTTGGTTGACTTCATGAAGGGAATATGATGATGACCTCAGGGGAAACCATTCATAACCCATTAAGACAACAACAGTAGAAACATGTGTTAAGCCTCGGGAGGCAGGAAAGGATTTGAAAGAGATTCAGACTGGCTCTCCCATGACTCACAGGATATAGAGAGAGAGGAGAAGGAAAAATACAGCCAGACTATTTCTATAATACCAGTAAAGAAGAATATTTGTAGCTCAGGGTTGAAATGAGGGGTCCTTGATGTTCTCTGAGTTTGGTTGCTTTCTTGTAGACATTTCATCAACCAAACTAGGTAACATCATCAGAGCTACTCTTTTCATTAGATGCACTGATGATGTTACCTAGTTGGGTAATGAAACGTCTGCAAGTAAACAACCCAGCTCAAACAAACAACCAAAACAATGAAGATCCCTTATTTTTTATAATCTATCTCAATAAAGTTCTGGTCTTCTTGTGGAATCCATTTCCTGATCTTCTCTTGCTCAAAGGGCTGCTGGGCCTTCCCAAGCTAGCTTACAATCTTGGCATTTCCTGGTTGATCTCAAAAAAAAAAAAAGAGTAGCTTCTCTCAACTTGACACCCTCCAGAGACGATGGAACTGTAACTTCTACTGTAGCATCAAGTAAGGAAGTGACAAGATAGGACTGACATGATGAGGATGCTTTGATCTTCTGGTTTTGCCTTTCAGTTTCCCTTCCATAACCTCGCTGCAACTTGTCACTTTTGCTTCATGTCAATTTGGGGCCAATGAGAAGGGAAACTGGCAGGAAAGCCTGCGGTAGAAAGGCTGGCTTGGTACATGCCCAGCGCCTGCATGGTCGACAAAGGTATTGTGGACTGCCTACTTACCTCCTCATCACAAGGCAACATAAAGTCAAACGTTACCCCAAAAGCTACATAGGTTTAAGAGCCGCGGTGGCGCAGTGGTTAGAATGCAGTACTGCAGGCTACTTCTGCTGACTGCCAGTTGTCAGCGGTTTGGCAGTTCAATTCCCACCGGCTCCAGGTTGACTCAGCCTTTCATCCTTCAGAGGTTAGTAAAATGAGGACCCAGATTTTTTTTTTATTTAAATTTTTTATTTTTATTTCCATATAGACATTCACACTTTTATCAGTTCATTTCTCTTTTACAATTTTTATACATACATTAACTATTTTGTATACAAATCTTATAGTTATCTTATAACATTATTAAATTCAGGGTTGCTTTTTTTTCCCGTCCCCTTTTCTTTTTATAACCCCTCCTTCTTTCCCTTACTCCCCTCTCCCTTCTTCTCCTCCTAACCTACTTCCCTTCTCTCCCCTCCTCTTCTCTACTTCCCCTCCTACTCTTTCTCCTCCTCTACCCCCCCCTTCTTCCCTCTCCTTCT
>QLTV01004387.1:120013-127513 GCA_003457575.1 Thermophis baileyi
TAAGAACCTGGTGTTTGTTGACATTTCCCACATTTAGGTGATTTATCTTTAAACATTTTTGATAATTTTTCTGGTGACATATGCCATCTATAAAACATTTTATACATATTCTCTTTATAAGCTGTAGACATGGTTAGTTTATAGTTCTTTTCCCACAATTGTTGCCATCTATCCAATTCTATTGAATAACCAAAATTCCTCATCCTGATTCCTAATCAGGACCCAGATTGTTGGGGGCAATATGCTGACTCTGTAAACCACTTAGAGAGTGCTATTGCTATTGCAACTAGAAGGTAAACTATCAATGTGCTTCTCACCACTATATCTACAGCCCTACTCTGCAGAATTCCCTAGTTTACTCATCTTCTCTCATGGAAATCAGCAGCAGATAGATTTCCAAGGAAAACCTGATCTACAGATAATCCTCAATTTCAAACCACAACAGGAACAGAATTTTCATGGCTAAGTAAGGCAGTTGTTAGGACAGATGTGCCCTATTTTATCATCTTTATCATCAAAAGTGCAGAGAAGAGCAACCAGGATGATTAGGGGACTGGAGGCTAAAACATATGATGAATGGTTGCAGGAACTGGGCATGGCTAGTCTAGTGAAGAGAAGGACCAGGGGGGGACATGAGAGCAGTCTTCCAATATTTGAGAAAGAGCTGCCACAGAGAGGAAGGGGTCAAGCTATTTTCCAAGGCACCTGAAGGCCAGACATGGAATAATGGATGGAAACTGAACAAGGAGAGATTCAACCTGGAAATAAGGAGAAATTTTCTGACAGTGAGAGCAATCAACCAATTGAACAGCTTGCCTTCAGGAATTGTGGAAACTTCATCACTGGAAGCTTTCAAGAAGAGACTGGACTGCCATCTGTCAGAAATGGTGTAAGGCCGTGATGGCAAACCTATGGCACGCGTGCCACAGGTGACATGCGGAGCCATCTCTGCGGGCACGTGAGCCGTTGCCCTAGGTCAGCTCCAGCGTGCATGCGCGCATACCAGCCAGCTGATTTTCAGCTGGCCCTGCCCACACTGCCCCTCCCCTCCCAGGAGTCTCCACACGGCCTGTTTTGGATGCCAGGTAAGTACAGGGCTCGCGCGGAGGCTCTGGGAGGGCAAAAACGGGCCTCTCGGAAGTCCAAAAACAGGTTGTTTCTGGCCTCCGGAGGGCCTCCGGAGGGCCGGGGGAGGCCATTTTTGCCCTCATGGAGGCTCCAGGAAAGCCTCTGGGGCCTGGGGAGGGTGAAAAACGGGCCTACCGGAAGTCCGGAAACGGGCCATTTCCAGCCTCCGGAGGGCCTCTGGAGGGCTGGGGGAGGCTGTTTTCGCCCTCCTGGAGGCTCCAGGAAAGCTTCTGAAGCCTGGGGAGGGCAAAAAACGGGCCTACCGGGCCTACCGGAAGTCCAGAAACGGGCTGTTTCCGGCCTCCGGAGGCTTCAGGGAGGCCTGCTAGGCCCAAAACAGGGCGCGGGAGGTCGTGTGCGCATGCGCGGGGGCTTGGGCGGTCGTGCATGCATGAACAGGGGTTGGGGCAGTGCTGGAAGGATCACGCGCGCATGCATGGGGAGGCGGGGCATGCGGGGGGCATTGCATTATGGGTATGGGCAGGCACGCACGCTTTCGGCACCCGAGAAAAAAAGGTTAGCCATCACTGGTGTAGGGTCTCCTGCTTGGGGAGGGGGTTGGACTAGATGACCTCCAAGGTCCCTTCCAACTCTCTTAATCTGTAATATTTTTTCTATTTTATTCCATGTCCTCATCACTGAGCAGTAGTTTAGTCCAGATCAGAGTTTGCTCTCCTTGTCACAAGACAACATAAAGTCAGAAGTTACCCCAGAACCTACTGTACATACTGTAGGTTTGAAAAACCAGCCTTACTATAGTTTTACTTAAATGGAATACAGGTAGACTTGCGACCATAATTGACCCCAAAATTTCTGTTGTTAAGTGAGACTGCAGTTGATAAGTTAGTAACCTGGTTGTTAAATGAACCTCTCTTCCCCATTGAGTTTGCTTGTCAGAAGGTCACAAAAGGGAGTCACATGGCCTTGGGACACAGTAACGGTCATAAATATGAACCAGTTGCCAAGCGCCTGAATTTTGATCACATGAGCATGGGGATTCTGCAACGTTTGTAAGTGCGAGGACTGATCCTAAGTCACTTTTTTCAGTGCCATTGTGACTTCAAATGGTCACTAAACGAATGGTTGTAACTACCTGGACAGCCATCTGCAGTTTTTTTAAAAAACTTTTAGCAATATCTATGGTGCCTATGTGGAATTGGAATTGGAAATAAAGATGACGGTGGACGTAGATGCCTCACAAAATTTCATTTTCAATTTAAAAAGTATATTCAAAACATTTTGGCATCTCTCTTTAGAGTTTTTGTTTTGTTTTGTTTTAAAGAGGGATTTCCTCAGTAGCAGGTTTAGTCCAGTGGTGGATTTCACTAACCTTTGCTACCGGTTCGGGAATGGGAGCGCGTGCACAGAACATCCGTGATGACGTCCGGGCAGGTGGGCAGAGCCTCCTGCCGCCGCTGCTACCAGTTCGCCCGAACCAGGCCTAACCGGTAGAAACCCACCACTGGTTTAGTCCTTGGCACTTTCACTTTAATAAATATCTGGGAACAACTGATCACGAAGTCTCGCAGCCTCAAGCCCAGGACATTTGGTTGGAGTGGACAAAATTGGAAAGGACGGGCTGGAGGTCTGTTCTGATTTATAATGCAGCTTCCGGCATTTCCATGTCGAGCTTTTCGATTGAAGAGGAGACGCACAAGTATCTGAACGAAGCACAAAATATGACTAGTTGTCTATCCCCATATTGTCAGCTATAGATAACACAAGATCTCTGAGCAATTCTGGCAAATAGATGGGGGAGCTGTCTTGTCGAACAAAATGTGGCGTACATCATGTCAGTGACACAGAAAAGGACTGCGTATGAAATATTCTGATCTTTGGAAAAATAACCAGCCAGTAACTCCCTTTTTACGACCCAGTAGTCCCTTAATTTGGGGTAGAGTCGGGCAACTGGGTGGAGCTGAGCATTTACTGGCCGGATGCCCTTCCTGACGCCTATGTGGAGTTCTCAGCAGATAGTTTTTCTTTGAGCCCTAAGAGAGCAATATCTGCTGCTACATAGGATTAAATCCTCAACCTTACTAGTGGGAGGTGAGTCTCTTCACCATGAGGCCACCACACCACTCAAAAAGGGGAATAAAAATAGCCTACCAATATGCCTGGCTAACAGGAAGCTCTTCCTGGAGTCTCATAAGACCAGCTTATAACATACGTATTTTTCGGACTATAAGATGCACTTCCCCCCCCAAAAGAGGGTGAAAATTTGGGTGCATCTTCGGTGGAATGTAGCCCTGCCCACCCGCCGAAAATGGGGTGCGCAGAGGCAGCAATTGGCTATGGCATTCCTTGCAGCCTGAAACAGCTGATCGTCAGGAGGCCGATCCAACCGACAATTAGCTGCTTGTGCTAATCAGGCTGTGCTGAAGCTGAAACGGGCTGTTGGCTGTTTGCTGTAAGGAGGTAAATTGCTGGGAGGCAGAGGCAGATTTTTTTTCCTTGTGCTAATCAGGCTGTGCTGAAACTGAAACAGGCTGCTGTTTGCTGCAAGGAGGCAAATTGCTGAGAGGCAGAGGCAGAGGTAGATTTTTTTTCTTGTTTTCCTCCCAAAAAAAGGTAGGTGCGTCTTATAGTCTGGAGCATCTTATACTCTGAAAAATACAGTATATGTTATAACAGTGTATGTAGTTTAGGGGGGGCACTAAAATAGTCAATATGATGACCACTACCAGATAATGCTTGTAAAAAAAGGGGGGGACTTCCATTGCATAGTTATGGCTGCTCTCTTTGATGTCTCCCCTCAACAGATAACCCCATTGGTGGTTGTGATTGTCGATCATCAGTAGCATAGTTCCCTGACATTTGAAGACAGATAGAAGAGAATATTTGTAGCTCAGGGTTGAACTGTAGAGTCCTTGGTGCTCTCTCGGCTTGATGGTTTGTTTGAAGATGTTTCATTATCGAACTAGGTAACATCATCAGTGCTATGGAAAACTGTAGCAAGCAACCAAGCCCAGAGAACATCAAGGACTGCACAGACGTCCTCTCCTCCTCCTCCTCCTCCTCCTCCTCCTCCTCCCCATTCTGTAAACCCTACTTCCTTCTAGTGCTGAAGATGTTACCAAGTTCAGTAGTGAAATGTCTGCAAGAAAGCAACCAAAACCAGAGCGCACCAAGGACCACACACATGAAGACAGGAAACATTGTCACCTTAATTAGGCTTTGTGCTTAAAAAATAAAGAACCCTCCCCATCAAAAAAATAAAATAAAACATGGAACAACAACAATGAAACCCCCAGCCTTCACCACACATCCATGCCATCACCATGCAATTTGCATTGCGGGTCCACAATACCACAATCAGGTGTATCCCTCCCCCAAAAAAGTGTTACTTCTAGCGTAGCCACTACTTAGGGCCAAATAGTAGTAGTTGTTGTTGTTTTCATATTTGCCATGCACTAACTTGGCATTCTCCTGGATGATGGACTACAACTCCTAGCATCACATGAAAAGGTGACATGATAGGACTATGACATGATCAGGATGTTTCGATCCTCCATTTTTGCCTTCCAGTTTCCCTTTCAGAAACGAGTGAGTCTTTCTCAAACCACATCACAACTTGTCAGTTTTGCTTTGTGTCATCTTTGGGCCAACGAGAAGGAAACTGGCAGGAGAGCCTGCAGTACAAAGGCTGGGAGGGAACATGCCAGAAATACTACCCAAAAAAGAGAAATTGATTTATAGCATCCGTGTCTCCATGCCAAAAGCTCTTTCTGTTGAAATGTGTCGGCACAGTTATTTTTCAACTCTGACAAATGATGATAAACAACAAAATAATATTTGCAAGCCGTCGAAACCGAAGTAGGCTTTAGACCGACTCAAAACAATTGGGAGATAAGGCTGGAGCATTCTGCTTTCGGTGCCATTTAACATATGCGATATCCTGAGAGCCTAAGTCTTTGGTTTGCTTACGTTCTTCTGTTTTCACCCCAATGCCTATCTCAGAAATGTTTTGCTTGCTTTTGTTATATTTTGTTTGAAAACAATGACAAGGAAAGCATTGGGTATGCACATGAACCGCAAGGCTTGGCCAAAGATATGACCTCCGCATCTGCAGTGTGATGCATTACATTCCTCAAATCAGTTCCCAGCAGGGGAATTGATTGGATTTTCATGCCTCCCCAGAGGAATTTTCATTAGCGGACAAGATCTTCCACAGAGTAGCTAACTCTGCAAAGTCCTGAATGTGAGTCAAGCAAACCTGAAACTTCTCAAAGGGAATTCCAAATCTGCATCTGCCCAAATGAGATAAAGGCCAAAGCTAATTCCAAATAATTAAGGGTTCAGGAACAAGGGCAGTGTAGTCTGTAAGGCTCTGCAGGGCTTTGAGAAACTGCTTTGCTTAGAACAGGGATCCCCAAACTTGGCAACTTTAAGACTTGTGGACTTTAAGACCCAGAATTCTCCAGCCAGCTGGCTGGAGAATTCTGGGAGTTGAAGTCCACAAGTCTTAAAGTTGCCAAGTTTGAAGATCTCTGGCTTAGAACATAGAACAACAGAGTTGGAATTCTAGAACACAGAACATCAGAGTTGGAATTCTAGAGCATGGACTATCAGAGTTGGAATTCTAGAACAGGGATCATCAGAGTTGGAATTCTAGAACATGGAACATCATAGTTGGAATTCTAGAACATAGAACAACATAGTTGGAATTCTAGAACACAGAACATCAGTGTTGGAATTCTAGAACACGTACCATCTGAGTTGGAATTCTAGAACAGGGATCATCAGAGTTGGAATTATAGAACATGGACCACCATAGTTGGAATTCTAGAACATAGAACATCAGAGTTGGAATTCTAGAACATGGACCATGAGAGTTGGAATTCTAGAACATAGAACATCAGAGTTGGCTTCAAGAAAATGTCTTGAGAAGTTGAAGCATCTTTTCAGCTTTCTGTAATGGAGTGATATATGGGCTTTTTCATTGGTCCACTAAATCAATAACAACACAGGCTAAATTTCAGCTAGAGGATAATACAAATAAAGCTCTATTCTTTACACGTAGTCCTTGACTTACAACAGTTCGTTTAGTGACTGTTCAGTGTTACAACGGCACTGAAAAAAGTGACTTATGACCATTTTTCACAATTACGACCTTTGCAGCATCTTCATGGTTGTGTGATCAAAATTCAACTGGCAACTGGTTCATATTTATAGTTTTAACATTTTTATTGAGTTATAAAGTATTGTAAAGCATATTTATGATGGTCATAAGAACATCAGAGTTGGAATTCTAGAACATGGACCATCAGAGTTTGAATTCTAGAACATAGAACACCAGATTTGGAATTCTAGAACATGAAACACCAGAGTTGGAATTCTAGAACGTAGAGCACTCGAGTTGGAATTCTAGAACGTAGAACATCAGAGTTGGAATTCTAGAACGTAGAACATCAGAGTTGGCTTCAAGAAAGCTCCTTGAGAAGTTGAAGCAACTTTTCAGCTTCATCAAGACAGAGCAGCCCTCCACTGAAAAGCACTAACCCAGGGGTGGGTTCCGGATTTTCCTACTGCCGGTTCGTTCAGGGACATGCCACATGGGCGCGCATGTGCAGTACAAAAAAAAGCTTCTGCGCATGTGCAGAAGCAAAAAACAAGAGAGAACCGGCTTGGGGGCGTGGCAGGCCTGGTTGCTGCCGGTTCTAGTGACCCAGGCCTCCACGTTACTAACGGTTCTATAGAGCCGGTCCGAACCCACCTCTGCACTAACCACATTGCTCTGATTACCAAGAGATTTCGGAGCATGTCCAGCGCACTCTGCAAATCCAACAAATGGATTTTTTGTTACTATCAGTAATCACCTTATATGAATGCAGCTATCATCTCTGTTTGGAAAGTAGAGTTTGTTGTCAACTCGACCTTTGCCATTGCTTAGTGCGCATTTGGCTGTGCTGTGGCTTCTTGATCTACCTTGATACAGAATGGATTTTTCTGTGAGAATGGGCATGCTTACATGCTTGTTAGCCTACAGAGCTCACACAGATGACTGATCATGCAGACTGTGAATTATCAGCCAAGTCTGCTTCTTGGCCAACAAGAAATGTCTCCTTCTGCCCCTGAGTCAAGCACACACAAGCCTTCTTCTTGTGAAATGTGAAAGGCAATAATTGCTGGTGTTTGTATCCAACTCTGCCTTTTCCTGATGCACAGTGGCAATTTTGTCTTTAAGGCCTCCTTACTCAGGAGGCTATCAGCCCACAGGGCAGAGTCCTACACAGCTGGAAGATGAATCCATCAGGGGTGGGTTCTGGATCCTTTTGCTGCCGGTTCGCTCAGGGTCGCGCCGTGTGTGCACGTGCTTAGCAATTAAAAATAGCTTCTGCGCATGCGCAGAAGCAAAATCCAAGATGGCAG
>QLTV01004387.1:130013-141959 GCA_003457575.1 Thermophis baileyi
CTAATTTAACAACTTTTGCCTACATATGATCTAGACGCGGTTTTGACAGTTTGGTTTGAGGACAGTGGTGGGATTCAAATAATTTAACAACCGGTTCTCTGCCTTAATGACCCGCTGGGTGGGCGTGGCTCGGTGGTCATGTGACCGTGTGGGCGTGGCCAACTCAATGTCACTCACGTCGATGGGCACTTAGCTGTTACAATGTAATAAGGGTTAACCAGAGAGCCAGTTTCTGTAAGCAGGGCAATAAAGATTAGGCTAGAAACAACACCAGAATGTTTCCTTCCTGCCTTCCTTACAGGATTAGCCAGGAGTGAAATCCAACAGGTTCTGACAGGTTCTGGAGAACCGGGAGCGGAAATTTGGAGTAGTTTGGAGAACCGGTAGCAGAAATTTTGAGTAGTTCAGAGAACTGGCAAATACCACCTCTGGCTGGCCCCAGAGTGTGGTTCAGCAGGTTCTGACAGGTTCTGGAGAACCGGTAGCGGAAACTTTGAGTAGTTCAGAGAACCGGCAAATACTACCTCTGGCTGGCCCCAGAGTGGGGTGGGAATGGAGATTTTGCAATATCCTTCTCCCAGGAGTGGGGAGGGAATGGGGATTTTGCAGTATCCTTCCCCTGGACTGGGGTGGGAATGGAGATTTTGCAGTATCCTTCCCCTGCCACGCCCACCAAGCCACGCCCACCAAGCCACACCACACCCACCAAGCCACGCCCACAGAACCGGTAGTAAAAAAAATTGGATTTCACCACTGGGATTAGCCCTGTAAAGTGGAAAAAAACAAAATAAAATTTCCTATTTCTCCCGAATAGGTGCGAACTGGCTGAATCCCACCACTGTTTGAGGACCATATTAGATTGCCGGTGGCATATTAGAGAATGGACCTCCCTGACTTTTCAGGCTGGTAGCTATATTTATCATAGTACATATTTCCCAAAGTGGGCATGGCTATGTAGCAAAGAGCTTGTCTTCAGAAGTTGTGGGTGCTCCATCATTTAAGGTTTTCAAGAAGAGCCTGGACAGACGTTTGTCTGGAATGGTATAGAGCCGTGATGGCGAACCTGTGGCACACGTGTCACAGGTGGCATGCAAAGCCCTCTCTGTGGGCATGCCAGCTGTCGCCACAGTCCAGCTCCACCGCGCATGCATGCGCGCCTCCCACCGTCCAGCTGGTTTTTGGGTCTCTGCCGCGCATGCGCGGGAGGCGGGTCGCATGCATTTTGGGGCCTCGTGCGTTTCCCCCCAGCACCCCATTTTGGGCCTGAAAGTCCTCCTGCACCAACCTGGAAGCCAAAACAGGGCGCGGGGGCGCTGTGCGAGGGCCCCCCCCATGCCCCCTTTTGGACCTGGAAAGCCTCCTGCACCAACCTGGAAGCAAAAAATGGGCGAGGGGCGGGGCACATGCAGGGGGGGGTTGCACGCACACACACACACTTTCAGCACGTGACGACAAAAAGGTTAGCCATCACTGGTATAGAGTCTCTTGCCTTGAGCAGGGTTTTAGACTAGAAGACCTCCAACATCCCTCCCAACTCTGTTATTTTGTACTCTGAGTAGGTGGTGGAGCTCTCTCTGTGTCCCACAATTGCCCTACAGTGCCACTCCATGTTCTCCCTTTCACCGCCCTGATAAAAATAGGGAACAAACAACAACCCAACAACAAAACCCGGCTCATTTCACTGCAGTTGTTAAATAACTAGGCCTCCAAAACCCGCTTCCTGCAAATCAAACATTTAATTTCGATCTTCCCACTTTCTGATCTAAGAAGAACCCCTACAAATGGTCTGAACAGCAATTTCTCTCCAGCCCTGATGGATTGGAAAAGAGAAGTGGGTGGACAAAGGTTTGACCTGTTTGTGTTATTTTTTTTAATTCCCCCCCCTCTTTTTTTTTTAAAGCAAAGTGTTCACCAGGGTGGTAAATTAAAACGGTCCAGAATTTATTGCCTGCAAGTTCATTGGCTGAATGTTCTGGCTTCAACCCAGCTACTGCCAAGGGTAATAACTTGTTCGGCATATAAGCTACTGCCATTCTTTTATAACAATTGCTGGGTCATCTTCTATTCCAATAATTTTTAGTTAAGGACTTGGAGGCAGGGAGGCAGCCATTCAAAGCTCCTGTATTTTTACGACTCTTTTATTTTCCTAATTTGTAAAGGTTGGAGAAATAACTGATTAGTTAAAACTTGTTTGCTCAAGTTTAACAAATAGGACTTTTACGCCTATCTATTTTACTTCAGCAAATCCCATGTTTAATAATTAGTTGGTGTTTACTTACCATGCAGTCCAATAACTGCCTAATTAAATATGGATTTGCAAATCTTAATTTAAAGCAATACAATAATGGCTGCTCTGCCAAACACTTTTCTGTCCCAGTATCATTTCCCCTCATATTGTATGATTGTCTTTGTTTGTTTCCAAATATGCAAACTGGATTTGAATTACAACTGGAACACACTTGTTTTTTCTCTTTCCCCCAACCAGGGGTGGGTTCCTCCCAGTTCAGAACAGTTCTCCCGAACCGGTAGCGACCCGCTGGTGACATCACAATGACGTCACCGATCCGGTTCGGTCGGTGCCGGTCCGTGGGTGCCTCCATCTTTTTTTGATTTATTTTATTTTTTTTATTTTTTTTTAATTTTATTTTATTTTTCTTCTGAGCATGCACAGAAGCCGAGTTCCGGCACTGTGCATGGGGTCAGCATCTTGTTTTTGGCTTTTTTTAATTATTTTTTTCAGATTTTTCGTTACTGCACATGCGCACCCACGAGGCGCGGGACGGAGCGAACCGGCAGCGAGGTAAGTTGGAACCCACCCCTGCCCCCAACCTTACACCAGAGGGGGTTGAGGCATGGATTTCAGGGCCCATGTACTACATCTCCAAATAGTTGATGTTGGGGTATGACACCCAACAATTAAAATTTGCTAACATTTGATAATTGACCTGTAATTAGCATTCAGCTTGTAATGCATTGATTGTAAGCAAAAAGCCACTACAATATACTTACAAATATAAAATATATTCTCTCTTCAGTAATGAGTGCTCATCTCCATAAAGTCAAGAAAGAAAAGATAAAGCAAAAATCAAAAATAATTAAGATATCTTTTTTTGTAATAAGTTTTTATTTTATTTTATAACATAAAAATTCCAACTTCAATTGAACAGTGTGTTGTCTGGGTACAAGTCATTTTAGGAAGTAATAATCAAAGTGTTTACAACAATATTCATTGCATTAAGTATCAATTATACTAATATTAATAACAGTAATAATCATACTATTTGTTTAACCAATGTAACATATCTTCCTTATATCACTGATCCTTTCATATATTTCCCTGTTTCTAGCTCCTGTTTTTGTCAGCTAGCCATTGATAAAATAAGTCCCAAGTCAAAAAATATTCCGTTTCTTTCTTTTCCTTAATTGTAAGTGTTAGCTTGTCCATTTCTGCGCATTCTAATATTTTTCTAATCACATCTTCCTCTGTTGGGATCACCTTTAAAAACAAAAAACAACAACAAAAATAGAAAAAACAGAAAAAACAAGAAAAAACAAGACAAACATAACAATATAAATTTGTTTTACAGCTTTCCGTATCGGTTAGAATAACTATAATGGTAAAATAACAGTTATAACAATACTAGTTGTTCAATAATAGTTGGTAACTTTGATTATTATTTAATCAATACTAATTTCAGAACTCCTATTTCTTATTTTGACTTCTATTGTCTAACCACTTATATATTCTATCCCAAACTTTATAATAATCCGATTCTTCTCTCTCCTTTAATTCCATAGTCATTTTGTCCATTTCTGCGCATTCGAGTATTTTTTTAATTACTGTTTCATCTGAAGGTGTATTAGGTTGTTTCCAATTTTGCGCGAGGGAGATCATAGCTGCGATTAATATGTGTAGTGTTATATATTGCAAACTTTTATCCATTTTCAATTCTAATATTTCTAATAGGAACGCTTCCAGTTTGAGTTCTATCTTTTGTTCTATAATTTCTTCCAGCCATTTCTTGATTTTACACCAGTATTTCCTTGTATCGGGGCACGTCCACCACATGTGGTAAAATGTTCCTGACTTGTGGCCACATCTCCAACATTTGGGGGATAAATTTGAGTACATTTTGGCCAATCTCGCTGGGGGCAACTGCCATCTATAAAACATTTTATAGAGATTTTCTTTGTAGGCTACTGCCTTCGTAAATTTATAATTCCTTTCCCATATTTTATCCCATTGTTCTAATTCTATAGTATGACCGAAATTTCTGGCCCAGCTAACCATTGTCTCCTAATATTTTTCTAATCACATCTTCATTAAGATATCTTGACCCACTTACCGTATTTTTCGGAGTATAAGACGCACTTCCCCCCCCCTAAAAGAGGGTGGAAATGTTGGTGCATCTTATACACCGAATACAGCCATTTTTGGCCTCCCAAAACCCCGCCCCACACAAAAACGGGTGCGCAGAGGGTTTGGGAGGTCTGCAGAGTGCTCCTGGGGGCTGGGGGAGGGCAAAAACACCCCCATTTTTGTGAAAAACGGGCAAAAAACAGCCCTTTTTTTGCAAAAACGGGGTGGGCAGAGGGTTTGGGAGGTCTGCAGAGTGCTCCTGGGGGCTGGGGGAGGACAGAAATGCCCCCATTTTTGCAAAAAATGGGTGAAAAACAGCCTGTTTTTTGCAAAAACAGGGTGGGCAGAGGGTTTGGGAGGTCTGCAGAGTGCTCCTAGGGGCTAGGGGAGAGCAAAAATGCCCCCATTTTTGCGAAAAACTGGTGAAAAACAGCCCGTTTTTTGCAAAAATGGGGTACGCGGAGGGTTTGGGAGGTCTGCAGAGTGCTCCTGGGGGCTGGCGGAGGGCAAAAACTTTTTTTTCTTATTTACCTCTTTGAAATCTTGGTGCGTCTTATACACCGGTGCGTCTTATAGTCCGAAAAATACGGTAAGTAGTCACTGAGGGGGTTAACACATCATGGGACAGCCAAAAGGGAATAATTGACTCAAACAGCTGAATCCCAGGAGTTCAAATTCAAACCCCAGCATGCAGCTACACAGATATAGAATTGAGCTCATTCCATCAGCCAATTCACAGGACCATCAGCTATCCCGTTTGGGCTAACTGATCTTCCCCAAAAAGGGGTGAAAGGAAAAAGAAAGGCTAAAAAGACTCTGTAAAGAGTGCAGAGAAGAGCAACAAGAATGATTAGTGGGCTGGAGGCTGAAATGTATGAAGAACGATTGCAGAAACTGGATATGTCTAATCTAGTGAAAAGAAGCACGAGGGGAGACACGATAGCAGTGTTCTAAAATTTGAGGGGCTGCGACAAAGACAAAGGGGTCAAACTATTTTCCAAAGCACCTGAAGGCAGGACAAGAAGCATTGGGTTGAAACTAATCAAGGAGAGAAGCAACCTAGAACTAAGGAGAAATTTTCTAACAGTGAGAACAATCAACCAATGGAATAGCATGCCTTCAGAATGTCTATGGAGATTCTCAGTCATCCAGGTCATGGTTGTCCCAAAGGTGCTTTTTCAAGAGGCAACTGGACTTTCTTGTTTTTCTTTTCTCATGTTTTTCATCATGAGAAGCAAAACATCTTCTAAGAAAAACACTCTGACTCAAAAGATCCATTAAGCATTTTATCATAGATTGGGTGTCTGAAAATTCCTCGACCGAGTAGACAGGATTCTGCATTCCTACCCAATAGTGGCTCTTGTATGTTCCCAGAACCATCAGTAAGAAGATTTGACTATTTAGGCATGTAGCTAGAGAAGGTCTACAATCTGTTCCATTCGCCTTCTCCAAATCCTGTTTTATGGTTAAATTAGATCTGACACCATTCATACAATCTGCATTCATCCAGAATAGAAACTTGGCAATGTTTGAAGCATTCTAATCCAGGTCAGTAAGGGGGAAACAGTTGCCTTCTTTTTGCATTAAGAGGAAAATCCCCACCGGCAGTTTCTGAAGCAAAAATGGCCAAAGAAGAGCCCATTAATTCCTTTCTAGGAGCTTTGTAATGAAGTGAGCCACTTGATCCTGAGCAAACTTGACAATTTATTATATTTCTATATACTTGAATCTACCAAAGACTCATAGTAGTTTGCAGCTGATCGTTATTCATGATACAAATATAATTAAAACATCCCAACTAAAAGGAAAATAATTCACAATGCAGAGAAGAGCAAGAAAGATGATAAGAGGTCTGAAGGATAAAGCATACAATGAATGATTGAGGGAACTAGGTATGTCTACTCTGTCAAAGAGAAGAAATAGGAGTGACATGATAGCAGTCTTCCGGTACTTGAGGGGCTCTCACAAAGAAGAAAGGGTCAACCTATTCTCCAAAGCACCTGAGGGCAGGACAAGAAGTGAGGGATGGAAACTTATCAAGGAGAGATCCAATCTAGAACTAAGGAGAAATTTCCTGATAATGAGAACAATTAACCAGTGGAACAGCTTACCTCCTGAAGTTCAGGGTGCTCCATCACTGGAGGGTTTTAAGAAGAGATTGACAACCTTTTTTCTGGAATGGTATAGGGCAGTGATGGCAAATCTTTTTTTGCTCGGGTGCCAAAACTGCACGCACGAGCGCAATAGCGCACATGTGTGTGCCCACACCCATAATGCAATGCCCTCCCCCTGCGCATGCGCACACAACCCCCCCCCCCGCTGTCCCCCCATGTGCACTGGCCAGCTGATTTTTGGCCTTCAGGAGGGGGTGGGAGGCCGTTTTCTGGAGGGGGGAAGGCTTTCCTGAAGCCTGGGGAGGGTGAAAAATGGCCCAATGGGCCTACCGGAAGTTCATTTCCGACTTCCGGTAGGCCCGTTGGGTCCAGTTTTTGCCATCCACAGGCTCCAGAGGCTTTCCTGAAGCCTGGGGAGGGTGCAAATGACCTCCCCCCCACCCTCCAGAAGGCCCAAAATCAGCTGGCCAGCGCCCACATGCGCGCTGGAGCTGACATAGGGGAACCCCTCGTGTGCCCTCAGATATGGCTCCGCGTGCCACCTATGGCACGCGTGCCATAGGTTCGCCATCACTGGTATAGGGTCTCCTCCTTGAGCAGGGAGTTGGACTAGAAGACCTCCAAGGTCCTTTCCAACTCTGTTATACTGTTACTGATTTTTTACACGTGCTTTGCCAACCACAATGTGATTTCCTGGGAAAGTTCTCAGTGTTCATATTCATCCTTTTCTCATTTTTTTCTCCTCTTATTATTATCTCCCTCTCTATCATAAGTTGTCATCCTTCGCCATGGAGTAAGATAAGCTGCTTAAGGCAGAGAAGATGGTAATGATAACAATGATACTGTCAAGAGATATAAGTATGACCTGCAGTCATGATATTAATTGAATTCTGAGCATTGAACTTGCTTGTGGATGTGGTGAAGAAACACTGGTGAAGAGTGGTTTGCGCATGCTATTCAGACACATAATTAGTACTACTGCATTATTGCACTAAGATCTGGTAACACCAGTGAAGACGGTAGTTAGATGCTTGCAGAAAAGTGTAAGCAAGATCTGAAGTAACAGCTCAATTGTTATCCTATACAGCTGTCTTGTAATAGGATGCTCCAGCAGAGTAAATTAAGCTTTTGAAATGTCTGGTGGTGATAACTTAGCAAAAAGTTCTTGCCACAAGAGAGTTTTGGAGTCTGGCTTCAATTCACATGAAAAATGAACTGCTAAGACTGGGACAAAGAATCTGTCCTTCACACAGAGAGAGGTGGGGGGAGAGAGAGGAGAGAGAAGAGAGAGAGAATGAGACTCAGAAGTCTAAACTTTTGGTCCTGGCGATTGACCCAGATTTGATCCTGCAACATTATCCTGGGACATGTATGTTTGCCTTCATGTGTGAGAGAATGAATTAGTTCTTGGAAGCATAGCATCTTCAGATTAAAAAAGATTATGAAACAATAGCTCAGGGCCCTCTAATGTTGCCTGGCTCCTGTCTACCAGCAGAATTCAAGAAAGGTGAATATCAGAACTCACATTTTTAATGGGGCAAAAAACTTTGGTTCCCAGGCTTCACACAGGAAATGTCTGTCAATCCAAAGATGCTATTCCATCTGTGACTGCCCTGGCACACAAAACCAGATGCGTGAGTAGGCAGCGACATTTGAATGCTCTGAAGATAAATGAAATTATTATATCATCATCATTATTATTATTACTATTATTTCAACTTTATTATAGCCAATAGACCCTGGGTGATGTACAATACCCCCCTCCCCCGAAATCCATAAAAATAGATAAGACATAAAACTACATCGAACAGCCCAGACTGAACAATTAGCAGCACACATCAAACAAAACACCAGAATGCACTACTACATCAAGGGAGAAATTATATGGCAGAAAAGAAGACAAATCGGCAACCAAGAAGGCAGAGTGAAGAATAGAATAGAATAACAGAGTTGGAAGGGATCTTGGAGGTCTTCTAGTCCCACCCCCTGCTTAAGCAGGAAACCCTACACCACTTCAGATAAATGGTTATCCAACATCTTCTTAAAAACTTCCAATGTTGGAGCATTCACAACATCTGGAGGCAAGCTGTTCCACTGATTAATTGTTCTAACTGTCAGGAAATTTCTCCTTAGTTCTAAGTTGCTTCTCTCCTTTATTAGTTTCCACCCATTGCTTCTTGTTCTACCTTCAGGTGCTTTTGAGAATAGCTTGATTCCCTCTTCTTTGTGGCAGCCCCTGGGATATTGGAACACTGCTATCATGTCTACCCTAGTCCTTCTTTTCATTGAACTAGACATACCCAATTGTATGTTTCATCCTCCAGTCCCCTAATCATCTTTGTTGCTCTTCTCTCCACTCATTTTTCAAAAGTTTTGGAGAATACATCTCCTAACATTCAGAAAGACAAGTAAACAAAAGTGGCAGCTGCAGCACACTGCTGGCTCATATTTAAATGGTTGTCCACTAGGACTCCAAGATCCCTCTCACAGTTACTACTGTTGAGCAAGGTACCACATATACTGTACCTGAGCATTTTGTTTTTCTTGCCTAAATGTAGAACCTTACTTTTTTCACCATTGAATTTCATTTTGTTAGATAGCGCCCAATGTTCAAGTCTGTCAATGTTCAATCTTCTGTATCTTGAGCCTATCTTCTGGAGTGTTGGCTATTCCTGCCAACACTCCAGAAATGGACGATGAAGAGAAATGGACGATGGTGTAGATTAGAACAACCTGAATATAATATAAAAACTCTGGTTTTTTGTAACAGAGTTGTCGACATCTGGAATATCTTACCCGATTCAGTTGTCTTGACGACTAACTTTCACAGTTTTAATTCCAACGTAACCTCTATGGACCTCACCTCCCATTTTAGAAGTTCCTAAGGGGGCATGCATAAGTGCATTAATATACCTATCATCCCTGTCACATTTTAGTTTTTTTCATTTTCATTTTCTTCATTCGAATTTGTCCTTTTTCTTTGATTAATAAAGTAAAATATTTGGCAAGAACAAAGGGACATCCATAGAAGGGATGGTCAACGAAGTCAAGACTTTGGCAGGGATCAAGGCCACCATCCCCTCCACGAGGTTGATTTTACCCAGCGACTTCTTTCCATAATAGCGTATCTCTAGTGTTGGAATAAAACATGGGAGCAGTTTTGAAAAGCATATCGCCCATAATCTCTTTTAAATAATTATATAAGATTTTCCAATCTGAGCTTTTAAATAATTTCTTTTAACATTGTAGAGCTGGCGAGTCGAGTCTGAGAATCCTTCTAGGGCCTTCTTCTAGAATGTTTTATGCAAACATGAATAAATATTCATCAAAGCATATCGGTATATGGAATCTCTCGACTATTTTCCCCTTTCTTTTATTCATGTCTTGTTTGAGCCCCTACATTATTAAAGCCGAATATATCTTAGCTTTCCCTTTTGAATTCAGCCCCAGAGCACTTCATATTTCATTATACTTAAGACAATTCGTAGGAGTTCAATAACTTGCTCTGAGCATCTATTCTGAGGTTGGGGTGTTCCCCCCCCCCCACAATAGCTTTTAATGTGTGCATCTGGATTAATGAATAGCCAGAAGAACTGATCTTTTTTTAAAAAAAGAAAAATCTCTGAAAAGCCATTATTTATCACTTCGATCAATGAAGTATCTCAGTCCAGGCAGTAGATTCTCTTACGCCAAAATTTCATTCTTCCAAAGAATTCCCCATCTGTTTAAGAGCTTTCTGGTCTTTCTACAAAAGGATAACATCAAAATCACGCAACCCTGATAGAACCGCTTTACACTATACTGGTAAAACTACACTTGGAATTCTGCATCAAATTTTAGTGACCAAGATACAAAAAAAAAAAAAAAGGGGGTGGTTGAGACACTAAGAAAGAGTGCAGAGAAGAGCAACAAAGATGATTAGGGGGCTGGAGGCTAAAAATATGAAGAACGGTTGCAGGAATTGGATATGGCTAAACTGTATACGATAGCAATAGCAATAGCACTTAGACTTATATCCCGCTTCATAGTGCTTTACAGCCCTCTCTAAGCGGTTTACAGAGTCAGCCTATTGCCCCCAACAATCTGGGTCCTCATTTTACCCACCTCGGAAGGATGGAAGGCTGAGTCAACCTTGAGCCAGTCGGTCAGGATTGAACTGCTGGCAGTGGGCAGAGTTAGCCTGCAATACTGCATTCAAACGGGAGGGAGGGAGGGCTGGATGGATGGAGGGAAGGAGGAAGGAAGGGAGGGAGGAAGGAAGGGATGAAGGAAGGAAGGAAGGAAGGAAGGAAGGAAGGAAGGAAGGAAGGAAGGAAGGAAGGAAGGAAGGAAGGAAGGAAGGATNNNGGGCAGGGTGAGCCTGCAATACTGCATTCAAACGGGAGGGAGGGAGGGAGGGAGGAAGGAAGGAAGGAAGGAAGGAAGGAAGGAAAGGAAGGAAGGAAGATAGCAATAGCACTTCGACTTATATACCGCTTTATAGTGCTTTACAGCCCTCTCTAAGCGGTTCACAGAGTCAGCATATTGCCCCCAACAATCTGGGTCCTCATTTTACCCACCTCAGAAGGACGGAAGGCTGAGTCAACCTTGAGCCGGTGAGATTTGAACTGAACTGCAGCTAGCAGTCAGCTGAAGTAGCCTGCAGTGCTGCACTCTAACCACTGCGCCACCTCGATAAACGATTGAGGGAACTAGGTATGTCTAGAGAAGGATTAGGGAGGAGAGGATAGCCGTCTTCCAGTGATTGAGGGGCTGTCACAAAGCAGAGGGGATTGACTTATTCTGCAAAGCACCTGAGGCAGGACAAAAAGTAACAGGTGGAAGATCAAAAACGTAATAACACTATTTTATTTGGGCTAGATGTCACCAATGAACCTGATATCACAAAGGTTCGCAAAATTATTGCACCAACCATCTCCCCCGAGGAAATCATCGAAGTTTCCAGAGATGGCCCCGAGTTTAAGTACAGAGATGGTTCGGTGGCCCCACGATTCTGTAGAGTCATTTGCAAGGACGAATTCAGCAAACGAAAATTCACTTACACCATAAACTCTATTAACAGAAATGACTCCAACCCAAAAAACCTTCACTCACGGCCTGACCTATCCATACTACAACGAGCCCGCTCCCGCAAACTCCACGCAGAACTTAAAAGACGTCAAGACCAAGGAGATACAGACTTATACATTGACTACCACACTGACTACATCAAAAGTAAGTCCCGCAATCCATCTCCCAACATCCAACCCACCATCATCCAAAACTAGGTATGCACGCCCCTAACTTCCACAATATCCTCCAACCCCAAAAAACTTCGCTCACGGCCTGACCTATCCATACTACAACGAATCCACTCCCGCGAACTCCGTGCAGAACTCAAAAGACTTCATGACCAAGGACATACTGACCTATACATTGACTACCGCGCTGACTGCATCAAACCTAAGTCCCGCAATCCACCATCTCACATGC
>QLTV01004387.1:149297-160219 GCA_003457575.1 Thermophis baileyi
AACGTTTTGTATGCTCTAGTTAGCAGTGTAATGTTGCCAGAGAAGAAGCTACGCAGGATTAAGTTGAAGACTCTTAGTGCCTTTTTGGCAATGTTGTTACAGTGGGCTTTGGCACTTAGATCATTAGATATGAGTACTCCAAGATCCTTGACAGAATGAGGGTCGTCTACAAGGTCGTGTCCTCCAAGCTTGTATTTTGTGTTCTGATTCTTTTTGCCAATGTGTAAGACAGAGCATTTGTTGATTGAGATTTGAAGTTGCCACTTGTTTGACCATTCTGATACATAGTCAAGGTCTTTCTGAAGGGTAGTAGCATTGTCTGTGGTGTTAAATAGTTTGACATAGATTGGATAGTCATTTGTCCGGAATAGTATAGGGTCCCCTGCTTGAGCAGGGAATTGAACTAGAAGACCTTCAAGCTCCCTTCCAACTCGGTTATTCTGTTAAGAACATGTAGACAGTAGACCTTATGACCCAAAGAAGTGGCGGGTTCCCACTTAGTTATTTCTTTGTCTCTTGGAGTCAGTGTTGTCTCATGATAACTGCCTGGACAGGTCCCTGCAGGTTTCTTTTCACAAGTTTTATGTCATTGCCACCTTCCTAGGGCTGTGTGAGAGAGAGAGAGGGAGAGAGAGAGAGAGAGAGAGAGAGAGAGACTGGCCCAAAATCACCCAGCTGGCTTCATGCCTAAGGTAGGACTAGAACTCACAATGGTTTCTAGCCTGGTTCCGTTACACCAGAGTGACTCCCAATTCCCATTACATGGATGTTTTCAAACAATGGCCATCTGCCAGGGATGCTTTCATTTGAATTGCTGCACTGACCAGAGGAATAAACATGATAGCCTCAATAGATCTTTCCAACTCTATGGATTTGCTTGTAGGACCCCCAACGATCCAGCCATCACTTCTTCCAGACAGTTGTTGTTGTTAGTTGCAAAGTTGTGTCCGATCCATCGCGACCCCATGGACAACGTTCCTCCAGGCCTTCCTGTCCTCTACCATCCCCCGGAGTCCATTTAAGCTCACGCCTACTGCTTCAGTGACTCCATCCAGCCACCTCATTCTCTGCCGTCCCCTTCTTCTTTTGCCCTCAATCTTTCCCAGCATTAGGCTCTTCTCCAGTGAGTCCTTCCTTCTCCTCCAGGCCTTCCTGTCCTCTACCATCCCCCGGAGTCCATTTAATCTCACGCCGACTGCTTCAGTGACTCCATCCAGCCACCTCATTCTCTGCCGTCCCCTTCTTCTTTTGCCCTCAATCTTTCCAAGCATTAGGCTCTTCTCCAGTGAGTCCTTCCTTCTCATTAGGTGGCCAAAGTATTTGACTTTTGTCTTCAGGATCTGGCCTTCTAAAGAGCAGTCAGGGTTGATCTCCTCTAGGACTGACCGGTTTGGTCGCCTTGCAGTCCAAGGGACTCGCAGGAGTCTTCTCCAGCACCAGGGGTGGGTTCTACTTTACCTTGCTGCCAGTTTGCTCAGTGTCGCGCCGCACGGGCTTCGAGCATGTGCAGTGCACTTCGCGCATGCGCAGTACTTTAAAAAAGCTTCTGCACATGCGCAGAAGCAAAAAACAAAATGGCGGTGCCTATGGCGCCGCCAAAAGAACCGGTTCGGGGGCGTGGCAGGCGTGGGTCGCTACCGGTTCTAGCGACCCACGCCGCCACGTTACTAACGGTTCTATAGAACCGGTCCGAACTGGTAGGAACCCACCTCTGTCCAGCACCATAGTTCAATATATCCAGAGTACTAATATGATCCCAGACAGATTAAAAATAGCCAGAGACCTATTTTATTTTTTTATTTTATTTTTTAAATAATTTTTATTGAACATTTTCAACATTAAAAAACAAAACACAAAGACACATAAAACGAACAATTTTTCTCGTTACAGCGAGTTCGTTTCGTTATCACTAGTATCCATAACTTACCTAAATTCTAATTCTATAATGGAATTTACTATATTATAAACTCCTTGTAATTATATTACAATCATAAATGATATTACTACTTACACAGATATACAAAGACACTCATACACTATTATCTAATTCTTATTTCATAGTTATCTTTCTATTCTCTAACCAGGTATATCATCTGCTCCAAACCTGATAATACTCTGATTCATCTCTCTCATTCAGTTCCGTTGTCAACTTATCCATCTCAGCGCATTCAAGTATTTTTCTAATGATCATTGCATCGGTCGGCCTGTCGGCCTGACAGAGACCTATTTTAACCCAAGCCTCACTAGGATTTTCTCTCAGTTTTGATTAGAAGAAAAGCATCACTAAATCTACAGATAACAAAGCGTAGCCCTGGGTACAACTAGGCGTGTTGTAGGCTAAAACTAATTCTTTAGTGGTTAATTATGAGCCGAGGTGGTGCAGTGGTTAGAGTGCAGCACTGCAGGCTACTTCAGCTGACTGCTAGCTGCAGTTCGGCGGTTCAAATCTCACCGGCTCAAGGTTGACTCAGCCTTCCGTCCTTCTGAGGTGGGTAAAATGAGGACCCAGATTGTTGGGGGGCAATATGCTAACTCTGTGAACCGCTTAGAGAGGCCTGTAAAAGCACTATGAAGTGGTATATAAGTCTAACTGCTATTGCTATTGCTAATTGATTGTCCCCTTTTTGAAGCCTTCACAATATGATAGGTGGATTCATTTTGCCCCACTCAAATGTGTCTTGGGTGAGCTGACTTTTAGACACAATTTCGGCCATGAAGAAGAAAAACACAGCAGCAATAAATTATTGCCATTCTTGAAGAACACCTCAATAAGCTGAGTTATCCTGGTTTATTCTGCTGGTTCAGTCTGCTCAAAGGTAGGACTTTGCCCTTCTCAGAGATTGGAGTTGATATTTCTCTCCGTGCTGCTTAAGCCTTAGCAGATAACGGATCTTTTTGTGGTGTTGTTATCTCATTTCATTGCAGGTACTTACAAAGAGGCCAAGATTTGAGACAATCATCTTTTATATCTTTGGCCTTCATACTTCAGATCTGAGTTGCTCAGCAAGATTGGTGGCATAAATGGCAGGTTTATTCTGAAATGATGTCTTTACTGAAAGATTTCCGCATTGTACATAATGTCTTTTGACTTTTGACTCATGTTGTCTTTTATTAACTTTTACTTTGGTTTGTTTTTCCTCTTTACTCAGCAGGATAAGACTGGAATGGTTAACAAAGGTAGTAGCTAAATAATGTTGAGATGCAGACTGGGCACAAATGGAGAAGAAGGAATATCATATACACCACTATTTAGATGTTAAGTTTGTTTGCTGAAGGTTGTCTGAAGCCTGCTTAAAAATACCAAACTCTGGAAGAAACACCAAACTCTGGAAGATGGTTTAGATGATGGTTTAAGCTTGTTTGCTGAAGGCTACCTGAAGCCTGCTTAGAAACACCAAACTCTGGAATGATGGTTTAGTTCAGTGGATGGTTGACATTTGTTTGCTGAAGGCTACACAAAGCCTGCTTAGAAACACTAAACTCTGGAAGATGGTTTAGATGGTGGTTTAAGGTTGTCAGCTGAAGGCTACCCAAAGCCTGCTTGGAAATACCAATCTCTGGGTTGATGGTTTAGATGATGGTTTAAGTTTGTTTGCTGAAGGCTATCCAAAGCCTGCTTAAAAACACCAAACTCTGGGTTGATGGTTCAGCTGAGTTGATGGTTTAAGTCTGTTTGCTGAAAGCTACCAGAAGTTGGTAAAAGTTGGACCATAAGAAAGGCTGAGCGCCAAAGAATTGAGGCCTTTGAACTCTGGTGCTGGAGAAGACTCCTGCGAGTCCCTTGGACTTCAAGGCGATCAAACCGGTCAGTCCTAGAGGAGAGATCAACCCTGACTGCTCTTTAGAAGGCCAGATCCTGAAGATGAAACTCAAATACTTTGGCCACCTAATGAGAAGGAAGGACTCACTGGAGAAGAGCCTAATGCTGGGAAAGATGGAGGGCAAAAGAAGAAGGAGACGACAGAGAATGAGGTGGCTGGGTGGAGTCACTGAAGCAGTCGGTGTGAGCTTAAATGGACTCCAGAGGATGGTAGAGAACAGGAAGGCCTGGAGGAACGTTGTCCATGGGGTCGCGATGGGTCGGACACGACTTTGCAACTAACAACAATCAGAAGTTGATGATTTAGCAAAGATAACTTACAGGACAAGGGTTCAAAGCAACCTTCCACAACCTGAGGCATTCAGATCTATTGGACTTCCACTGTCTTAATCCTTCCAATCTCCAGTTAGTAGAAGAAGGGAAGGGCACCATGATTGGCTACATGGAACAGGGACTGGGGAGGGGATATATTATTTTCTTCCTGTAGGATTGGAAGTACACAAAGAGCTCTCTCTACAGGATACAAATGAGAAAGTAATCACTATCTGAGTGTTAGAGAGAGGCCGGTAAGAAGGAAGGAAGCATTGACCCCCTGAAAGATGTCATGTGGACACCAAAAACAATGATTAAAATAACACCCTGTATCTGGAGATATGCTTCCTCCAATTTTGTTGACTTATTTATTCTTGGCTAAGGGCTCGCCAACATTTGCACATTTCTCCATTGAAGGGATAAGAAGAGCATGAATTATTATTTATTTTTAACTTTGAAGCATGTCTCCTTCCAGGCAGTTCCATGCAATTCCGTGCCATATATCTTAAGCAACTTGTCCTCCCAAACAGGCTGACAATCTGTTGGCTTCAAATTAACATGGCAGGTCCAGAGTAACGGATGACATTGTCTCTTTCAATAGAAATGCAAGCATAAGATGACAAGTTCCAGAGGCAACAGCAACGTCGCTCGTTCTTCATTCAAGAACGCGAAGGGGCTCAGAGTCCCTGTGCAAAATCAGAGCAATGAATCATTGTATTAAGCTAGTGTTTTGCTAGCAAAGTGCTGGCAATAAAAGATTTAATTTTTATTTGCTCTTAAGAGGAAAATGGAAGCAAGGAAGAATGACATGCTGGGAAATTTTATGCTCACCAGGACAATTTACGGCATTTCATGTCTGAAAGTCATTCTTGCTTGGGCATCCATCAGCGGCAAGTACAAAAATAACAAAAACTGTCTTTCATCTTCAGCTGGGCTCCATAAAATCCACTCTTTTGCTATTATTTCTTTTTCTTGGTTTTTTTTTTATTTTATTTGTTAAAAGTCAGTGTTGAACAGTGACTCTCTTTTCAGTGTTCCAAACTGTTTTGTTCCCTTATTGATTTGATTTCTCTATTTATGTATTTGTATCCTACCTGTCTTATATTTTTAGCAGGGGTGGGTTCCTCCCGGTTCGGACCGGTTCGCCCGAACTAGTAGCGACCCGCTGGTAATGTCACGATGACATCACCGATCCGGTTCGGTCGGTGCCAGTCCGTGGGTGCCGCCATCTTTTTTTAATATATTTTTTTGAATTTTTTTCTATTTTTTTTATTTTTTTTTATTTTTTTTTTCTTCTGAGCATGCACAGAAGCCAAGTTTTGGCACTGTGCATGCAGTCGCCATCTTGTTTTTGGCTTTTTTTGTTACTGCGCATGCGCGCATGTGAAGCGCACGCGCGCCCACGAGGCGCACCCACACGGCGTGGGAGGGAGCAAACCAGCAGTGAGGTAAGTTGGAACCCACCCCTGATTTTTAGCAATAGTTCAAGGCAGGTAACAGCCAGATTTCATGCCTAAAGTGGGACTAGAACTCACCCTCTCCTAGTGACTGGCCCAAAGTCACCCAGCCAGATTTCATGCCTAAGGTGGGACTAGAACTCACCGTCTCCTAGTGATTGGGCCAAAGTCACCCAGCCAGATTTCATGGCTAAGGTGGGACTAGAACTCACCGTCTCCTAGTGATTGGGCCACAGTCACCCAGCCAGATTTCATGACTAAGGTGGGACTAGAACTCACCGTCTCCTAGTGATTGGGCCAAAGTCACCCAGCCAGATTTCATGGCTAAGGTGGGACTAGAACTCACCGTCTCCTAGTGATTGGGCCAAAGTCAACCAGCTAGCTTTCATGCCTAAGGCAGGAGTAAGATCTGGTGGGGGAGAGGGAAGTGGGATTGACTTTTAATTAATCAACCACCTCCCGTGTGATACTCCCCCATTGGGCCCTCAAGGCATCAGGCAGATCCAGGTCTTAAGGCTCCTGCGGAAGTCAGAAGGGTGGCAGCCGATCTCAACTCAGGGGGTAAGCTATTCCAAAGGGCAGGAGCCACAGCAGAGAAGTCTCTTCTGGACTCTGCCAACCGAAATTTCTTGACCAACGGGATCAGTCAGTAACAAAACTCCGGTGACTGTTCGATCGACTGTTTGTTACACGTAAAGTACTGAACACTGGAAATTCTAGAGGGGCTCTATCAATCCTTTTATAAACATTCCTCCAGTCAAATGTTTACATTTTCTTTATTCAAATTGCAAAGATAGGAATATAGAACATAGACTACTAAAGTTGCAAGGAAGGGACCTTGGAGGTCTTCTCGTCCAGCCCCCTGCTCAAGCAGGAGACCCTGTACCATTCCAGACAAGTGGCTCTCCAGTCTTTTCTTGAAAACCTCCAGTGATGGAGCAACCACAACTTCTGGAGGCAAGCCGTTCCATTGGTTGATTGTTCTCTCACTGTCAGGAAATTTCTCCTTAGTTCTAGGTTGGATCTCTCTTTGATCATCTTCCAATCGTTACATCTTATCCTGCCTTCTGGTGCTTTGGAAAGTAGGTCAATCCCCTCTTCTCAAGTACCGGAAGACTGCTATTATATCACCCCTGGTGTCCTTCTCTTCGTTAGACTTAGACATACCTAATTCTGTCTCAACTTCTGACTTCCCTTTCAAATTCTGATCATAGACGGGGATATTTTTTAAACGTCAGATTCTAAGGCCTGCCCTGCATGCTTTAAGTCTGGGCAGAATGACTGAATTGATGTTGCAGTTTTAGGTCTGCAGCATCAAAGCCCTCTGTCAAATTTAAAATGTCATTCTTGCTGGCTTCCTCATGCTATCCCAGTGGGGTGTAGAGAAAGCAGTGCTGTTTAGTAAGAAGAGATGAGTACATAGCAAGTAATAGTTCCTTGCAGGCCAATAGTTCCTTTCTATCTATCACGTCTATCACAATAACCGTATCAGTTATTTTTAGTTTCTTCTACGGTACTTAAAAATCCATCCATTTTGTTTAGTCTCATTTCTAAGCATTTTACAGATAGTCCTCGACTTACAACCACAATTGAGCCTGAAATTGCTGTAGCTAGGCGAGACAGTTGTTAAGCAAGTTTTGTCCCATTTTGTGACCTTTCTCACCACAGTTGTTAAGTGAGTCACTGCAGTTGTTAAGTCAGTAACATGGTTGTGAAGTGAATCTGGCTCCCCCCCATTAATTGTGCTTATCGGAAGGTCGCAAAAGGTGATCGTGTGACCCCGGGACACTGCAATTGTCATAAATAGGAGTCGGTTGCCAAGTGTCTCAATTGTTGATCACATGACCGTGGGGATGCTGCAACGGTCATAAGTATGAAAAACGGTCATAAGTCACTTTTTTTAGTGCTGTTGTAACTTTGAACAGCCACTAAATGAGCTGTATTGTAAGTCGAGGATTTTAAAGGAACATACCAACATTTTAGGCTCCTCTCCTTTTATTCAAACATAAAGCAATAAAATAATGGTTGCAGGTCAAAGTTTGGGGGTTCAAACAGGGGTGGGCAATTAATTTTCCCAAGGGGCCATATCGCTGCAGCCAACTCACCACAGCCAATTCATTGTGGCCATCTCACCATGGCCAATTCTCCATGACCAACTCACTGTGGCCAACTCGCCACAGCCAATTCTCCATGGCCATCTTGCCACGGCCAATTCGCCATGGCCAACTCTCCATGGCCAATTCACCATGGCCAACTCACCATGGCCAACTCAATGTGGCCAACTCGCCACAGCCAATTCTCCATAGTCATCTCGCCTTGGCCAATTCTCCATGCCAACTCACCCTGGGACAATTCCCCTCAGGACAATTTAACAATTCAATGTATTATTTAAAATAAATTTAAAAATATTTTAATTTTTGTCATTCACATTTCATCCCTCCTTTTGCATCTGTTCTTTAATTATTCTACTCCATCATTTCTTTGATATTAGTGTAAACCTTGTCCCGCAACGAGTTGTCCCGTGATGAGTTAGCTGTAGCAAGTTGGCTGTGGTGAATTGTTATAGACCCCCTTTAATTGGGCAGAAATAAACAGCTGAAAGTTGCCTTCCTCTATGTGATTTATTGGTCGCTTGTGCCAAAAAAAACCAGAACCCATCTAAGACTCCGGCTAACATTATTCTGTGATTTTGCCCTTCTTGTGTATTTGAAATATATGCCATCTTCAAGGAAAAACAAAGGAAGTCCAGTTGCCTCTTGAAAAAGCACTTTTTCCATCCTTTGCTTCTTCTTGTTCTGCCTTCTTGTGCTTTAGGGAATAGGTTGACTCCCTCTTCTTTGTGGCAGCCACTCAAATACTGGAAGACTGCCATCCTGTCTCCCCTGGTCCTTCACTAGACTAGCCATGCCCAGTTCCTGCAACTGTTCTTCCTACGTTTTAGCTTCCAGCCCCCTAATCATCTCTGTTGCTCTTCTCTGCATACATGTTGTCCTCCATACATGTTGAAGGACATTGTATGCATTGTAGCATCTTACATTAATAGTCATTCTCTGGAAATGCATCAGTGACACCATTCACAATCCCATGCTGTCTGATGTCTACCCTTCTTTAAATTCTCATTTTGGATAGGGGGGAAGAAGCAATCCGTTATTTTACTGTCAATGTATCTTATTTCAACTTTTCCACCAAGTTCTGTAGCAAAGATACAAGCATTCTTTCGAAATCAGAGCTTTCCTAAATTGTGTGATAAAATGCTAAATGTCCACATTTTAGGGAAAATACAGCCCAGAATGTATACAGATGCCAGAATGATTTGCACTGTTTTGAATCACAGATTACAATGTTTCTAGAAATCAGTTTGTTTGTTTATTTTATACATTTCTATCCTGGTGCAATGAAAAGATTTCTTGACAGTCCTCATGGAATATAAAACACAATTTAAGCATATAGGTACAACCCACCATTAATAATAAAAAACACCACTACCCACAATCTGGAGAAAGCTCTCTGAAACAACTCCAAACGATCAAATTACATAACAATTAGCTACAAATTTGTAAATCAGATGCATTACAGCTATGTAACACCTAACATGCTATTCTACAGAAACCACCATGGGCATATTTTATTTAGTTTTATGTATTTATTCAATTTTATTGCTGCAAATCTTGTCATGAGCTGTCTCTGTGCAGCTTATTCACACTAAATGCTTAACCTGATTGTTTAGGGAGCTTCTCAGTCATCCAGGTCAAAGGTGTTTTTTTTCAATAGGCAGCTGGACGTTCTGGTTTTTCTTTGAAGACGTTTCACTTCTCTCATCCAAGAAGCTTCTTCAGCTTCCAGAAATCACGCCATTCCCCACCATCCAGTCAGAGCTAAAGAAGCTTCTTGGATGAGAAGCGAAACGTTTTCTTGAAAAAAAAAGCACCTTTGGGACTTAACCTGATTATTAAATGGATCCATTTTCATGGTTTACAAAATATACTGAATCAAGCAAACCGATTTCACACAACACATGAGGTTACAAAGAAACCTAATGGTGGACATGTCCAGAAGCTAGGAAGTATTGGATCAAAATAAGAAAATGGCTAGAGGAAATCACGGAACAACAAATTGATTTAAAACTGGAAATATTTTTATTAGGTATAGCAATAGCAATAGCACTTAGACTTATATACCGCTTCATAGTGCTTTACAGCCCTCTCTAAGCGGTTCACAGAGTCAGCGTATTGCCCCCAACAATCTGGGTCCTCATTTTACCCACCTCAGAAGGATGGAAGGCTGAGTCAACCTTGAGCCTGGTGAGATTTGAACCGCCGAACTGCAGCTAGCAGTCAGCTGAAGTAGCCTGCAGTACTGCACTCTAACCACTGCGCCACCTTGGCTCTATAGTAAGAGGTAATTATTGTAAGAAAACACAATATATTATATTGCATATATTAACTGTGGCCAGAATTACCTATGCGCAACTCTGGAAAAACAAGAGCACTCCCTTTGATGGAATGGTGATAAAAAAGGTGCTAGACTGTGTGGAGATGGACAGGCTAACAATGGAAGTAAAAGGAAGAGCAGAAATGGAATATTATTTGACTTGGGACACATGGTATAATTGGTTACAGAATATAAGTAAAGAATAAGAACATAAAGGTAATTTAAGAGGTATTTTAAAGGTAAAAGGTAATATCTATAGTTAGGAACAATGACATAACATACCTGTTTCCCCCAAAATAAGACATCCCCTGATAATAAGCCCAATCGGGCTTTTGAGTGTATGGTAATAAGGCCAAGCGCTTATTTCAGGGTTCAAAAAAATATAAGACAGGGTCTTATTTTCAGGGAAACACGGTAGGTAGGTAGGTAGGTAGGTAGGTAGGTAGATAGATAGATAGATAGATAGATAGATAGATAGATAGATAGATAGATAGATAGATAGATAGATAGATAGATAGATAGATAGATAGATAGATAGATAGATAAGATAGACAGATACTGTAGATAGATAGATAGATAGATAGATAGATAGATAGATAGATAGATAGATAGATAGATAGATAGATAGATAGATAGATCGATAGATCGATAGATCGATAGATCGATAGATAGATAGATAGATAGATAGATAGATAGATAGATAGATAGATAGATAGATAGATAGATAGATAGATAGATAGATAGATAGATAGATAGATAGATAGATAATAGATACCGTTTCCCCCAGAATAAGATATCCCCTGATAATAAGCTCAATCTGGCTTTTGAGTGCATGGCAATAAGGCCAAGCGCTTATTTCAGGGTTCAAAAAAAATATAAGACAGGGTCTTATTTTCGGGGAA
>QLTV01004387.1:191452-211541 GCA_003457575.1 Thermophis baileyi
ATTAATGTCTGTTTTGCAGTGCGGGTTCCATACAGTTGAGCTGTATTCGAGAATTGGTCTAGCGAATGTTTTGAATGCTCTGGTTAGTAGTGTAATATTAGTTATTAGTTAGTAGAGGCTGCCTCTGCCAGCGAAAATGGAGCTCGGGAGGGCCATGTGCGGCCCTCCCGAGCTCTGTTTTTGCTGGCAGAGGGTTTCAGGAGGCCGTTGCAGCCAAAAATGGAGTTCAGGAGCCCGTTTTCTCTGGCAGAGCGCTTGGGCCACCACAGGCGCCCCCAAAATGAGTGACATCAAGCTGGCCAGGCCCACTCTGGCCACACCCACTCTGGCCACACACACTCTGGCCACACACACCCCGAGGTCAAACACAACCCTGATGCAGCCCTCAATGAAATTGAGTTTGACACCCCTGCTATAGAGAAAGTGTGATAATGGCATTAAACGTAGTGTCATAATTACCTAACACCAGCAGCACAGTTTCTTCACATTTCAAAGAAGGAAATGTATAGAAGTGTGCCATAATTTCTACAACAAGCTTAACATGCTATTTAGAAGAAACACCCTTCCCCGGAAATATGATCCAGCCCATCTAGTGCCTGACAAAAATCTTGCACACTTCCCACCACTGCCCCTGTTTTCACAGCCTCCCAAGTCCTTCAGGTGTAGCTTTTGGCCACCAGAGTACAATGCAGTCCTTCTCTTGTGATCTTTTATTTGCACTTATATTTGGATTGTTTTGTTCTTTTCCATCAACTCTCTTGGAATTGCAATCAGAGAGTAGTTTAAAAATACCTGTACCTACATACACACATAAAAAGAACACTCTGACCCAGCAGAGTTACTGGTATAGCAGATGTAGGCTACATCTAAGCCACATCCCTGAAGAGACTTTTTAGATACAATTCATTCTAGCTGAAATGCAACTGGAAGAGATTTTGTTCTCTTCCGTAAGAGAACAGGCTGACCCAAACAGATTCGAAAACGTGTTAAGAAGCCAAACTTTTCAGGGGGGCTTCAACAGCAAAAGAGACACCAATGAGTCATAGAATCCTAGGGCTGGAAGGGACCTTGGAGGTAGAAACAGATTAACAGAGTTGGAAGGGACCTTGTAGGTCATCTAGTCCAACCCCATGCCCAAGCAGGAGATCTTGCACCATTTCTGACAGATGGCAGTCCAGTCTCTTCTTGAAAGCTTCCAGTGATGAAGCTCCCACAACTTCTGAAGGCAACTTCTGTTCCATTGGTTGATTGCTCTCACTGTCAGAAAATTCCTCCTTATTTCCAGGTTGAATCTCTCCTTAATCAGTTTCCATCCATTGTTCCATGTCTGGCCTTCGGGTGCCTTGGAAAATAGCTTGACCCCTTCCTCTCTGTGGCAGCCCCTCAAATATTGGAAGACTGCTATCATGTCCCCCCTGGTCTTTCTCTTCACTAGACTAGCCATGCCCAGTTCCTGCAACCGTTCATCATATGTTTTAGCCTCCAGTCCCCTCATCATCCTGGTTGCTCTTCTCTGTACTCTTTCTAGAGTCTCAACATCTTTTTTATAGTCTGGTGACCAATAGCAATAGCAATAGCACTTAGACTTATATACCGCTTTACAGTGCTTTACAGCACTCTCTAAGCGGTTCACAGAGTCAGCATATTGCCCCCAACAATCTGGGTCCTCATTTTACCCACCTCGGAAGGATGGAAGGCTGAGTCAACCTTGAGCCGGTGAGATTTGAACCGCTGAACTGCTGAACAGTCAGCTGAAGTAGCCTGCAGTACTGCACTCTAACCACTGCGCCACCTCGGCTCTATAAACTGGATGCAGTATTCTAGGTGTGGTCTTACTAAGGCTTTGTAGAGTGGTATTAGTACCTCACTTGATCTTGATTGTATCCCTCTGTTAATGCAACTTAGGATTGTGTTGGCTTTTTTGGCTGTTGCCGCACACTGTTGGCTCATATTAAGGTCTTCTACTCCAATCCCCTGCTCAAGCAGGAGACCTATACCATCCCAGTCAAATGGTTCTCCAGTCTATTCTTGAAAGCCTCCAATGATGGAGCAGCCACAACTCCAGGGACAAGCAACAGGTAGTCCTCAACTTACAATAGTTCATTTAGTGGCCATTCAAAGTTACAACGGCATCGAAAAAAGTGATGTATGACCATTTTTTACACTTATAACCATTGTAGCATTCTCATGGTCACCTGATTTACATTCAGAAACTTGACTCACATTTATGACGGTTGCAGTGTCCCAGGGACATGTGATCCCCTCTTTGCGACCTTCCGACAAGCAAATTCAGTGGGGAAACCAGATTCACTTAACAATCGCATTACCAATTTAACAACTGCAGTGATCCACTTAACAAAGGTGGGGGGGGAGTTGTAAAAACGAGGCAAAACTCATTTAACAAATGTCTAACTTAATTTGGGCTCAATTGGGGTCATAAATTGAGGACTACCTGTGTTCCATTAATTAGTCATTCTCACTGTCAGGAAATTCTTCCCTTATTTCCAGGTTGCATCTCTCCTTTATGATCTTCAACCTGTGACTTCTTGTCCTGCCTTCAGGTGTTATGGAGAGTAAACCAATGCCCTCTTTTCTTTGACAGCCCTTCAGGTATTGGAAGATGGCTATTGTGTCACCTCTAAGCCTTCTCTTTGTTAGGCTAAACATTCCCAGTTCCAGAACTGAGCTCCCAAATAAATGTCAACTAATTTAAATTGTAATGTTGTTGTTTTGTTGTAATGCAACCCACAAGGTGACATCCCACAAACACTGCAGTTCTCCAGATGGGGCCAACCTGGACAACAGGCGCCTGAAAAGCACAATTATATTGGTCTGGATCTTGTTTATTGTTGTACGGTTTCCTTTTTTTTTTAATGTTCTTACCTGTGAATCATATAGAGTCACTGGGAATTGGGCAGTGTACAGATTAATCAAATTTTTGATTTTTATTTAACAATCAATATTGCTCCTTTGCAACTTATATCTGCCACTGACATGTTTCGATTGCATGGTAGTTTTGATAGGAGCAACCTACATTATGGTATCATGCAACCATCTTAATTGACTGGGTTCCCACTATACATTAAACTATAACATATCTTGCTTGGATTTGGCTGAGTGATCCCGGCTTCTGTAAACTGCAATGATTATTATTATTATTTATTATTATTATTTATTAAATTTGTATGCCGCCCAACTCCCAAGGGACTCTGGGCGGCTATGATGGTTTAACATGATGCACGAATGCAACCTGCTGTGTCTTATTACACAAATTGAGCTGAAACAAAGCAAAGTTTAGCACAGTGCAAGAACCAAGCTATTGGTTTATTACCTTTGCCATGGAAGCAGTTATAGATTGAGTCCCCATTAAAGAACCAAGAATAGCATGGAGTTATTGAAATTTTCTAGATACGTCTCCTAATCCTGAAAAACTGGTTCTATCTGGATTGGCAAGAGAGAATCGTAGCTGCAAATGAGGCAGAATTACGGTTTCAAACAGAACAAGCAAAGGTTGTATTGATAGATATAATCCCTTGGTGTGGCAATTTTCCTGCATGGGAATACCAGCATAGTAAATAAGAAAAGGGGAAAGCTTTGAGAAGAAGTCAAACTGGACAAATTAAAACAAGCAAATTGAAGATTATTCTAGAGGCCAGATTTCCTGAGGTAGATTATTATCAGCCAGTAGCAGCAAACGATGGAAAGAAAGTACACAAAACCGTGGCACCACTTGGCTTCAACACAATGTCTTCTAAAAGCATCCTTACACACATTTTGGACATGCTCCATTGTTTCCATTTTGTCTTTTCCTGGTTGTTTTTGCCTTCTTTTCTTATCTTCAACCTGCCACTTGTCCAAACCAACCTTGACTTACTCTTTCCCTGCTTCCAAAATGATGAAGCTACGGTGGTGTCCATCATCTTCATTTTCCTTTCCATATCCCCAAAGCATTCTTTTTTATGGATGCTTTGGGGAAACCAAGATGCTAAGTATTATGCTTCAGCACGACTCTACGGTGTGAAGCCTGAACTTTTCACAAAGTTATTAGAAAAAAAATTAAAGAAAAGTCTCACTCCTGCTTCCTCACACTAAGAAGGGAAGAAGGGATAAGTTTGGGAGAGGAAGAAAAGCAGAGAAAGGCAACGTGTGAGAGAACATAACCTCTTTTGAATCCATCATATGTGACACTGAATTTAGAGCTCCTAGGAGCACTGAACCCCAGGAGTATCGGTTGTAGAACATAGCTTGGCATAAATTCATTGCATTAAGTAGTCCTTGACTTACAACCACAATTGAGCCCAAAATTTACATTGCTAAGCAAGGCAGTTGTTAAGTGAGTTTTGCCTTATTTTACAATTTCTTTTGCCACCGTTGTTAAGCAAATCATGTGGTCATTAAGTGAATCTTAGGGACCAGTGCTCTGTCCAGGGTGCTGAACGGGCTTTTGGGCTTCACTGTTGAACAAATGAAGTTTCCCAGGTTTTCCATTTGAAGGGCAAGAAGGTTGAAGGATCTATGTTATCTTTTTTTTTCCCAGGAAAGTTAAATCTCAATAATTTTTTTAGCCCCCTTGTTTGGCAGTTGCAAGAAATGTAAAATAGGACAGCAAGAATGATTAAGCAGTGGAGCAGGTTCCCAAGGGAAGTAGAGAAAACCCCATTTCTTGGTATTTTTAACACTAGAGCAAAAGAGGAGAAAATGTACTTGTTACAAACAAGCCCAAAATTGGCAGGAAATCAATTGGCCCTTCGAACAGGGTCTTTTTTAGCATAACTTTCTCAAGCATAACCGTCAAAAAGTGTACAAGTGTTGCACAACTTCTTAAACTGGAAATGAATTTCTCATGCTCCCCCCCCCAAATAAATAAAGTAATTCTAGAAAGTTTTTCATTTCTTTTTAAGTTTAAGATGAGGCCCATCTCCTTCCAACTGGCATAAAGTAAAATAGACAAATCACATCCCATTGACCATAGTGGTTGTAACTTCTGGAGATCTCTTAGCATTATTAACATTTAGAAGTCATCTACCGAGATCCTGTTACATAGTTTTTTTCTACTATATAACAGAGTTGTTTCAATGCTTTAAGTCTTAGAATATGCTTAGAGGATTCAACAAACAATCTTCACATACTATTCCTCCAAAACCTCAGGAGTAATTAAAATCATGGGCCCAGTCATATATAATAAAATTTCTAACACACAATAAAAGCACTAGAAGAAAGTGATGACCATAGGAACTGAAATAGCAAGCACAATAGTACTTAGACTTACAGTATATACCACTTCACAGTGCTTTGCAGCCTTTTCTAGGTGGTTTACAATGTCAGCATTTTGCCCCAAACAATCTGGGTCCTCATTTTACTGACCTCGGAAGGGTGGAAGGCTGGAATCAACATTGATCACTTTCAGGATCAAACTCCAGACATTTTAACCAGGGGTGAAATCCAGCAGGTTCTGACAGGTTCTGGAGAACCGGTAGTGGAAATTTTGAGTAGTTCGGAGAACCGGCAAATAGCACCTCTGGCTGGCCCCAGAGTGGGGTGGGAATGGAGATTTTGCAGTATCCTTCCCCCAGGAGTGGGGAGGGAAGGGAGATTTTACAATATCCTTCCCCCAGGAGTGGGGAGGGAATGGGGATTTTGCAGTATCCTTCCCCCAGGAGTGGGGAGGGAATGGAGATTTTGCAGTATCCTTCCCCTGGAGTGGGGTGGGAATGGGGATTTTGCAGTATCCTTCCCCTGGAGTGGGGAGGGAATGGAGATTTTGCAGTATCCTTCCCCTGGAGTGGGGTGGGAATGGAGATTTTGCAGTATCCTTCCCCTGGAGTGGGGAGGGAATGGAGATTTTGCAGTATCCTTCCCCTGCCACGCCCACCAAGCCACGCCCACAGAACCGGTAGTAAAAAAAATTGGATTTCACCACTGATTTTAACCACTTCTCCACCAGGGCTCCAGAGGTTTATCATGCCTTGATCTACCGATCTCATCTTCCTTATCTGCATGCCAGCCTTCATAGTTGCAATCTCATTTCAACCCTTCATTTCAGAGGCTGAACTAGGATTATTCCTGAGAATTACTCATAGTAAATTTGTAAAGGAGTGTAGAACTGACATGGGCATAAAGAATGAACAAACTGTTAAGGAGGGATTGCAAAAAAGATGGAAACACAAGAAGGAAGATCAAAATAATCTCACCTAAATTTTGTTTACCATTAGATTGCGACAGCCAGAGAGATGAGCCTTGTACATGCTCAAGATAAATGTTAGTCCTTCAAACAAGCCAGGTTAAGAAACAGGCACAATAGAGATTCCAAAAAATGTTCTCTTTTTCTGGTGAGGTAGAATAACAGAATTTTGAAGCCTATTTCACTAAATGTTTCTTTCATTGCCCTTCCGAATCCTCCTAGAGTTTTCAGATCTACTCACATAATGCTTGTTTGCCTTTGACCCATACTTAGGGGGGAAAAATACCCAAGAAATATCATTGGCCCATTTAACAGAGGTGGGTTCCTCCCGGTTCGCACCAGTTCTATAGAACCGGTAGTAAACCGGTGGTAATGTCATGGAGCCGGTTCTGTCGGTGCCGGTCCATGGATGCCGCCTTTTTTTTTTTACAAAAAACAAAGTTTTGGGGTTTTTGGGGGGGGTTTTTTTGCTGGGTTTTCCTTCTGCGCAGGCGCGGAAGCCAAGTTTTCGGCACGGCGCATGCGCGGCCATGCGGCATGGGAGGAAACGAACCGGCGGCGAGGTAAGTTAGAACCCACCCCTGCCATTTAAGCTAATGCACCATTAAAATGCATGACATTGGCAGACAGTCAGGCAAAACTTTCTCAATTGTGGTTCATAAACAGAATCGTCTTCCAAGGTAGATATGGGTGACCTATCTATTTTGGTCTTCAGATGAGCTGTGAAGATGTGTTTTGAACTGCTTTTAATTGAGACGTATCTGTTAATGCTGCGGTTGGTTATTTCTGATGGCTTTCACACTGGAAATTTATGGGTTTTAAATGGTGTGCTTTGTTGAAATGGTGATTGCACTTGTTTATTTTCACCACCACAAAGGGATCGCCGAAAACTGCCTAAATTGCTTTAACATGAAATAAAAAGATTGTTTAAAACAGGCCAATATAAATCCAGTTTTCGAAAGCAAAACAGGTAATATTGTAGGTGTTCTTACCCAGCTCCCCGAACACGACAAACCCTCTGTAGTTGAATCAATGATTCCTTTATTAGGAGTGCCAGCAGCAAAAAGTTTCTCTCTCAACGCAGGCTAACAAGGCCATCCGGCCAGAAGATGAATAGTTGTCTCCCACATCTATTCATCTCTGCCCCCTGCCTTTTATCCCCAGAGCTAGGGTGGGGCTTCGCTAGCAATGGTGGCTCTTCCTTCCCAAGGATCGGCCCACAAATTTCCACTGCTCTCCTCTCCTCTTCCTTCTGCACATCCACACATCAGGCACTGGACCCAGCTGTTGTTCCTCTTCCTCATCAGCTACCTCCAGACCTGGGGGGCTGTTGACTCTCCATCTGAGGGCTGATGAATGGCCCAGGCTCTGCCTCTGTCTCTCTGCCAGCTCCATTCCCTCTTTCCCCTCGGAGCTCTCAGGTTGCCTTGATGCTGGCCCTGAGGCCCACGCCTCCTCCTCCTCCTCTGATTCGGCTGCTGGAGGGGCCGGCGGCCGACAGGCCACAACAGTAGGATCTTTTCTGGTTAAAAAGAGATAGTTGGCTTCAAGATGCAAATGAATCAATAGGAAACTCGCTCTTCAAAATAAAAAGTGAGAGAAGCCTTGGCTTAAAATATGCCATGCCAAATAAATACACAAACCAATTGTGCTCAGTCCAATGCTACTGCTGATAAAGCATCCATAATCAACATAAGACTTATAGATGGACCACTATCACAACAAGAAAGCAAAGAATGCTCATATGCAACTTTTAATAGTATCCTGACAGTGGGATCTGGAAGCCTACATATAAATTCCATGCCCCTCTTCAAATTCCCCATTTGAGTCTCATGTTCATTGATTAAATGTAGCTTCTCCTTACATTGCAGTGGTGCGGTAGCTCAGCGGTTAAGATTCTGGGCTTGTCAGCTGGAAAGCCAGCAGCCCAGGTTTGAGAACTGAGCGCCACAAAACGGGGTGAGCTCCCATCCTTGACTCAGCTCCTGCCAACCTAGCAGTTCGAAAGCATGCAAATGCAAGTAGATAAATGGGTACCACTTTGGTGGAAAGGTAAAGCACTTTGTGATGTCATGCTGGCCACATGACTGTGGAAATGTCTTTGGACAGCTGGCTCAAAGGCCTTGAAATGGAGATGAGCATGGAGATGGTCAGCAATGATTAGATTTTACTCTGCAGGGACTCCTTTATCTTTTTACATTGCACTCATAGCATGATCAATGTACGGCCTGTAAACCCTTAAGTATCAACATTACCCATCCAATGGACAATTCTGAAAGGCCACTGATATGCCACTCTACTCTTGATTATCAAATGCTTTCTTGTGACTTTCAGCTAAAATCTACCTTGCCTGTAACACTGGCCATGTGACGGAGTTCTACCTTCATGGAGCAATGAAATATTGTCTTCTTTTGTGCAACAAGCCTTCAACTATTCGAAGAGATGCAATGGAAGAATTTTAGACTTTGGATCTAATTTTTTTTGTCTTTTAATGACCCCGTAATCCCTTGCATCGGGGTGGAGTCGGGGCAACTGAATGGAGCTGAGTGTTTACTGGCCGGATGCCCTTCCTGTCACCAATGCGGAGTTTTGTTCAGCAGATATATTCTCATTGTGCCCAGAGAGAGAAATATCTGCCTCTACCTAGGATCGAACTCACAGCCCTCCTGATTGTGAGGCGAGAGCTCCACCTCTAGGCCACAGTACCACTCTGACATTGGATCTAATGATACTAGGTTTTTCCTTTCTTGAGATGTTAACCCATATTGTTTCCTAATGTGTTAAGCCTGCCCTATTGCTTTGGAAGGCTATCCTGCTAACTCATCTGAGTGAAGTCTCAGCCTTCTGCTATAAAATTGTACCCTGATGACCTATCTAGAGGGACAACCAGTCTCATCTCCACCATCAACATCTTCATCACATACCCAGTTCCTTCAATCTTTACCAACCAAATTGGTTTCATTACTATGCTGAACACAAATTATGGAAGAAAGATTGAATTCTATGCTACTAACAATAAGAGTGTCAACTTCCAAAGGTTTCAAGTTGCCATGAAAAGGAGGGGGGAAAGCTGGAGGAAGGCTGTTTCCCTAACTGAAAATGCATTCCACAAATGTTTCTTTTACTGATTGTGTCCTAGGCTACCGGAGTCAGAAGGAGGGGTGTGTGGGTCACAACCCGCCAACGTGATTAATTGGACAATGAGAAGTGGGGAAACAGGGTCAAGATGACGTGCAGCCGGGTCGAACTCAGTTCTGGCTGCACCGGAGTATTGGCGAGATGTCGCTTTTAATAAATCTTTGTATGTCTTTTGGACTTTGGCTCACGGCTCCTGAATTAATTAGGGCGTCTTTCGGAAACTTCACAAAGAGGCTGAGCACCAAAGAATTGAGGCCTTTGAACTATGGTGCTGGAGAAGACTCCTGCGAGTCCCTTGGACTGCAAGGTGATCAAACCGGTCAGTCCTAGAGGAGATCAACCCTGACTGCCCTTTAGAAGGCCAGATCCTGAAGATGAAACTCAAATACTTTGGCCACCTAATGAGAAGGAAGGACTCACTGGAGAAGAGCCTAATGCTGGGAATGATTGAGGGCAAAAGAAGAAGGGGACAGCAGAGAATGAGGTGGCTGGATGGAGTCACTGAAGCAGTCGGCGTGAGCTTAAATGGACTCCAGAGGATGGTAGAGAACAGGAAGGCCTGGAGGAACGTTGTCCATGGGGTCGCGATGGGTCAAACACGACTTCGCGACTAACAACAAAAAACAATAAGACTGGAGCCATTTTGCAGCTGTAACTGAGATTAGAATATTGCATTGGAAGAAGGCTGCAGAACAATTTTAATAGTTTAAAAAAGCATCCATCATTTCCTAAGAAGAGCTGCTGACTCAGAAAACCTAGCAAAATAAATGTTTTTTAAAAGCATCCGTATAGGGTAGGAATGTCCATTACTAACCACACCAAAGAAAGATATCTTTTTTTTAAAAAAAAGAAAAATCATGATAAACTATTAAACTATTTTTTTTCTACAGTGTAACCACGGATTGCCTCAATTGATGCTCATTCAAAAAATGAGAACGAGAACAAATACATTGAAGTGATGCTATTGCAATGTTTCTCATATTTCATTCACCCTTACAAAATGGAGAACTCGAGTCTCTAAAATTTCTGATTATGGAAAAGGTGCAAAGGGTGGAGCTGAATCTAGCCAAAACAGAGTCTCGGCTCTTTATGCAAGTTCAGGATTCAAAGCCTGACAAAAAGTAACAAATGAGCGGATGATATCAGCTTGCTCCTCCAAGAAACTGTCACTTGCCTGAGCGATAAAGCTTGGATGTGACTCACAAATAGGTTAACCTTGTTGAAGATAATTTCCTAAAGTTCTAACTTCTTTCCTAACTCTCTTCTTCATCCTTAGCATATTGCTAAGAGGAAGGGTTTATAGCCGGGGTGTCAAACTCGATTTCATTGAGGGCCGCATCAGGGTTGTGTTTGACCTCGGGGGGCCGGGGTGAAGGGGCCAGGGTGGGCATGGCCAGCTCAACGTCACTCCTGTCGGGAGCGCCCATGGTGGCCCGAGCACTTTGCCAGCCGAAAACAGAGCTCGGGAGCCTGTTTTCACTGGCAGAAGCACTGCGGGCCAGTCCTTCACTGTTTCCAGGGCAGCCCCACAGGCCAGATCTAAGTAGCCCGCGGGCCAGATCTGGCCCCCGGGCCTTGAGTTGGACACCCCTGGTTTATAGCAATAGCACTCAGCACTTGGACTTATATACTGCTCCATACTGTTTTACAGCCCTCTCTAAGCAGTTTACAGAGTCAGCATATTGCCCCCAACAATCCTGGTCCTCATTTTACCGACCTGGGAAGGTTGGAAGGCTGACTCAACCTTGAGCCGGTCAGAATCGAACTGCTGGCAGTCGGCAGAGTTAGCCTGCAATACTGAATTCTAACCACTGCGCCACCACAGCTCTTATAACTTATATAATGCCCAGCTAGCCAGGTTGTTGATTGGGGATTATCAGCATTATGGCCCAAAGCTTCTGCAGGGTACTGTCTTCTTTGCATCCTCATGACTCTCTTGGGATTTTATCAGTGCTACCCCAAAATGGGGTATGATGGCTCAGTGGTTAAAGATGCTGAGCTTGTCAATGGGAAAGCTGACATCCCGAGTTCAAGACCCAAGCGCCGCATGATGGGGTGAGCTCCCGTTCCTCACCCCAGCTCTTGCCAACCTAGCAGTTCGAAAGCACGCAAATGCAAGTAGATAAATAGGTACCACTTCGGTGGGAAGGTAACAGTGTTCTGTGCACCTTGGAGTATAGTCATGCTGGCCACATAAACATGGAAACATTTTTGGACAATGCTCACTCCCTTGGCCAAGAAACAGAGGTGAGTACCGCCCCCTAGAGTCAGACTCAATAAAGGGGAAACCTTTACCTTTACCTGAACATGAGACCAATTTCAGAATCCAACAGAAACATCAGGAGCAGAGGTGGGTTCCTCCCGGTTCAGACCGGTTCTATAGAACCAGTAGTAACTTGGCGGCCTAGGTCACTAGAACCGGCAGTGACCCAGGCCTGCCACACCCCCGAACCGGTTCTTTCGGCGGCACCATAGGTGCCGCCATCTTGTTTTTTGCTTCTGCGCATGTGCAGCTTTTTTTAAGCACTGTGCATGTGTGAAGCACGCACAAAGCGCACTGCACATGCGCGAAGTGCATGCAAAGCGCCTGCGCGCCCATGTGGCGCATCACTGAGCGAACCAGCAGTGAAGAAAAGCAGAACCCAGCCCTGATCAGGAGCATAATGAAATCTCAAGAAAGGATTCACACCTCTGTCCACTTTTGCAGCTGCACTTTTCCACTGCAGAATCACCCACCGTCCAATTGGTCTAGATACATTTCCAGAATTTGGGCTTTAGCCAGAGGAGATGCTAGTTTTTATCTCCTTGCATCCCAACCTCCAAGGATATTCAAAAGAGGCTTCTGCATTTGCAAGAGTGAGAATCCAACTGTTTTTGTGAGCAAGCCCAGGCTGTTCGCCCCGGAGTTCCCTTGTTGTGTACAGATCATTTGGTTTTGAAAAGAGTCTTGAAATCAAGAGAAGGAAATGAATAAAAAAAAAGGAAGATCTCTTCTCTATGGAGATCCTTCTGAGTGACACTCGATCTGATATCTGCGTGCTAGAGCCGGGATTTTATTTTTCAAGCATTTCTATCTCGTTGCTCTCCACTGAATCAAGGTGGCTTACATTTTATAAACCGCAATCAAACGGCAAAATATTAAAATGCAGTCCTGGAAAGGCTTAGGTTCAACCCTTCACTGAATGCAATATCCAATAGCAGTGTTATTACTGCTTTAAAAAAAAAAATCCAGCAATTCAATTCATGCCTTTTTTTTCTTAAGCTTTCACTTTAGCTTTTTCTCACATGGCAATTGCAGCCTTCTTCCATATGTGCTGGACAACATAATCCCAGTCATTAATGTGGCGAGGGATGAAGAGGGCTGCAGCCCCACAAGTAGGAAAGGAAAGGTGTAATTGCCCTGCTGTTTTTCAAAGGATGCCCTGGCCAAAGAGCAAAAGGAACTTGTGTTTTGCCCCACAGCCTTTCCAATCTTTCCCACTGAGGATCTTCCCTCCAAGATCTCCAAAATATCTTATTTTAGCCAGCAGTTTGGTACGGATGCAGAAAAAAGAGCTGTTATTACCGACAGCTGATAATGACAAAGTAAGGATAGGGACGGCAAGAGGGAAGACAGGGTGAATATTTTTGCAGAAATACGACCCAACGTAACGTGCCCATCTCTTTACACTGGCTCAGTTTATAAATATGATTCATTCAGTTTCGGCTTAAGGTATTATGTGAATCTGGGCGTTGATACATTGATCAGGATTGATGGCTTAACATGGTGTGGGAACCAGGGTTGGAAAACTGCCTTTGTTTATTGTACAAAAAATAGCTTGATTAATCACAGTTTGCTAATAAAACCAAGTTCACACAATACCCAAAATAAAAGCAAAACAAAATTTCATCGCGATTTTGCAGGGGTTTGTGGTTTGCAAACAGTGGTTTGTGGTTTAGTATGTTGTCCCAAAGGTGCTTTTTCAAGAGGCAACTGGATTTTCTTCTTTTAAAAAAAAAAAAACATTTCCAGTTGCCTCCTGAAAAAGCACCTTGGAGACAACCATGACCTGGATGACTGAGAAACTCTACAGACTTTTAGCTATACCATTTGGAATGAACACCCTTTGAATGGTGTGGGAGTAGGAATGGATTTCCAGAGGAAAAACTGCAGACTAAAGGAACCAATTGCACTACTCAGGTGACCCTGAGGACACAGATAAACCTCCAAGTGCTTCAACGACCGTTTAAAAGGATGCAAATGACCAGCTGTCTGGTCATTATAAATATAAATATAAATCCTTCCATTCCCCACTATCCCATTAGAGTTGAAGAAGCTTCTTGGATGAAAAGCAAAACATCTTCAAAGAAAAAACATGAAAGTCCAGTTGCCTCCCGAAAAAGCACCTTTGGGACAACCATGACCTGGATGACTGAGAATCTCTACAGAGTTTTAGTATGTTGTGTGAACTTAACCCATTATGGATTATTCAATAAATAATACTTAAGCAAAGTTGTATATTGTGTGACTCAATCTTTTCCAACATGGTTATTTTATTGAGCAATTCCTAAATTGCTCAGCTAATATAGATATGTTGGATAGAGATTGTAATAGCAGCAGTAATAATATTCCCAACAACAGCTAACTAACTAAGAAGAGGTAAAAAAAGCCAGACTTTGAATTGACAGTGAAAATACTGAAGTGGTGGAGAACCTTCTGCCCTTTTGGATCAACTATCAATAATAAAGGACTAAGCGATCAAGAAATATACCACAGACTAGCACTTGGTAGGCCAACCATGAAGGCTTTGAAAAAGATATTCAAACATCTACAAAGAGTAGAATCAAGCAAGTATTCCCTGTCACACTATGGAAGAAAACATTGCACTTTGAAGAAGTAGGAGAGGATGAGTTTTTGAACTTTGATGTTGGACAAAATTCTTGAGAATATTGTGGAAACCAAGAAAACAAACAGATGGATCACCAGGAAAAAAAGTTAGCCCAGAGTTCTTACTCAAGACACAAATGACCAGGCTCAAATTACCCTACTTGGGACTCATTATGTGACCTTCGGACAAATTATGGGAAGATCCAACTCTCTGGAGAAAGCTCTGATGCTGAGAAAGGTAGAAGGAAAGAGAAGAGGATGAGCAGCAGCAAGGTGGATGGCTTTAGTTACAGTGTCGATGAGTGCCCAATGGGAGACATGAAAGAACACATTAAGGATAGTTCATTTTGGAGAAATTCTATCTAGGTGGTTGGTAGGAATCAAAAACAAATTGATGGTACATAATCAGATGATGAATGCATTGTCCCAAAAAAAGCAAAATGTATTTCCTCTCCCCCCAAAAAAGCAAAATTTTATTACGTTTTGACATCTTAATCTTTGTATATAGTTGAAAGGGTATAATTAATTAATTTAAGAAGAATTATTGTAACATCACGAGGAGAAAGCACTGGATCAGTGCATTCTGCCATCAGCAGCCCAAATGGATCTGAGGCCTCCCTTCTTTCAGTTGGATTGGTTTTGGCTATTCTCCCAATGGAGGGTCCATCTTCTGGAAAGGAGGTAGGTGACCACTATAATTCTTGGATGTCAATCTTTTTTTGGAGGGAGGGCAAGGAAGAAGGTGAAGTTACAGCTGTTTTTTTTTTAAAAAAATAGCCATTCAAATGTATCCCATGTATCCCATGTTTTAGCACAGAGGTTTGATGAGTTAAGATCAACTTGGCTTGTTTATCCAACTTGCATATAAACAATTATTAAAAAAAACCATCGAATGCTCCTCCTTCAGGATTACAAGATTGGACGAAGAAATGAATAAATAGATAAACAAATCTATCTGTAATCAACAGCTTCATTCTGGGTGGCTTTAATCTATTTCCAAACTCTTAAAACTCTTTCTGAAATTACAATGGGGGGGGGGAATGAGGAGGAAGATGAAAAAGGAGGAGGAGGAGGAGGAGGAGGAGGAGGAGGAGGAGGAGGAGGAGGAGGATTGTGGGGTGCTTGGCAAAAAACACACTGGCTTGATAACATTAATCTGATGCAAAGTTGAACATACAGCAATTAAAAGAAGGTGTGCTTGACAGGGTAGCCTGGAGAGGGTTTACCTATAAAGTCACCAAGAGTCGGACATGACCAAATGGTTAAAAACAACCTCAGTACTCATCGTTAATTGGTTCCAGGGAGGTGCAATGAGTACCAAAAACAATGAGTTGCAAAAAAAAATCCCATAAGGAATCATGTAATGAGTCACAAAGCAGCCAATACAACCAGGACAAAATTTTCATGTCAAAATGCATTGTCATGAGAATTGCGTTGAGTATCAAATTTGATGAATTTCAAAGCAGTTGAGTACCAAGGTACCAGCTTCAGAGCAATCAGCCCTTTTCCTGCACAAGGGCAGGAGAAATAAGTGATAAAATTTAAAGACACACATGGGGGAGGGAGCAATAAGCCACCCATTTAGGGTTCTGGGAATTCCAATGCTGGCATTGGCTCTGCCCAGGAGCTGCCCGTCTCTAAGAAAATTCATGTCTTGGGACAAAATATCGTTTCTACCCTCCTAATATAAAGGTTGCCCATCTAAATATACCGTACTTAGAATCAGAGTAGTGGCCAACTTTTTCCAACCAGGTAATGTCTAGATATATAGAGACAAACTCTATTCCTGAATTCTCATGAATAGGCACACTAGATCTAGCATCTTTGGAGATAAAATCCACACATCCTAACAATAACCAAGTTGAGAAAGAAGAGTACAGTGATTAAGGTCTCAGACCAGGATCAGGAAATTTTAGATTCAAGTGGTCCTCAGCCATTCAGTTCTCTAGATGTTTTTGAATTCATTCCTCAGACTGACTCATGCAGCTGAGGACAAAAGTAGAAGAAACTCCATAGAAGTCACGTTGAGTTCCTCAAGGCAAGGCGAGATATAAATGTTACCCAAAAACCCAACCTCCAACTTTCTCTGGAAAAAGGGAACATGAAGCGGTCTATAGCAACCCAGAGAAACCTTCTCTAGCCATTCCTTTAAAAATGTATTGAAGGTTTTCTCTGGCCACACTGATTATATCACACATCCAACTTGATAGGTGAAGCATCTTACTTTCAAATCTTCCACAACGCTCCCCACAAGATTTTCCCGGAGACCATCAGTGCAGTATTCAATACGGAGAGTTTATTCAGAGAGTTTTGGACCGCATGCAAACACTAAGTGCAAGGTTGGAAGAAGGATAAGGGGAGGCAGTGTTACAACTGCTGCTTGGTATTGTACACTAAAAGGTGACGATGTGTTAAATACTAATTGCATTCTGTCAAGCAGACACACTCGATAGCATTCGGAGAAATAATCCCCTGGCAGAATGAATGAAACCCAAACCTTCTTCCAAATTAACAGGTTTGCAACACTCTCCAAAACATGCATCAGCCATCGGCTCCCATAACTGGCAAGGCAGCTCTCATTACAGAGACACATCGATAGGGATAAGGAGTGGGAGAATACCGTCCCCTTCCAAAGAAGACAGAGAAGATACAAACTTTGTATCTGCAGCCGAGTTTAACTAAAGCAGCTCTGATTCCCTGCATGGAATGGAGTGTTCACAGCTAGGTGGATGGAAAAGAACAGAGGCAGAAACATGAACACACACAAAAAAAACCCATCTGCACTGCAAAAATAGGAGAAGATAAAGGGATTTAAAATTCTGACTCGTGTTCTCTTTTTTCCTCAGCATGTCCGGACATGCACCTAAGCCATTTCAAGAACCAAAATACTCAGGAGCTTAGCCGATTCGGTCATAAGAAATATCGATTTCCCCCAAGCCAACCACACCACAATGACTTTTTTTCCTTTTTCCAAAGTCATTTTTCGGGGGGGGGAAGTTCCCCGATGAGACACGCCGCTCCCCTTTCTATCATGCTGCTGGATTCAAAATGCTAGAAATGAGTCAGAGGGCCTAGACGATGAACAATTAAGATACCCCTACCCAAACAGAGATTTTTCTGCCTCATTCGAAAGGAGCCAAAGGAAGAGAATGGAGAAAACTCTTTGTTTTGCTTTGTTTTTGGCAAACAACACCTTAAGAAGTCCAAGCTACCACCTGCAAACTCTTCTAGACAAATGAGCAAAGCAGCTCCCAATGTTTCACAGCTACAGACAATTGATCTCAACAAGGTCCCTGTGTCTGCAAGACTTTATCAACTTCCCCCAAACAAGTCCATTAAAAACAACACAGAGGGTGGGAAATCCCCCTGAAGGCTCTCTGGGCCCCAAATGGAAACATCTCTACTTACAGTTTGGCCTTCCCCATCGGTCTGAGTTCCAGATTCTTCTCTTCCCAGGTGTGGTGACTTCTCCCGGTCTTCTGCTCCTTCCTTCCTCAGATGTCCCTCTTCGTTGCCCAGCTTCAACCTCTTTCCCTCCGGTTGTGGATTGTCCAGTTCCTCTCTCCTCATTTTGCTGTCTTTGGGTCTTTGCTTTCCAGCATCCTCCAGGTTTCCAGAAGGAAGAGACATTTCCAAACAAACAAATGTTTGTCCACTTTGCTGTTTTTCTTTCTTTCTTTCTTTCTTCCTTCCTTCCTTCCTTCCTTCCTTCCTTCCTTCCTTCCTTCCTTCCTTCCTTCCTTCTTTCCTCTTTGGCCTGGAGAAAAGCTGCCTTATTAGGGAAAGATTTGGGGGCGTCTGAGAGCAATTCCTCTTTTTCTCGCTCCCCCTGATCTGCTCCCGTCTTCTTTTTAAAAGATTTAGCTGATGTTTCAGTGCCTTTGCAAAACCTCTGGTTCTACTTCCATTTCTTTAGCTCCCTCTGCTGCTAGCTGGAGCTATTCCATCAATCGCCGTTTAGAACAAGGCTCCGTGCAAACTTTAATATCTCCCTAACAATAACCTTTTGTATATTGATCATGCCTCACAATTATTACCTGGACTAAATCCTCAGCTCCAGCGTTTATAGGCTCCTTATACAACAGGGACTGGGTTGTTTTGTAGTGTGTATTTTTTAATTATGGGATTAAACCCTTAAATATGATCTGGCAGTTAAGGACTATTGATTTCAGTCTCTCTAGATGTGCCAAAACTGAGCCCTTGCCATTTTTTTGTTCACCCAAGGCCTAGGAGATTTAACATATCATTCGTTGCAAGGCATTCAGACAAGGAGGAAAAAATATTTAAGTTACCCATTTCTGTCTCTCATTGAATTCCTCTGCAGTCCAGGCACTGCAATGATACATGACACATTGAGCCACGAATGGTGGTTTACAAAACTAATGGCTGAATTCCTACACCCTAAGCTAGCATGTTGTGAGAACCTGGCCTAAGAAAGTTTAAAAAAAAAAAACCACTCAGGTGAACCTAAAGAAAATGATCCTTGTATAATAGATAAAAGGTCAAGCTCCTAAAAGCACCCATGAATAAATAATTTGTACAAAGATGAGCTGCAGAAACTGGACTGGAGTAGGCCATTACAGCAGAACAGGCAGGCATTTCCACAGCTGAAGTCCATCTTCTAATTAGGCAGTGCTGCTCAACCTCAGCATCTTTAAGAAGGGAATGCTGAGTGGAATTCTGGGAGTTGAAGTCCACCCATCTTAATGTTGCTGAGGTGGAGAAACCCTGACCTCAGGCATTATAAAGCCAGGTGGAGAGGCATTGATTTCGTAAGTCAATATCCTCCTAAGAGCCGAGGTGGCGCAGTGGTTAGAGTGCAGCACTGCAGGCTACTTCAGCTGACTGCTAGCTGCAGTTCAGCAGTTCAAATCTCACCGGCTCAAGGTTGACTCAGCCTTCCATCCTTCTGAGGTGGGTAAAATGAGGACCCAGATTGTTGGGGGCAATATGCTAACTTTGTAAACCGCTTAGAGAGGGCTGTAAAGCACTATGAAGCGGTATATAAGTCTAACTGCTATTGCTATTGCTATTCTCTCTCTAAGAAGAAATAGCATTGATTTATTTACACGGTGGCATTATCTTGACTCAACCGGCCTGGCCTCCAAGCTCATTTAAGGGCTTTGTTGGATAACCTAGACCAGGGGTCTGCAACCTGTGGCTCCGGAGCTGCATGTGGCTCTTTGGGCCCTCTGCTGCGGCTCCCTGTCACCCTGTCGCGGCAGAGGGATGAAAGAGCCATCATCCTGTCACGGCAGTGGCATGGCCGGAGCCTTAGTGCAGGAGCAAAGCGCCCCTCTACTTGCCTTTGCGCGGCAACAGGATTCTGCCTTCATTGTGGTACATTTGCTGTTGCCGCCAGCAAAGAGGGCTGGGAGAGAACGGCGGGGCGGATCTTGCAGGGTGGGGGCCATCCCCCAAGCCTGGCCTTCCTCCACCCTTGTTGGCAGGGCCAAGAGAAAGAAGGGGGCAGCGTGGTGAAGCGCTCCCCTCCCCTGCCGAGCACCGAGCACAACAACCCGGGGGGGGAGATGGCCCAGCAGAAGTGGCCCCATTGGCGAGTTGGATGGCAGAGAGGCCTGGCCCAGCTCTCACAGTGGAACGCTGTTCGCCGCCTTTGAAACGCGCCGCTTTCTGTTTCCTGTTCCTTCCCCGGGCAGCAATGGCTGGGGCCGTGGGGGGGGGGAAGCAGAGGTGTCAGGGCTCCTCCCCCCCCCTCAGCAAGCCAGGCCTGGAGGAGCGCAGAGAGTTGCAGGCGAGCACCGGAGGGTCAGAAGACGCGCTCCAACGTCACCCCAACATGCGTTTCCAGCACGCGCTTCTCTGTCTCGAAGTAGGATTGAGTGGGGAGAAGGGAGCAGGGGGAAGGGTAGGCGGGAAGGAGAAGCCCGACTGGCTTTCCT